>JARFJB010001907.1:2320000-2417500 GCA_036346205.1 Vesta saturnalis | reverse complement strand
AAAAATATAAATATTGAGACCTGCGATCAACGATGAGTTTTAAGAATTTACGTATTCGATGATTGGTAAGATGAACAACCAAAAATCTTATCAGAAGTTATTTTTATTTTCTGTCTATCTATTGAGTGTAATTAAAAGGTTATAAAACGTTGAACTTCATTTTTGCAAATCCTTGATAAAAATAACAGGTTAGATTATGTTTACTAACTAAAAAAATTATTTTAATGCAAATATGAAATAAGTAATCCAATGTATACCTAAATTAAAATTGTTACAAATGATCATTCAATAAAATGTATTCAGTTACGATGTCAATCGTTAAAAAAATCAATAATAACTAAATTTATTCGCTTGCTGTATAATTATTTGTAGAATGGAAGTTTCCCGATTATAACATCGTTTAAGTTTTTCAAATTGTAGAAAATCTCGCCGTGCATCTAGAGTGCCACGACGTTTGGTAACTACTCTAATATCTATTAAAATTGTTAGAGGTGTTGAAACAATTTTTTTTAATCTTAATAGATATTACTACCGACGAAAATAACTGTAAGTGTTATCGAAATGTTTAGATACATTCTATTATTATGAAGAACGTCGTTCGAAACAAAGAAAATTTATTCACAGCATATATTGATTGCCAAAAGGCTTTTGATAGCATTGGGCATTCCTTGCTAGTAAAAGTACTCCGAGTATAGCGCATTGAACACATTATATATTTTCTTGAATATGATATGACAATGTGGAGTACAAGAGTAACATTACCTACAGAAAAAGAACACACCGATGTAGGTCTTATTAAGATTAATAGAGGCATATTTCAAGATGACGCACTTAGCCCCTTGTAGTTTTGCTTAGCGCTAAAACCACTATCACGCACATTGAACTACCAAAGATATCTGGTGTGGACCACCACACGACCTTCAAAATTGAAATGAAAGGAAATGATATAATTTTAATAACAATTTTTTTTGGAATAATAATGTAACCTCTTTTATAAGTTTATTACGAAAATAGGCAACATTGTAAAAACAAAAACAATAATCTATGTCAAACAGACGTTTAAAGCTTCATTTCAGGCAAAGGTAAAATCTGTTTATCCAACAGAAATAGTTAAGCTCCTCCCACTAAATTTTAGCCAATGTGAGCAGCGAGCAGTTTTTCACCAACAAACAGCAGAAGTTTCAAATTATTTATTATTTGTAAAAATACGACGTAAGAACATATTAAAGAAGGTACACGAGACTGCAAATCATTACAGTAAAGCAAAGTTTGGAAATTACAGGTGAACTTGGGTATAAACAAAGATTCGTCACATACTATTGTTTGTCCAAATCATTTTTAATTATATAAAATAAAGTAACACAAACATAGTTTAAAAATATTTGAAGTTTTGAATTAGGTCAAAATAGGGCGTCCTTTTATAACGATGAAAGGGTTATATACTACGTTGAGAATAAGGTACGATTGCAAAGCACACTTTACTTTATTCTAAAAAACAGAGAACATAAAACAGTTAAAACTATTTTGGTCCTATGAATGAGAATAAGAGCAAATTGAGGCAAGTAACGACGATGCAAACACCACACACACTCATTCAAACACCAAAACACAATGGCAATTGTCTGTTCTGTTAAGTACTCCAACTACAACAGTTGAAAGCAAGTAATTGCTTGTGTTTCGGGTTTAAAAATGCGACCAATAACAAAGTTGCGTTTAAATACTGCAGCAATTTTTGGGGAGGAGCTTAACTATTTCTGTTCGGTAAACGGAGTATAGATCTTGAAATCATTTTAATTATATTTTTTTAGGATAACTATGCAACCTCCTTTTTATACATTCATAACTAAAACAGGCAACATTGTAAAAACAAAAACAATTAATATATACACGTTAACTTAAAAAAATCCAAAGGCGCACGCTTCTATAAGATATCAATAATACAGTGTAACCATTTCCATTCATATTTAATTAACTTTCAGGCTTACTTTGCGTTATACAAAGAAACTTTGTAAAGAAAAGTTATGTAAAATTAAACAATTATCTACCTCTAGCGTTGTAGTACGAGTCAAAAATGATTTCATTTATTAAGTCAATCTCATCACTACACAACATAACATTTATAAAATCATTTTTCTAATTGAATATTAAATTACTACTTTTGCTTACTGGTCCTAAAGATCGTATTGAAACATCTTTACTCTTCAACTGTTCATTAAATTGATGTATATGTTGGCCCTCGGGTTTGAAATACTTGTGGAAGCCGTCAGGTAGCAAGCATTTAAACTCCTCCAGTTCCACAACATTTTCACCATACTTTGTCGATATGACACCCAGATTGAGTATCCTGTATTCGACTCTGGTCTCTAAATCCTTAATGTTTTCGAATGGTTTACAGCATGGTGGTGAATTCAGAGCAGATATATCCATATCTGTAATTATAGGATAACATTAAAACATGTACATGAAATTAAATAAAGTAAATAAATAAAATAAGGGTTAAAGCCAAAAAACCATCACTTACCAGTGCTGTATTGAAAGAACTTCTCGGGAGATTGACACACGAGTGAATAACTGTTGGTTTTCTGTTACCTATACACTCACGGTACATTTATTTCTGAGTTTTACTAATTCTAGTGTGTTCGGGAAAACCCACTAACCACCCAATCACTTAAAGTCGCCCTTTACTTCCAATATTTTCCAGACTCCCCTGTTATGTAACCACAATAACAATCTTTCACTATTCAAATAGCTCTAACGTGTCTGGGGAAAACTCACTGACTATCTAATTACGTAAAAAAGTTTGCTGTGTTTGAAATACAAATACAATGTTTTACGTCATGTAAATAGATTGAATTTTATAAGCAACTTTTCAATTAAATCTCATTTCAATTTTAATTTTAAGTATTTGATCTTGCTTACAAATTGTAAAATCAATTTTGGATTCAAAATACTGTTTTTGATTCAGGCTAAAGTTTACAAAAATCCCATATGTAGTAAAACAATTTAAGATTTCTGTTTGATTGACCTTAAAAAAATGTAATTCAAAAAATACTGTTGGATTTTAGTTCAAGATAGTAAAGTCAAGTTTCAATACTATTTAGGTACATACAAAAGTAGTGATTAGGAGGCCGGTTCTGGACCAACTATGGTTACTCGCCCTCTGGTGGTGAGAAATATAAGCTTTTGGATCTCTTCAAGGTCACACTTTTAACGGGAAATTTAAATTTTTGGAGCTCGCTAAAACAGAAATTGCAATGTCATCATCATCATCATATTACAAGGTCACTCTGCGGTCAAACGTTTTGGCGGAAAACTTGTATGTCAAGGTCAAAAGCTAAAAATAGAAATTGCAATGTCATCATCAGATTACAATTCTTAGACATCTAAAAATAGAATGGTCAAGGTCAAAGATTATTGACCTGAAGGGGTATCGTATGACATTTCTTAGTTTATAATAAAAGGCTTTCTTTGAATGTCATGACGATAGTAATGCATGAAGCAGCTACCCCTAATGTAAAAGTTACCCCTAGTAGGTGATTTTTAAGCAGATTTTTCTAAGTGTCCAGCCTTTTCAAACAATAAAATCAATTTTTCTCGAAAACCGGCCAGAATTTGCCAAAAATAAATTTAACCCCCCCCCAACAGGCCCTGTCGACTTTTCAAACGTATCTCACACATATATCAAATTGCGGCAGCTACCTCTAGTAGGTAATAGAAATATTTTTTAAGCAATTTTTCAAGTTCAGCCTTTTCAAACAAAAAAAAATCAAAATTTAAAGCTAAAAATAAAAATTGCAAGATCATCATCATGATCATATTACAATTCTTAGAAATCTAAAAATAGAGTGTGAAGGTGAAATAGTTTATTCTAAACTAAAAGTAGGACAAGGTGGGCATTTAAGAAGTTTAAACATGTTGTGAGGAGTACTCAAATCAAGGACACATTAGATCAAAATTTAAACTAAAAATAGAAATTGCATGGCCATCATATTACAATTCTTAGAAATCTAAATATAGAGTTTTCGAGGTCAAAGAGTAATGACCTGCAGGTGTATCATATTACATTTCTTGGAAATATAAAAATAGAGTGTATGGAAACAAGAGAAATGACAGGTTGTTATTGTTGTCTATGCTAAAAAGTAAACGAAAATCAAATGGTATATTACAATTCTTAGAAATCGAAAAATAGTGCTCAAACTAAAAGATTATAGACCCGCAGGGGTATCATATCACATTTCTTAGAAACAAAAATAGAATCAGTTTATGGAAACAAAAAGAATGACAGGTTGTCTATGCTAAAAGTCGACCAACCCCACCATATGTAAATTACAAATGAATCATTTCTTCAACAGTGTTTAGTCATATATAATACCACTAGAGAAAAAATTTTGTCAGCAAAATTTGCGATGAAGAGAAAGGAAGTTGCAATTTCGCGAATGACATTTGTAACAAAACCACGAGCCGTCAGGCGAGTGGATTTGGTAAATGTCATGAGCGAAATTGCCTCAAAGCAACACACTTGAATATTATCACCATCGAAAATTTTGCAGACATAAATTTTTTCTCGAGTGGTATTCGACATGACTATTTCACGAGAAAAATTAAAATTACCTTCACCCAAATCTATTCTCCATCGTATTCGTATAATTTAACTAAAACAAGTAAAGCCACGCGCTGTCAATTTGACAATTTTTTATTACAAAGCATACTTAAAATATTTTATAAACGTCAAAATTTTATCACTTATCAATACCAACTTGTAGTTTTTGCCAAATTTTATTAAGCAACGTGTTTTGCCGCTGAAATACGTTCGTTACTATAGCGATTTCCTAAGTAAAATGTTAACGAGTGAAATAGTCCACAAAACACACACTTTAGAATTGTTTCTATAAAGGAATATAATATGCGTTATTTTAATTTAGTACTGTCAACAGTTGATAGATGGCAATGTTAATAAATGTAAATATGGAGTACATATTGTGAAAGCACCATTCATAATCTTAACCTTACATTTTACCGCCCTTTGAAGAAACAGTCTTTTTCAAGAGTAACACGCTCGCTCGTATTATACACTTGATAAGCAAATAAATGTAAATATTTAAGTTGCATTTGTTTTTACAGTATTTTTCTAGACATGGAAGTAACATGAAAGCGAAAGTGTTGTGTGTTAAAGTGTGATGGTAGGTAATCTAAACGGCACAGATTTCCTTTCAGAGACAAAAATATTTTTGACACGGGTTGAAATGGTTAAACCATTAGGAGCTACTGAAATGACAAGACAACAAATTTATGACAAGTATTTAGTGTGCCATCGTCATTTTGCGCAATAGAACGGGAATGCTTCCTGGTTTGCTTCGATGTTCCATACCCACTTTGTTTTTACCAGGTAATTATGTATCATTGTATAGTTAATGTGAGTTAATATTACCCATTTCACACTGTTTAGTTTTAAAAAAGTTTATCATGCACAATTTTTTATTGGTTGTCTCTTATTTGTAGATTGTGAAACCCCAAAAGATGCTGTTGTAGATTTGAATCATCCTTCAATGTCTTATGAAAATGTAATTGATAAACACATTGCAGTATAAGATGCTATTAGTAAGTGTTTTATCGAATCTTTAGAGTTAAAGTTACACAAATGAATATACTTTTACTAAAGTATTGTAATTAATGTTTTATACACTGGAGAAGAGCCAGTAGATAGGTGTTCAATTGTTCCTGTTGACTTAAATAAAGATGCATTTCCATCATCTAATAAATAATTCCAATCAAACATTGTAACTGTTAAACGTAAGTGGCTTATGCTTTCAGATTTCTGAAAAATTATTTTTTATTCATCAATCTGTTTTCAGGGTGAAGCATTCTACAAGATTTTAATACATCTAGAACAATAAACTTATCTGCGCAAGATAGAAAGTTATACAACAAAATGTGTATATAGTCACTTAAAATTCATAGGATGCAAAGCAAAATAACAACTTATAAGAAAAGACTACACCATGCTGAAAAAATCTCGAGTACTAAATCCTTTGAAAATTTCCAAAATGTAATTAACCAAACAACATACAATTTTATAATTTCTCAATTAAATAATCAAAAATTAAAGGTCAAAGGACGTAAATGTACTCTTGAAGATAAGATGTTATCTTTATCGCTTTTTAAAAATAGTGGAAAAGGTATTTTTAAAAACAAGTAGATAGTTAATGAGACATTGTTTTAGGATATAAACTACTTTCAAAAATATTTGCCTTTCTCTCTCCAAGAACATTATGTAAACTATATAGCAACTTGCCATTAGGAGCTGGTATAAATAAGCAAATGTTTGAAGCATTCAGCATTACTGTAAATAATATGAAAGTGGTTGATAGAACCTACATTCTTGTCTTTGATGAAATTAGTTTAGAACCAAGGTTGCAGTACAATCAAAAAGAGGATGTTATCATTGGGTTTCAAGATTCAGGAATCACACGCAAATCTGCATTTGCACATTATGCAAATGTTTTTATGTTGAGAGGTGTCCATCGTCATTGGAAGCAGGTTGTCTCATATTCATATTCAGCAACCCCAATTAATTCATTTGAGTTGAGACGCCAAATTTTGGAGGTAATTGTTTACTATTGTAACAATGTAACACCATTTAAACATTTTTCTTGCACTTTTATAATTCTTATCATAAACCGTTGCAGGTTTTGAAAGAGTGTATTAATATTGGATTTGATGTGGTTGGAACAGTTTGTGACCAGGGATCTGGAAATAGGGGTGCTATAAATTTATTGAAAAGTGTTGACAGTGGTGTATTTATGGTGGAAAACAAAAGTATTGTTCCTATCTTTGATGTTCCACATATATCTAAAGGTATTCGGAACAATTTATTAACAAAGGAATTGCACTACATAGAGGAAGGGATTCCCAAAGTTGCTAAGTGGGATGATGTGATAAAGTTTTATGAACTAGATATATGTTTACCATCAGTCCGTTTATGCAGTAAATTAACTGACAATCATATCTATCCAAATAAAATTAATAAAATGAAGGTGAAGCAGTATCCGCAAGTTTTTAGCAACACTGTGGGTAGTTTCCTTAAAAGAATTTCTATGTGGGGTGAGAAAACTATTTTTACATGTTGTGTCTTAATAGTTAGCCAATATCTTTACAGATACAAAGGATGGAAATAATTTAGATGATTTACTTCAGATTTTAAATGACATATTTGACTCTTTTAATTCAAAATATGCACCAACAAAAGATGAAGCAGTGTGTGAGGCCATTATGACGAGGTGTTACACATTCTTCAGGGCATGATGACTTCTGGAGGAAAAGTATTGTATTATTAAGGTCTATGAAATCCCACCATCAAACTCAAAAGAAATTTGTTAAAATTGCATCGTTGGACAATTTAATATTTACGTTGAAAGTGGTAAATAAGGGATTCAAAGATGTGTTAACATCCATATTTAATCAGGATTCACTTGAAAACTTCTTTGCTGCAATAAGAAGTCACAGTGTACACGTAACAAACCCTGATTGCTACAGTTTTGCTAATAGCTACAAAGCATTAGTTATTTATAATTATTTTAATGTTCATTCTCCTGTTGCTAATTGTGAGGAGGATAAATGTTTGGATTTAAATGTTTTGCAGTCAAGTAAAATGTAAAGAGTGCAAAGATAATTTACTTGCGCATCAAGTGCAGCACGATGATTTTGTAGTGGCTCGGCAGTACCTTCACTGTAAATTACAAGTGCCTGGAACATATAGCAATTTCTTATTTACATCAAGTTTAAATTTAACCCTTTCGCTGTGTACCTAATCTGTGGAATCATCACAATATGCGGAAAAAATTTTTTTAGCAATCTTTTAGTATACTGAATTATATTTCACAATTTTAATTTTAATTTGATCAAAATTGAATTAAAAAAATTTTAAAGCGTTTCAAGGCCATGACGCCAATTGGCGTCATCCGCATATTGTCGGCTTAATCAGCAAACTGCATAACTCCAGTTTTCCTAATTACTCAGGAGAGACAAAAAACCGTTTATATTTTATGTAATTAAAAAAACTTATGTATTTAGGGAAGGCCATTGATCAAAGTAGTTGTCTGAGTTGCTCTCGTGACATCCAAACCGGTTGTCTGTATCTAATATTTCTGAATTAATATTTTTCCATAAAAAATGGAGTTACGCATTTTTCTAAAAATAATACAAAAATAAGTTTGGAGATAGGTATTTTTTCTACAAAATTATTTATCATAAAAAAGACTATTCTCAAATCGGTTAAAAATTCTTTGATTAGTCGTGGGGCAGCTTATCATAGAAGTCGTGATAATCTAATTCTATAGTTTTTTTCAACTCTTGTAAATGTTTAAATTTTTCAGTTTTAATTTTTAGTCTGTTCTTATGAAGCTGAGGTAAGTTTTTAAAATTAATTGGTACAACTTTAGAAACATTGAGCCTCATTGGCAAAAGCTGCGTTTATAGAAAACGCCATTATTTGATGAATACTTCAATGCTTTTAGATCATTTACTACCGGTGAACCACATGTTTTACCTGGCCTAATGGAATTAAAATGTTTTATTTCGTCACATTTTTTGAAGAAATTATGCTGCAAATACTCCACTTTGTATGGTGTCTTCTGGCACGCTGTCTTGCAAATTTGGACATAGTCTGCTGGGACGTTAATTTTTTTGGTTCGGATTTGTATTATAATGGTTGTCAACTCATTACTGGTCAAACCACCTTCCGACTCATTCCATAGGTAACAGTAGCCTTGCTGACGTTTAATGTCAAAAATTGTAAAATGATGCACAATTAATTTTGTTTTGTAATATAAATTCATGGAGAGATTTAATACGCAGATCTTGCGTTTGCTTGCTACCAACTGATATTACTTTTTTACTGGTTTCAATGTCGCTTTTTGCCCAATTCTTTATAACCCAGTCTTTAACACCAAGTGTGTTCAGAAACATAGTCTTGCAAACTCTGAATCTTTGTCGACCCAAATAAAACATGTTAGAGTATGATCTTGAATTTTCATTCTCACTCCGTTTGCGAACTGTTTGATTAACAGAAATATGACTTTTTACAAACACTTTCTTCTCTTTCCAAGTATACTCCCAAAATCGTTTAAATATATCGCTTCTTTCTATTTCTTCTAACTTTCTACATTGTAGTTTGGACTTGTCGTTGCTCAGCTTATAATTACAAGGCACTTGCAGTGATCTAGGTTGTTTAAGCAAATTATACTTCCATGTCCCATTTTCTTTCTTCTTTCCTAAATACGATTCTCCTTTTTCTCTATTTTGACGATTTTTGTTGTCATTCCATGTTTTTTTGTTTACAGCATATTTTGTAGAACGTGTTCGTTTTCGTAATTCGTCTTCTAGGTCCTCTCGCGAAAGTGAATTATGCGAAATAGACTCTTCTATCTGTAAACTTTCAGCCTCAATCGGATCTGCAATATAGTCTGGATCATCAACATTGCGTTCTTTTGATTCAATCTCCATATTGTCTACTAAGTTTACTCCTTGTACATCAATGATTTCTTCACCGCGAACATTGTCATTAACAGAAAAATCAGTTTCTTCAAAAACTGATAGTATCTGATCTTGATCAACTTCCACTTATGTACGTTGCTTTCATTATACTCTGAGTTATTACAGCACTGGACGTTTATTTGATCTAAAAGTTGCTTAATTAGTAAAGTTAGTTTCTACAACTACTTTGTAACCTACTATTATTATCCAAAATTACCACTTCAGCATTTTCAATAAATGAAATTGGATCCACATCATCACACTCTGGGTTATTAAAATCATTTTTAGCATTAGTATGTTCATCTTCAATTAGGCTTAGATTTATCTGTTCTGATCTATTAATTTGCTTATTTTCGTTATCAACATTAAATGTAGAATCTATGGGTAAATTTTCTTCCTTTGTAGCCAGTATCTGCTGCTGATTCAAAGCCAAAAAAATTTTTTTTATTCTACTAGACATTTTTTGTTCTTTTTAAAAGGTGGTGACTAATCTGTAAAAATCATACAATAATTCATCAAAGATTTTATTATTTCAAAGTAATAGGTGTTGTAATGTATGGCTAATCCATTTTAAGCAAGTACGGCATCAAAATAAAATTACAAAAAAATTACTAAGTAAGTTATAAAAGTGAGTATCTCCCTCTCAAAGCAGAGCAATAACACTATTAGGTTTTATGAAAAGTGCGTAACTCCCCGGTGCATAAAACATTAAAGAAAGTATTTTTAATTACCATTACTGAAGCTTAATTTATAATCAAAAGTAAGTAAAACATCTTACCTAATGTAGAATTAATCTGTTCGTATAGATTGCACTTATTTCACTTCAAAATCACAAGTTATTGCACAGCTGCACGTGTGTATGGTAGCTCTAATGACAAATAATGGAGTTAGGCATTTTTCTTACTAAAATTGGCGCGAAGGAGTTAGGTAGTTTTCTGATGCAGCCGTAGCTAGTAAACCAAATTTTTTATGGAGATACGGAGGATTCCATAGTGTTCGGCGGAAAATTTCACAAAAGATGTCGCCAAAATCCTATTTTGTACATAAAGTGGAGTTACGCAGTTTGCTGATTAAGCCGACGATATTTTATATACTAAACCTATATATGCGGATGACGCCAATTGGCGTCATTGCATTTCTAACAATTTTTTATTCATTCAATTGAAAAAACAATAGGTAAAGCAAAAAACTTTAATGTTGAATAAGTAACTATAAAATACTGGTATATAAAAAATCGAACAAAACCTTAGCTGAAATTTCTGTCAAAAAATTATGAACAAATTTATTTTTTTGTGGTACAAAGCAAAGCAAGGCTCGACACACAGTGCTGGCTTTTCTTGACACCCTTTGCACTCAAATAGCGTATCCTTCCTAATTTTTTGTTGGAAACACACACGGCATCATCTTCTGGGAGTTCTCTTTTTTTTAGTGTCGTCCCCATCCACTGAAATCCTAGAAGGTACATGATTTGGGTTTGCTGCAGCACTCTGTTTTGTTGCCGTTTTGGGCAATAGCTTTTCTATCACCGAAAACCGAAAGTCATGGAATGTAGGCTTCCTTCCCGAGTATTTACAAAACAGCATATATGAATTAAACATAAGAAGTTGGAGAACATGTATACCCAATTTTTTGTACCAAAATAAGGATTTTCTCAATGATGGATAGTAAGCCATCATTTGGTCTTGCCTGTCGACACCACCCATATTTTCGTTGTATTCTATAATTGGCAATGGTTTCTCTTTCAGAACACAGCCATTGTGTTTGGAAATTCTGTAGAAATATAATTGATATCCCTTTTGTCCTTCCAGATGCTCACCATTACTCCATCACAGTATCTCGCGCGTTTCCCCAAGTTAGTTTTGGAACCAAAATATCTTTAGGATTACCCATTCTGTTTGCGCGCAAAGTACCCGTGCAGTATGTTGTCTTGCTTAGGAGGGTTTTTGCTAGATCACAGCTGTTATAGAAGTTGTCCATATAAATGCTGTGACCATTATTTAAAAAAAAAGCCCATTTGGTTCTGTCACCATGTATAATTAAACCGTATTTATGACGTTTGTTACTAATATATTGCTTAAAAAGAAGCCGCCCTTTCCACAAAATCATAGATTCGTCAAGGGAAAGGTTTCTTTGTGGATGATAAACTTCACTCATTTTACTTTTGAAGTAGTCTAAGACGGGTCTAATTTTATAAAGACGGTCTATAGGCTTAGGTTCGTCTGGTCTAGGATTTCTGATAAAATGAAGGCATATTAATATAATTAGGAATCTGTCTCGACTCATATAATCTGAAAAACATTTTAGATTAAATAGACGATGAGTTCTCCAATAATCTTGTAGCCTATTCAATTTAATTGTGCCCATATTAAACAACAGTCCTAAAGATATTAAGAATTCTGAAAATTCCAAATTTTTCCATTCTGATATTCTAGCCCTCTCAGTAACACCTTTAGTGAGAAAGAGATCTAACACATATTCGTTTGTTGCTTTTATTATATTGTTTATGAAATCATCATCAACAAGCAATCGAAAATAATTGAGTGGATCAGCATTCGGCAGATCAACGAGCATTTCATTTGTTTTACCAAAATTTAAATTTTTCATACTATCGTCTGTCATTTCCCACTTCCATTCGTTGTTATCAGCTTCCTGGTTTATTAAATCTGCTGGAACTACTTAGAATAAATAATAATAAAATAAATGAACTGTACTTACCATCATATGTTTCCAATTCTAGTTCACTTCCCGAAGATGTTTCGTTAGGATCGACTTCAAAATCTTTATCCAAGTCATCGTCAATATCGGTATCTGATTCATATAAAAATTGCAATATTTCGTCTGGTGTTAATTTTTGTGGGTTCCTCGTTTGTATTTTTTGTCCTTTTACTCCTTAACGGCCGGGTTGATTCACATCTAAATCACCCATTGTAATCACTTGCACGCGTAACGATATAGCAGCAGTTGCAACAGATATTTTTATTGATAAAAACAAAAGAGCAGTCAGGTTTACACAATTCAAATGTTTTAAACAAACTAAATTTTATTCAAGAAATATTTACAAATACATGTAGACTAACGATTAGAGTAACGTAAACAAAAAACAATCCTTGGGTTAAAATTAGTTCCCCTTGTAATAATATTATAAATATCGCTGTTTATTACTACATTTTATGTAGAAAACAGAAAGAGATACTTATCCATTGAAAAAGTGTTTAAAGTACATAAAAAAATTAAGTTTAGATAAATGATGAAGACAAAAATTGAATTTAGGCCATTGTGGCCGAACTGAAACAAGAAAATTCAAACGATTGAAATCATAGTTACTTCTAACGTCTATAAATGTGCGGATACCACAAAATCATTTTTAGTGTAGTGTGTTTCGAAAACCAAACTGTATTTTAACACAGCATGCACCTGACGCCGATTGCCGTCAACCGCACATAGTAAGGAATAGATCTGACGCAAATTGTCTTTTACCAAAAGTCGCCATAAATAAAGGGGTCTCAATACAACTTATGCACATTATAAGTTAGTATGTTAGTGTGTTACCATTAAATTGTCAGCAGCATGACAACACAAAATTGTATTTGTCTTTCATAATAAGATGTGCAATATTTTGGTGGATAAAAAGTATCAATAAAATATTGAAGGGATCTGATAGTAAATTTTGTAAGTACATTGAGAGGTGTGAAAATTTAGAGTCTGTAGATCCCATTAAATTACAAGCTATAAGATTGTATAAAAAAGAATTGCAAACTAAAAGATTTAATAATGTATAATTGTACTTGTATTAATTTTTGATTGTAATAATAAAAACAATTCCACTCAATTTTCGTTGAACAAAAGTTCATCACATGAATTCACAAAGTCTGGATGTCCGCTGCTTTTTTCCTGTAGACCTTTGTGATAATCTGACTTTGGATTCTTGTAGAATATTACAATTTAAAACATTTTTGTATCGATCATTTTTTACCTATCTTATCGGGAAAGTCGTTAAAATGGCTGTCGAAAATACTTTATTTTCATTAAACGGTTCTTTTGTTCATCATGGCAATGCAAGCTTGCACATTCTCTAAATGTAACTCAACACATTTCGGCACTAAGTGTCATTAATCAATAGTAACAGATGAAATAAAGCAATAAGGCACTCAACTGAGATGTCGATTTTCGCGAATAGCTGCTTTCACAGGCGTATGGTTTGACAAACTTTTGAAACAGCTCCTTGTTTGCGAAGGCACTTCTTTTGGTGAGGGTCTCAACACACTCATATGATTACTTTCACCCTCTACCTTGCTATCAAAAATTTTATATGACTTATTATAGAATGTAGAGGAATGTGTTCTTATTATTACAATTACTTATGGAGTTCCACAAATTATGGTTAAAATAAATTAATTATATTCATTTTTATATTTATGTATGTACCTACTGTAATAAGTTAATTCATGGCAATAAAATAAAGCAAATGTTTGACAACTGATTAATTATTCTACAATAGTACCTACAATATAGCAATTGATGATTTATAATTTGAAATACATTTTCTGAATTGCACTTGTGTAATTAATGTTTATTAATTAAATTCTACATTTCTGAGGTCTTCTTTGCTTCCTTTGTCAAGAATGATTGATTTATTTGTCACACGTAGACTTTCATTAATAAACGTTAATTACACTAGTGCAATTCTGAAAATGTATTGAATATATATATATATATATATATATATATATATATATATATATATATATATATATATGTATATATATATATATATATATATATATATAATAAAAAAATATTTTAGTACGGATAACAGTTGATAGATGTCGCAGAATTTATGTTTAATTGCTGGTATTACAGTTCATCTTCTAAAGTGTGTGTTTTGTGGTTTACTCGTAGTACAATTGCGAGCAAGTAAAGTCGTTATAATGCAAGCAGCAATATTATTCCTGGAGCGATATAAAAAAATAAACAGCATCTCCTGATGGTAGCAGTTATTCATCATCAGATGCAGATTAGCTTACTGATGCAATTCTCAAAGCACACTCCCCTCTACCATTACAAATCGTGATGCAGTAATATATAGGACAGTTCCGGTGTCAACTCGAAATTCAGAAGCATTCTCGAATCAGTAAAGATGGATCTATCTATAAATCCTTCACGAACGTAAAAGACTTGGAGGTGGGTGCAAAATGTGAAGTGATTGATATGAATACTATCGACACGAAGTATGGTAAACATATTGTCATTGAAACCGAGAACTTTAAGTGTATACTTCCCTTACTATTTTATGAATACTTCAAAAAAGAATATCGCATTGAAAAGTTTAAACAATATCTGGCTGAGAAAGACGTGTACATCACCAGCGCCGGAGCTGTAGGAAAGACAACTAATTTAACATTTCTGTAAAAAAAAATAATAACATCTGTATCTGTATAATTATTTGGAAATAAATTATATATTTTTTATTGCAAAAAAATGCCTTATTTTTTGATTAAATGAAGAGTAGGTACAGGGTGTCCCAACGACAGAGTAAAGTAAGTTTATGCTTAACTAGAATTATTTGTGTAAATATTGTATGGACCATGGGGTAGAGGTAAGAAGTGTGCATTTTTTTAAAATATTGGAAGTTATACAGGGTGTGCCAGAAAAGCAGGACGTGAAAAAGTATGATTTTTTTAAATAGAACACCCCGTATTTGATTTTAGTTTTTAATTCTAGGTGTCCATACAAACATATTTTGTCATACAAAAGATTGGCTGAAAGTTTTTAGTTCTTGAGATATTCGCGTTTAAAGATTATTATGGTCATTTTCATGGGGTTGATGAATGGGCAATTGTTCCGTTATTTCACAATAAAAAAAATTGATATTTCGTGTGAAAAATGAGTGATATTATACTAACGTTTAGACCGAGTAGTATTTCTAATTTTCTCAACAGGGTGTTTGTTATAACCATTCAAATTTGAAAATTCTCAAATTAAAAAAAATCAGTTTTTTTTAATTGCACACCCTATATATTTTTATTTCATTTTATTCGGGATTAAAAAAATCTATCATTTTTGTCAAATATATCCTATATCTATGCAATCGTACACTATTTCTACATGCTACATTTAAACAAATAGAACTGATTTTCTGATTAGGTTTACACACACTATTATAATAGTAAACACGTAAGCGATACAAAAACAGTGCTTTTACATATATACTTTTTAGAAAAACATGATCTCGAAGCGAATGATATGTGATTATAATATTTCAACTTATATAGATGGGTAGACTCCACAAGGGTACCCGAGCATGCACAAAGTCCGACAATACTCACCTTGACCTATGCATGCACAAATCCAGTTACATGAGTCATTGATTAAGAATGCTTATTTTGTTATTTCTAAAAACTGTGAAGAGCATAACATAAGAACTGTAATATGATACCTTCTTAATACCTTGTCAATAAACTTTAACCTTGAAAATTGATTTGTATGAATTGTAATATGGTACCAATAAATTTTAACCTTGAAAAGCTTAGCCATTATATAAAAACCTGCAGACACCATATTATACACTACATTTTTTAGTCTCGTCAATAGCAACCCTCTCATTATGATGTACATTTAATCAAAAAATAAGACATTTTTTTGAAATAAAAAATATATAATTTATTTCCAAACAATTATACATAGATATATGTTAGTATTTTTTTTACAGAAATGTTAAATTAGTTGTCTTTCCTACAGTTCCGGCGCTGGTGTTGCATACGTCTTTCTCAGCCAGATATTGTTTAAACTTTTCAATGCGAACTTCTTTTTTGAAGTATTCATACGAACACTCAGAGCTGGTACTTGCCATAAACGTAAAAGCACATACGTGGAAAAACAGTCGATCGTCCGGAAATCAATTCACTCAGAATTAACTTTCAGCTTGCTGAAACCAACCATAACTCAAAAATACCAATTGGTTTAACTTAGTTAGAAGTGTGATGTATGTGAATAAATACATTACGTAAGGTTTTATAATTGAAATATTTTACATACAAGATCTGTCTTATCGAAAACACCCCTGTCAAAAAGGACCTTACATTTATAAACAAGCCTAAACGCCATAAGGTGTTATTGAAAATGGAAAAAATGATAATTAAAATATTTTACATCCAAGATCTGTCTTATTGGAAACACCTCTGTCAAAACAGGCCTTATGTTTACAAACAAGCCTGAACGTCATAAGTTGGTTTTGAAAATAGAATGAATGCCAAGGGGGCAAATAAGCAAGCCGACTTTCATTTATAATTTTGATAATACACCAGCGATTTGGTTTTGAAATAAAAAATATCAGGGCCTTAGTTATTGCAAACCAAAATTAGTTAGTTATTTAGAAGTGTGATATAACTGAATAAATATTTTGCGTACGACGTTATAATTAAAATATTTTACATACATGTTCAGTCTTATCGGAACATCTCTGTCAAAAAGCGTCTTAGATTTATAAACAAGCCCGAATGTCCTAAGTCGTTGTTGAAAATGGAAAAAATGCCGGGGGGAAATAAAGAATCCAACTTTCAATTTCTAATCATTATAATACACCTGTGATTTGAAACTAACACAGATTTCACCCCGTAACTATAGGACAACATGTTTTATTTTATCCAATGATGGCAACATAAACAAATTCAAATTTCCCTGCAAGAGGGCCACGACCAGGGGTGAAGCCGCTAACACAAGTTCCTGTACCTGTCTTATGAGATAGTATGAGGGCCCCTTATTAGAATACTATTTATCATCAATGGCATCCCACCAGTACACAGCCTGGGCGGAGTGTAAGGACTAATCAGAGACCAGCAGCGCGTGGTCTGCCATTAGACCCCCCAATCAGAACGCTTGGTCTGGAGATGTATGCCCGCACACTGACAAACAGATATAAGTGGGCGTGGTCACGTGGAGGTAGGGGTCACGTGACTACCCCCACTCCACCCGTCACTTAATTGTGACGTCATAATTAAAAGCAAAATGGCGGCAAAGGTTGCCCCATTCTACTTGCAATGCGATAGCTACATACTGTTTCTACTATACCATATCTTCGATGACTGGAGGTGGCATTTTTTTCTGTCGAACCTCGGGAAAACGACTAACACACGAATTTCTTGGCCAGAGATTTGCACCTATAGCCTTATCCACATCATTGCTACTGATTGTTACTTTGAATGAGTATCTTAGGGGATCTTTTTTTTTTAAATATCCGACCATTGAGTCACATTTAGTATTAGGACCTATTCTATACACATGTAAACATATAGTATTATATCCACATTTCGATGGGATTACATGGGTAACTCTCTTCTTAATTTCCGCTTTCATGTGCTCGATTTTTGAGACAAAATCGATGGCTTAATCAAATTTTTGCTAACATTTTTAGTTTTAAAGATACAGGGCGAAATTGAAACTTGTCCAATTTGGCGAAAGTGTCATATCTCGGTTATTATAAAAGATATTTACATTCCATAAACACATGCTTAACACACTTTTTTCAGAGGATCAACGTGACATCGCCAGATTTGCAGTCCGATGTTTCGGCTCGTAGATAATATAACATTAAAAGCGGCTGCCAAAGTATAAACACTAAAACTGGGCCAACTTATAACATTAAAACAAAAGCGATGATGTAATAAACAATTTGTAATTGATCGAATAATTTGAATTAATATCAAAATTACCAAATAACAATCGCTACTGCCGTCAGCTCAATCGGTAGATGAAGATAGGGAGAGCTCTAATATACTGAGTTTAATAACATACCTGAAATACTGCTTGCTTCCCCTCTGCTTAATTATTTTCACTTCACTTAATTCACAAAAAAATGTTATATAAAAAAATTATGAAAAAATTGATGAAATCTCGGGCGCCATGTTGTCTTTCTTTTTATAGGAACAACAAAACCTAGTTAATGAATAATAATAAGCAATTTATCAAAATGAAAATAAAATAACATGATATACCTAAGTTTATTCAATATCTGATTGAAAAGGTTAAAAATCAGAAGTCTTATACTATTCTAAAATTATATAAAAACGTTACCTTTGAACGGTTCGGTACATAAACTGTAACTGGTAACTATGAAGCAGAATGGTGAACTTGGTGAGGTCAATGTCTTGCTTATTTATCCTTAATATATTGTGTCCATAAATTTATTGAATTTCTTTGAAGTTTAAGTATGTAGAACTTGCGTTGTAAAATGTAATTCAAGTAAAAATTGCCATTTAAATTAGAAAAATAATAGAATAGTAAATTAGTGACTTATACGTGCCATTAAAAATAATTATTATAAAAATGCCATATAAAAGTATGCATTAAAAAATATGAGTAAAATATAAGTCAAATATGAGTGAAACATGAGTAAAATAAACGAAATAGGAGTGCCTAAAAAAGCAAAGGTTTTAGTTTTAAAATATAATGAATTAGAAAATAACACCATCAAAATCTGATGGCACCAAATATAAAAAAATTAGGTAAAAACCATGATTTCTGCTGTAACATTCAGCATCAAGTGAATTAAAAAAAAAAGGCTTTCAGAATAACTCAAGTGAGTATTTCCTTAAAGTTTTCACGCGTTGCGCGGATACAATAATATGAATCCAATTTTTTAAGAAAGGGAACTATAACTATTTATGTAATATTACACCCAAAAGATATGTTCTAGGAAATGAAAATTAAATTGCCATTCTCAATCCTACATATTTATAATTAAAAACTTTTCTAGTATTACGCCAAATAAATGAACGATCTTAAATTAATGTATTTTTTAATACAACCACAAAAAAGGTTGTTACACACCCCCTCCTAAAATGTGGACTCTGAGATCACCAAAGCGGAGATTCCAAACACTAAGCTAATAAATGAAATTATTAAAATTTAAAAAATACAAAATGTTAAGCTAATTAAAATATAAGCAATATTTAAAAAATAACAGGAAATGAACGAATAAGTACAGAAAATGTGATGTCGGTCAGGAAAGACCCCTCGCAACACCATAAAAGCTAATGACGCGCTACCACCCGCACACGCCACTAGTCGAGAATCAAGGACCCCAAACCTTAAATAAAGTAAAAAACTTTAACTGGTGGGGTTAGTGAAGCAAACCACCATCAGGAGAGCAAAATGAGTATCCGGTAAAAAAATTTTAATCTAAGGTAAAAAAACGAACGGAAACCGAAACCTACCATGACCTGAAGGGACAGTGGGCAGAGAGCCCGGGATCGGTCATCGTGCAACTTTATAAAAAATCAAGGCTAAACGCCACTCCACCGGACTAACAATAAATAATCGCGAGACTTGAGGTCGAGAGAGCGGTTCCATTACCCTACCCCGGTAGTCTCAAACCAAGCCTCCTAGGTACATAACAACTACCACTGTCACGTTCGATAAGTGAGTCAAAATCGGTAAATCCAAGATACGACTATTTCCATGGCAAATTAGCTCAGGATGCTTCGTCGTGGAGAACAAGAGAGGCCACTCTACCCTTCACGAGATTCAGGTTTCATGTTGTTCCACAGTCGTCGTCCAAGACCAAACATACCCCTAACTAACACGCACGTTTTATAAATAAATCGAAATGTAGGTGAGTAGCCAAGAGAAAGATGAAGCACTCTTACGAACACAACAACCCCTTCCTAAAACTACCAAAACGTCATAATCAGGAAGTGAACTAATCGAGGTTGACACGAGGTGAACCGAAGTCCTCAAGCACCGTCCAAGAATAGTAACACTACACAAATCAGGAAAAACAAAATAACTAAATCAATAAAAAAATAAAAATGTATACAAGCATTACTAGTTTTCTTATCAATGGTTATGAGTTTTACACGTCAAATTAACGATCAGAGGTAAACTCAAAATAGTTATCTTCAATTTTACTATTGTAACAATAGCAAATTGTAAATCCAATAAAGGAAGATAATCTGCTTGAGAACTAATGTCTCAAAAAAATCGGCAAAACAATCACACGATGTGATCTAAATATTAAACATCATGCTAAACAAATCAATCGCACGATGGGATCTAAATATCAACCATCGTGCTAACAAATGTAGCAAAAATCATGCTAACAAATGTAGCAAAAAAAAATAAGTGGTTTGCAAAGCCACAAGAATATAAAAAATAAAATAATGTGCGAAATAAGCACAAAATAAAATTATTTTGAAAAATTATCAAAATAATTAAAAAATATAAATAAGAAAACCAGAATGTAAAAATACTAAAATAGAAAAATAATTAAAAAGAATACGAAAAAATAAGAACTAATGGGGTTTTAAATCTTTAACATGAAAAACACCTAATGATTTATTATCAATAGGGGTGGCCAATCGGTACGTAGTTGGACCAACCACTTCCATAACTTTCGCTTCAATAAATTTTGGAGCTAACTTTTGACTATAATTTTTAGTCGCATCAGATAAAGTAAAATTCTTTTTCCAAACCAAATCGCCAACGTTTAATTTCAACGGACGACGTCGCAAATTATAAGATTTTGAATTTCTTTCGTAAGCTGCATGTAAATTTTGTTTAACATGTTTAAAAATAGGTGAAAGTTCATTTAAATCTTGAACTAATTGTTCACGGTTAGCAATAAATAAATAATCCTCTTTGAAATCTTTTAGTCGACCATAAAAATCTCCAGAAATAGGAACTGTCCGACCAAACGCCAAAAAGGAAGGTGAAAATTTCGTAGACTCATGAACAGCGTTACGATTTCAATTAAAAACAATTCAACAGAGAAGAAGTACAATCTAAGAAAATAAAAAAAATGGAATTTACACACGAATAACACAAAAATATGTTAAACATTCGCATCTAAACTACTACCATTAAATTTTAAATTTATAAACATGAACGGAACTCTTAAAAATTTGTAAATATTCAATTAATTTGGAAAAATCTTAAGCAGGAATACTAACTGAAGTATTAATATCGTCATTATGTGACAGAAAAATAAAATAATCTAAATTTGTAATTCATTATTCATTTCAAAGTTTTCGTTAAATGGATTCAATAAATTCTAATGAATCGTTACATAAATTTAATAACTGATCGTATAAATATAAAAATTCATTATCAAAAGTAGTATAATTTAAGCGTTTCAAAATTTAAATAAATGTATTAACAATTGAATGTTATGAAGTTTATCAATAACAAAACCTAAATATGATAATCGAGGTTTACAAAATTCACATTTATCTAAATTAATATTTAAATTGGCATCACTAAGCCTTTTAAAAACTTCTCTTAAAATAGCAACATGTTCCTTGAAAGTACTGGAAAAAATAATAATATCGTCTAAATAAAGAAAAATTGATTGAGATAAATCATGTCCTAAAATGGAATCCATAAATCGTTGTAATGTACTGAGTGCGTCTTTTAATAATTCCAGTTACATAAAATGTAATCAAATAAATTTCTCAATTTAATTTACGTCTCTCACCTATTGTCAACCTTTCTGTTTCATTTACATTTTAAAAAAGTTTTAATTCTACTAATAACTCATTACTATATAAAACATCAACTAAATAATTAAAATTTGACATCGTAAAAAATATTGTATAACACAATCAATAAATTTCATTAGGTATAAACACATAAAAATACCAAGCGTAACAATAAATGGTAACACTTCCTTAAAAAATAACCAGCATAATATGAAATAACAGCAAATCCCTTTTTCTGGCCCCACAGTAATTTTATTTACAAGTGTAAATAAAATATCAAGTATAAAGTAATAAATTTCAAGCAATAAATTTCAATGTCCCTGCTCGCCCGCGCCAAATTATAACATTAAAAGCGGCTGCCAAAGTATAAACACTAAAACTGAGCCAACTTATAACATTAAAACAAAAGCGATGATGTAATAAACAATTTGTAATTGATCGAATAATTTAAATTAATATCAAAATTACCAAATAACAATCGCTACTGCCGTCAGCTCAATCGGTAGATGAAGATAGGGAGAGTTCTAATATACTGAGTTTAATAACATACCTGAAATACTGCTTGCTTCCCCTCTGCTTAATTATTTTCACTTCACTTAATTCACAAAAAAATGTTATATAAAAAAATTATGAAAAAATTGATAAAATCTCGGGCGCCATGTTGTCTTTCTTTTTATAGGAACAACAAAACCTAGTTAATGAATAATAATAAACAATTTATCAAAATGAAAATAAAATAACATGATATACTTAAGTTTATTCAATATCTGATTGAAAAGGTTAAAAATCAGAAGTCTTATACTATTCTAAAATTATATAAAAACATTACCTTTGAACGGTTCGGTACATAAACTGTAACTGGTAACTATGAAGCAGAATGGTGAACTTGGTGAGGTCAATGTCTTGCTTATTTATCCTGAATATATTGTGTCCATAAATTTATTGAATTTCTTTGAAGTTTAAGTATGTAGAACTTGCGTTGTAAAATGTAATTCAAGTAAAAATTTCCATTTATTGCCATATAAAAGTATGCATTAAAAAATATGAGTAAAATATAAGTCAAATATGAGTAAAACATGAGTAAAATAAACGAAATAGGAGTGCCTAAAAAAGCAAAGGTTTTAGTTTTAAAATATAATGAATTAGAAAATAACATCATCAAAATCTGATGGCACCAAATATAAAAAAATTAGGTAAAAACCATGCTTTCTGCTGTAACATTCAGCATCAAGTGAATTAAAAAAAAAGGCTTTCAGAATAACTCAAGTGAGTATTCCCCTAAAAGTGTTCACGCGTTGCGCGGATACAATAATATGAATCCAATTTTTTAAGAAAGGGAACTATAACTATTTATGTAATATTACACCCAAAACTTTTTTAATATTACGCCAAATAAATGAACGATCTTAAATTAATGTATTTTTTAATACAACCACAAAAAAAGGTTGTTACAATAATATCAACTGGTGAAAAGAGCTAAATACAAACCTGGATTTGTTTTTTATTGTTTTTGTTTGCTTTTTAGGTATTATAAAATTTCGAGTTCAAAGTCTGCATCCTTTTTCCATATAATATAATAGAACTGTCTTCTAAAAATTGAATATTCTGGCATAACTTGGCACAACTTGGGTGATAATTATTTCCGCAAACATTACATTTAATATCACTAAACAACTTTATTTTCACATCTCTTATACGGCGGACATGTTGTAGCGTCCGACCGCTTGGCGCCATATTGTTTATTATTATTAATTAATGTAATTAATGGATTGTAATTTTGTAAATAGTAGAATTCGTTTGAAACTACATATACACGAGCCTAATTACGCCGCAGGGAATGGATCTTTAAAAAGAACATTTAAATAACCTTAAACTTTCTTAAAACGAAAATAAAAAACGAAATTATATTGAATATCAATACTTGCTTATGACTAAAATCGTCGTTTGTGATAATATGCGAAAATTTTTAAATTGTATTTATTGAAATAATGACATCCCATGAACGTCAATCACACGATGGTACGAGGTACTATCGCAATATAGTGTCTTGTTTCGGTGGTTGGAGAAAAAAATTTTATTTCACTTTGGTTTCCATTATGTAGGTCAGAAGGCGTTTTTTTTCCACGTTAGATACTTAAAGTAAGATTTAATTAAGGACATTACTTTTTCATATTTACACTTGAACAACTGATGATTCAAGAAACGTTGGCGTCATGTTAATAACAGCTACAGTCAGCGTTGCCAACTTGGGCGATTAGTCGCCAATTGGGCGATTTAAAATGTGAATATGCGATTCATATGTGGGAGTGTGGCGATTATCGTAATTTGGGCGATATTTTTTTTAACTTATTGCGTATTGGGCGACGACACTATACCTTCGTTTTAATCGTTACGTTAATCATTCAACTGATTTAGTGTAGTTGTCGCCTTTCTGTTTACCTTAAGAATTGTTGACACTGCCACTGGTTTGTTACGTTTAGTTCGCCTTTGAGTTTCAACCAGCTACAAACATGTTCAAAAAATTGAATGTAAACATGTACAATCATCGCAAAGAATTACAAGATACAAATGTACTTGATGAGACTCTTTCTGTATTCAATAATGATGAATAAAACTTTAATAACTAAGCATTATTAAAATAGTTCATATATTTTTATAAATTGCTTTACTTAATAGAGTTGTAATTGAACACACTGGATAGGTTATGTCCAGAATTTGGTTTTATTGTGCGATTTTGGTCGACTCTAGCAACATCTTTTGGCGCCGGCAAGTTTTAAAAAGTTGGCAACGCTGGTAAGCTTGACCGCTGAAGTAATAAAAATAAACCCTGCCTATTGTTGCGCAATAGTCGAGAGAGGGATTGGAACGAAAGTAGTCGCTTGAATAGAAGACGTTCAGTGTTCAACTTCAGTAATGAAGAAAAATAACGACTATTTAAATAATACATATCTCTTTATGTACTTTAAGCTGTCGAAACGGTGATTAATTTGTACCTAGATATCTCATATTGATATTATGATTAATTAGCAATGTAAATTTAGTCAGCTGAATTATCTATCTAGATATATAAATGAATCAATACATTCTTATCTTTCATTTTAATATTTTCATATTTATCTTTAAACTCGAAACGAATAAGAATGCATATATTATTAGAAATAGCCACTTAATCCAATTTTAATTCACAAGCTAGAATTTCTCCTCTAAGAACAATTACCTTTTTTTCATGATCATACAATAATAATTTTAACAATAATTGTAATAATCTTATAGTTTCAATCATAAATAAATTTGAAATGGATATTTATTAGGAGGTTAAAGATTGAATTAATTTGAACTATGTCTCCTGCCATACACTAATCTTTATTGCCATACCTTCATTGCAACTTTTGCATTTAAATATCAGACTTTAAAAGTGTTGAATTTGATTATTATATTAACAATTATTATTAATTTTAATAAAATTAATAATAATTTTTAATTACATAACTACCTTTGAACTTATTCGTTCATAACGAAACTTATAATAAATTAATATTAGTCAGGTTGCTTTGGTATGTGTGAATCCTTGCGATATTGCAGGATCACATTCCATTGATATAAATAATTTGATTGTAATCTCATCATATTTAGAATTTACATCAGTTCTGCATACATAAAGACAGAGTTTTCATCGATTGGGGCTTGAATCTCGATAGTGCAGTTGGTTAGCGCGGTACTCTAGCAAAGTACAGATCGTAGGTTCAGATCTTACTCGAGGTAAGCTTTTTATTTATCTATTTAATAAAATTAATAATAATTTTTGATTACATAACTACCTTTGGACTTATTCGTTCATAACGAAGCTTATAATAAATTGATTCTTATATAATCGCTGAATTAGAACAAACATTAAATTCTTTTCGACTTCTAGATGTGGCTAATCATTTATCTATTAGTAGTAGACAGAAACCTTCCGCCGCCATCTTGGATTATCTGAGGAAAACCCACCTTTCACTTTTTATACGCTCACGAGGGAGACCGTATTTCCCACCCCTATGGTTTCTTTTCGGAGGCCTTTTTCAACCCCTTTTCGTCCCTAATTATGACCGCCCACGTGTGATACCGTATTTTCCACCCCTATGGTTTCTTTTCGAAGGCTCTTTTCATCCCTAATTATTTTTGTTTTTTTTACTCGTCTACGTGTATGACGTGTTTTTTCACCCCTATTTTATGTCCGCCCGCGTGTAGGACGCGATTTTTCTACCGCTATGGTTTCTTTTCGGAGGTCTTTTTCAACCCTTGATGGAATTTTCACCCCAATTAGAGCCCTTTTGGTTGTGTTAAGAACTTTTTTGTCGATTCGCACCTATAGCTTCTTTTCGGCGGTCATTTTTAACCCCTTGATGGAATTTCTACCCTAATTACCGCCTCTTTGGCAGTTTAGCCCCTAGAAGGTAGGCAAATGCGTGCGCGTACAATGTTCTAATAAGGAGGCCTAATGCTAGCTTATAAGACACGTGTAGGGCTTCGCCCCCTGGCTGTAGATGGTATGGGGACCCTAACCTTATAAGACAAGTACAGAGCTTAGCCCCTATCATGGACCCCCTTGGTGCAATTGTATGCGGGTTCTAACTTAATCTTACAGCTGTAGGCCTTCGTCCCGTCATACAAAATTGTATTCTAATAAGGTGGCCCTAGCCTTGTAAGACAGAACCTGTATCAGGGTCTGTGCCCTGTCCCCTTTGAGTTAAAATTGGTTTAGCGCCATCTAGTGGCGTATAGACTAATGAACATTTTCTATAATAGAAGTTGATAATGCACACCTCTCTCTTGCTCTATCTTGTTTCTCTCTCTTTCGGCTCTTTCTCACACACACAAACAAATCAATTAATTAATTAATCAATCAATCTCAAACAAATCATGCTCGATCAAATCAACCAGATCAACGGAAATTATGTCTTACAGTTTGCGGAAACCAGATTACAGTTCAAAACTGAATACATTAAAGTCTAATTAAATATGACGTGAAATAATAAATAATTTCTACCCTAATGCAATGATGCTTTATATATATATATATATATATATATATATATATATATATATATATATATATAATCGTGGCTGATTAAGTTAAAAAACAATAAGACAAATTTAGTGGTAGCAGCCAAGGTTGTGTGGCTAGTTTAAAATAAAGAAAAGATCCTTTGTTCAAAGGGAAGCTTTCAAGTCTTCAACAGGTATAACGACCAACTTAATTTTACAATCGAAAAAGAAACTGATAACAGTGTACCTTTTCTGGACACTCTGTTAATCCGAGATGACTCTAATGTCATAATCCTAGACTGGTTCAGGAAACCGACGAGTTCAGGAAAGTACCTCAATTATTATTCAGATCACACATATAAAATGAAAGTCAATTTAGTTCTGGGTTTAAAAAACAGGATCACAAAAATATCCCATCCATCATTAAGACAAAAAAACTTAGATTTACTGTTTATATTACTCAAAGACAATTCGTATCCTGAATCTATGTTAAAGAAACTGCTATACTCTACTCCTAACATTGAAGACCAACACAATATCAGCAATAATAGTCTTCTTTTACGTAATAATGAACCATTGGATGACGAAGAGGTGGAAACTGAAATAAAAAAATACAGTTCAATATCTTACATTAGTCCTCTTACTCCTAAAATTAATAAAATTCTCAAACTAGATAAGAACATCATCATAGCCCCTAAAAACATTACCTAAGAGTTAACAATCTATTCAGTCAGCTTAAAGATAAGACCGCCATTTTAGATAAAACAAATGTTATATATAAGATCCCTTGTAGTAATTGTAACCAATCATATATCGGCATGACTTCAAGGAATCTTAGATATAGACTTACATCACACCGCAGTGACATAAGAGTTAGAAAAGATGCTTGTGTTTGTCACAACACGTACATTCCACTGGACACAGCCCTGATTTCGACAAAGTGCAAGTCTTGACCTCTGAATCAAATTTATTCAAAAGAAAGTTTTTAGAAATGGCCCATATATGCTGTACAGACTATGTAATGAATAAGAGAAGTGACACTCAAAATTTAAACATAATTTATTCTAACATACTTTATCTAGATAAACACAGAAATCATAGGATGAACTATTAACGGATTAACCCTTAGTGGCAGAAGGGGATTTATTTTATGTGGATTTTACCATTTTGTTTAGTGTAAAAGAGTTATCACGAATAACTAACTCTATTTGGTATTGATCTCCAGAATGTCCCACATAGAAGTAAGAGTCCTATGTAATAATAGACATTCAAATAATCTTAAATAATCCTATTCATAACACTTTTACACTTACCACACAATCACATTCAACATATTAATCTACTTATACATTGATTTCATAACCATTTTCTTTGTTTTTCCTATAACTATGACAATAATTAAAATTTTTTTTTTGTCAAAGTCCAAAAATTGATTTTGACATCTAATTCAAATTTAAATTGAAATATCTTCTTTCAATGCTGCTTCAATGTTTTTAACTGTATCCACAATCGTAAGTTACTATCTTATTTTAATTTATATGTATTATTAACGCATAACTTCTTGTAGATTGGTTGACAAAGGTAATAAATTTACCAAAAGCTTCCCTTTGAACAAAGGATCTTTTCTTTATTTTAAACTAGCCCCACAACTTTGGCTGCTACCCACTAAATTTTTCTTATTGTTTTTTAACTTAATCAGCCACGATTAACAACCTTGATTAAATACATAGAATGGGTTTCTACGAAAATATCCGCAGGAGGTTTGGTAACCGATGCAGTAGACTCTTCAAAAAATGGTAAAGAAGATAAATGTTGAACCTCCATTCTTACTTGACCCAGCACAAAATAAAAGCAAATATACTTCTAAGTGAACACTTATACCATTGAAAATATATAATCTACACGAATACTAATCAAATATTAACCAATACAGAACGTATTTATACCATGAACAAGAGATTAACATTAAAAAATATTATTTTAAGTACCAACAATTATTTAACGTTCAAAATACAATTAATCATAAATAATTGTTGAACTGACCTGTAATAATAAATTAAACTCAATGCAAAATGTACACCAACACATAATAAAATGATATTATATTATTACCTGTGTTTGGACATTTACGCAATATGACACATTACTTTCTAGAAGCACCTTATACCGATGCGTATGAAGTAAATATGAACCATTAGGAAACTCCTAACCGTTACTCAGAGTAACATGGAATAAATCCACTATTATTCTAAAAATAATACCGAATGATGTAATAACAAACCTTAGCAGTAATTAAAGTAGATATATAAGAAAACTTACATCCACGATCAAATTATTGAAGACAGATTAAAATTTAATACCTAACATGAAAATCATACTACCTTACACTTTAAAGTTATGCATTAATTGCACTCTTCGACAAATGCGACACAGTTGATTTTACACCACAAAACAATGTTAAATTATAATGCTGTGGTAATTTAACATATAATTGGTAAAGTATTTGCTTCAAGGTCTAGGAAAAACACAGCAAATAACCAAGATATACCAAAATTCAAAACTAAAATCAGAACCAAGACGTATCGTTATGCCTTTTTTCAATTATAAGATGCCAAAACCTATTTAAACGGCAATTTTCTTCTTGTCTATTAAAATTATTAGGGTGTTGTTTATCTCAATACCTTCACGTTGTAAACGAGCATAATAATGAGTAGAGTGAGGATTTTATGCAAAATGCATATCGCTTATTTTTATAGTTGAAGAATATCGTTTTGTTTTTAGACGAATTGCACTAAATGCAATCATTTGACATTAATTAATTTTTGCATATTTCGCCAAATACTGCATATATTGCAATTTTATGCATATTTTGCCTTTTTATTCATAATTAACATATATTTCGCATTTTTCTATATCTTCCAAATTCGCTTTAAAATTCATTATTCTAACTTATTTTAAATTTTGTTATTGTGTCTAAGAAATGTATTTTTATATGAATAAGACAGGTTTAAAGAAAGATTATTACCTACAGTTAAGTGCAACGTTAATACTTCCGGATTATGAAGTTTCAATGCCACTATTTCGTAGTATTTGAAAATTCCAATGGTACCTAAGTAGATAGTTAAAGCATTGATTGAGGGAATTCCCGCAATCAAGGGTTAAAGTTATTTGGACTTTTTCAAGGTAAGTGTTTAGTTAGTTAATCCTTCTTGAAAATAATTTGAGAGTAACGGACAAAATGCAAAATTTTAAACATTCTTTGGGCGAAGACGTAACTGAATGGTACGGCTTTGTTAAGTGAACTTCAAGATGCCGAAAGTTAAAAATAGTTTAGTTCAAGTATGGATAAAAAATATATCCGAGCTACGTCTGGATGATGAAAAAGTGTTTTCATAGCCTGTGGAAAAATAGTAAGTACCATTACATATTTTTAATTGATTTCGGAAATTAAACCCTTATTAATTGATGTAGGTTATTGAATTCACCGTTTTATCAGTTTTTAAACGCAATTAGATACTTATTTTTAAAATTTTTCCTTAGACCATGTGCGAAAGGAAATCTCAAGTTACACAGCACATTGAAACCTCCCTTCATAAAAGAAAATTAGAAACATTTAAGAAAACAAAAGTTTGTCAGACACCTTTGCGCCAGTCGTTTCAAGAAACGGCCAAAAGAAATGCACAAGAGGAATTTAGTTTCGAATTGTGTAGTGCACTGGTTAAAGCCAATATTCCATTAAAGAAATTGCAAAATCCTAGTTTTAGGTCATTTTTAGAAAAAATGAGTAAAAAGCAAGTGCCAGATGAAAGCACGCTTCGAAAAAGGTATATTAATGATTTATATCTTGAAACTATGGGGCATATAAAGAAAATTACAAAAAATAAATATCTTTATTTTATAGTAGATGAAACTACAGATTGTTGCGGGCGATGTGTTGCAAATTTAATGATTGGTTATTTAAGTGAGGCGCAGTCTAGTATGTCATATTTAATCGCTTCCAAAGTTCTTGAGAAAACCAATCATGCAACAATAGTTCGCTTTATAAACGAAGCATTCATGCAATTTTTTATTCCTGATATTGTTGCAACAGATAAAATAGTTTTAATGCTGTCTGATGCAGCACCTTATATGGTAAAAGCTGGACAGCAATTAAAATTATTTTATGAAAATTTAATACATGTAACATGTCTCGCACATGGTATTAATAGAGTAGCAGAAACAATTCGTAATCAATTTCCATTAGTAAATAGTTTAATAAGTAGTATAAAGAAAGTGTTTTTAAAAGCTCCGTTACGAATTCAATTGTACAAAGAAAAGTTACCTAATATTCCTCTACCACCAGAGCCTGTGATTACGCGTTGGGGTACTTGGTTAAATGCAGCTCTTTTTTATGCAGATCATTTGGAAAAAATAAAGGAGTTAGTTTTAGAAATTTCTGATAATTCAAGTACTTACGTTCAAAAAGCTCAATCCATTTTAAAGAAAACACAATTGCGCAATGAGCTGGCATTTATAAAAGCAAATTGTCATTAAATGAATCTATGCAAATAATTAATAAATTTCAACAGCTGATTTCTGCTGTTTCAGGAAATATTGGTAAAACTATTTCTAATAAATTAAATGAAATTTTACAAAAAAAACAGTGGATATCAGTTGTTACTAAAAGTTAATAATAAAGTTCTGAAACTTGAGGAAAATTCCGATGATCTTGTTATAAATTTAGATTTGGCCATATTAGACGCATTAAAATATGCACCCATAACTTCTGTGGATGTAGATAGAAGTTTTTCTTTGTACAAAAACATACTATCGGACAGACGCCAAAATTTTCTGCCCGAAAACTTGGAAAAATATTTAGGTATAAATTGTTTTGCAAATAGTAATGAGAGGGTGTAATCTTTATAAATCTATAGCGTATAAGTAAATATGTAATTTTTAAATAACACAATTTTAAAATAATGCTAAAATAATAATTGCTTTGTAAGTAGTAATGACAGGGTGCAGTTTTTATAAATGTAAAGTGTATAAGTAAATATGTAGTATTTAAATAACACATAATTTTGAATGTTAAAATAATAAGTTTGTATGCAATTTATCTTTTTCCTATTAAAAAATTACAAGCATATATACTTTTTTTATATATTAATGTTATAATTTGGAATTAACACAGGTAAATAGAAGATTCAATATTTATGCATATTTTGAATTAATAATGCATTTTTGATGCATATTTTAAGGTTTTTAAGTGCATATATATATATATATATATATATATATATATATATATATATATATATATATATATATATGCACATATTTCGGCATTTTATAGTGCATAAATCCGCTCTCTAATAATGAGTTTGTCTTAACAATATTTCCATATCAAATTGAATGTCTTGAATTTAAATTATTTAAAACATGGTCAGCTAACGCATACTTCCCTGGTTGACCTAATCTACAAAATCTCATATGTTTTTTACGTCTTGTATGAAGGCTGCGTTTTGTGATTCTAATATATACTTTTCCACATAAACAGAATAATGTGCACTCCGGAAAATGATAATGGGTTTGAAATATTTTTACTTGGCCTCAACCCTTAACCTCCCAGTAGTGTCCGTCGGACACATTTTCGACTTTAATTACGTATAGATTAAAGAGTTTATTTTTAATTGTCAAATAGCTTAAATCTAATCTATTACCACAATTTTATAAATCAAATTGTATGGAATAATTTAAAAATATTTGTTTATTTTTTTGCAATTTGGAAATATTAGTAAGAGTGACGTAACCGTCCAGATGTATCTTGTGGGCACAGTTGTAAAATGCATTTATTTTATGGTTCCTTAGATAAGATCTACGGTACTCTTCGCACATTACAATAATACAATAAACATTAATGAGCAATAATATTGTGCCTGAACGTGGTTTTTTGCTCATATCGAAAAATGAAAATGCATAATACAATTAATAAGTTTTGTAGTTTAGTTAGTGTTGAATGATCTTTAGTGACAGAATATACGTTCAAGAGTTCAATACATGGTTTGTTTATCTTTTCTATATAGTTGGTGATGTTTTATTGGTAAGTGAAGAAAATATTTTTTTTACTTCATAAAAATTTATCCTCTTTTATATGCAGTTCTCAAAGATGTCCAAAAACAAAGCTTTGATAAATGAGCAACTTCGAAGTGCTTTGGAAAATAGTGATGATGAAAATTATATATTTGGGGAAACTGACGTAAACGATGGTCTTACAGCAGATGTGGAGTCGGACAACGAAAGTAACTTTACGAAACCTGCATCCCAAAATGAAGATCAACAATTGTGTAGTGATAGTGAAAATCCAAATAGTGGGAATATAGTAGGAAATCGAAATGTAACAAGAATATATAGGTAAAGATGGAACTAAATGGAATTCCGAACCTGTAAAGGCAACAAGAATTCCACGACATAACATAATTAGGGGAGGTATACACAAAGTAGTTCTTCCTCCTGGCAAAACTATAGAACATCCTGTTGATACTTTTAATTTATATATGGACAAAAATGTACTCGAACATATTGTAAGTCATACGAATTCTGAGGCTAAAAGAGTTTTAAAAGATAACTAGAAAATCATAGGCAGTATTGAATTACAAACATTTATTGGTTTATTATTGGCAGTTGGTACTAATAAACAAATCAATGTGGAGATTACAGAGATCTGGGATCCCGTATTTGGCAACCCAATATTCGTGCTACAATGAGAAAAATTGATTTCGAGCAATCCAACGTTTTATGAGGTTTGATGATAAAGAGACTAGAACAATGAGAAGGTCCAAAGATAAAATTGCACCTATAAGAGATTTGTGGGAAATTATAAATGGCAAATTAAAAAAGTTTTATTTACCGGGCGAGAATCTCACGATAGACGAACAATTGGTTGCTTTTAGGGGCCGTGTGTCTTTCAAACAATATTTACCAAGCAAACCTGACAAGTATGGAATGAAAATATGGTGGATCTGTGACAGAGACATATATACCCTATCTAGGAAAAGACGAAAGTTCGAGAATAGAAAATATGGCTTACAAAGTTGTGTCTGAATTGTGCCAACCATATTACAGGACAAACCGAAATATTACTTTTGACAACTATTTTACTAGCTTGGAACTTGCACAATCGCTACTGCAGAATGGTTTAACGATGGTGGGTACGTTGAAGAAAAATAAACGATGCATACCCCAAAATTTTCAACCAAATAGATCCAGGGCGATTCAAACAAATATATTCGGATTTACTCAAAATTCTACGCTGGTCTCATACGTTCCAACAAAAAATCGTGTTGTTTTTTCCTTTCAACGATGCACCACTCAAAAGAAGTGTGTTAGAAATAAAAATAAATCCGAAGTTAATTTATATTATAATTTTACAAAAGGTGGAGTCGACACTTTGGACCAAATGACACACGAATAGTTCGACGTAAAACAAATAGATGACCAATGGTATTCTTTCAAAATATTATTGACGTTGTTGGTATAGCTGCTCTTGTTGTATGGAAGAATTTATATCCGAATTATAACCAAAATAAAGTACATAACAAAAGAAAAATATTTTTAAGAGATGTGTCTATCCAACTAGTAAAGCCTCACATAGAGAAACGTGGTAAGAAGGGTCTAACTAAATATCACACTGAAGCAATAGATAATATTGCTGGTTCTAGCCATAAGCTACCTGCGGATCCTTCACCTGGTGAACCTCCAATAAAAAGAAAAAAGAGGTGCTATATTTGTACAACTGAAATTTCGCAAAACATAAAACAATGTTGCAATAAATGTAATTTTAATGTCTGTTCTGAACATTTAACCAAAAAAATATATCGTATAACGTGTCAATTATAACTAATTATTTGGTATTATTTTTCAACATTTGTTCTAATTAAATTTAATAAAAGTGTATCAATATATTACAGTAAATATTACACTGGCTTCTATTTTTACTTGTGATAATTATTAAAAATTTAAATTTCGTGTCCATCGGACACTCTGGTCGGTTACGTTCTAAAAGTATACCGGACGGTTAAGGGTTATATGTCCTTTAATTTTTCTTGTAGGTTTAAAAATAGTCCTAATGCCATAGTTAATTAGGATTTTTTCAATTCTATCTGTAACATTAGTTGTAAGAGGAAGAAAAGCAGTACCAACATCATTAATATCAGTAAGTTAATATTTATTAGGTTGCAAGGATTTTCTTAAATATTTATATCCATCTTTAAAAAATTCCAGATCACAAATTCATTTTGTTCGACCCACTAAATATTTAATTACACTAATTTCTAACAGAGGAAATTTTGCGGTAACACCACGAGTAAGTAATTTTTGAAGATATAATTTCCAACATCGAGAACTCTATTAAATCGTTACTAATGAAGTTAGATTTAAAATTATTAACATAATACGTAAAACAAAGCCTCCTAAGGGCAACTTATATTAATAATATTAAAATCAGATATAGGTAATACAACTGTTATATTAAATATGAGCGACTATAGCATTAAAGTAGAACAATTATCGTGAACTACCAAAAGATCCTTTTCTTTCTTCTAAAAACGAAAGAACTTATTAAATTTTCATCTATTCCCGAAGAAATAAAAAAGAAATCAACTAACTCTAAACATTGTGGTTTACCAGATATCCATAAACCTAATATTCCTCTAAGGCCTGTTGTTATTGCAATTCGTTTTCCTATATATAATCTGGCAAAATATGTTACATTTCTATTACACCCTCATGTAGGTAAAACACCCCATTATACTAAAAATTCTGACTTTAAAGAAAAAATACATATGTAATTTCAAAATTGAAGATGGTCAGTTTCGATGTTATTTTACTTTGTACAAAAGTCCCTCTAAAAGAAACTATTGAACGTATTGATCATACTTTTTCCAAAGGATATAACCATTCTTTTTCAGCGCTGTGAAATCCTTTTACTGTCGTGGTTGGAAATCAATTAGTTTCTTTGTAAATAAAAGTAGGCTGTAATTTTAGAAATATCGTTGAATTTAATCATTTACGTTAAAATCGCATCATGGAAAATAACAGAACGCATTAAAATTATTACTTTATAATTAAATGTAGAGTGCAGAAGGCATAATTCGCGACGGACCGAAGGAGTATTTCGATAAGGTTTTTTGGTTTTAAGCAAATAGTTTCGCTTTATATACGGGGCATTAAGGGCCAGCGTCGTTAGAAATCTTTAATTTACAAGGTATCATTTACCCAGGTAAGGCTCGCGCATTGAGAAATGTTTTGGATTTTTTCCCATTTGGTTTCGAGTTTGATTTGTGGATGTGCGTATATATAAAGTTTAGATATAAAAAAAACCAATGTGGCGACAAATGTTTTTTTCGCGAGGAGAGAATTTTGCCGTAGAAGCGTTAAGAAGTTTTCGTTCCGGTAACGAGCGAAATAGTGCGGAACGGCGTTATAAATAGTCCGTGTTGAAAGAACTTCCGTAGTAGGGGTTTCCTCCCCGAACAACCCATTAAGGGATCATATAATTGTTCAAGCATCACGAGACTAACTTATCGTTAAGTGCAGTTTATCCGTAGGAACTTTGTCGAAAAATCCGGAAAGGTACCAGTGTTAACATACCTAGTGATGACACTGTTCTCTGGAGAAGTTATCGCTTTTTGCGGAAAAATAAAAAACAAACGTTCGTTCCTACCTCAAGACATTAGGTTCACAGTTCGCCGTTAACTTGCTGTAAATAAAAAGCTTTTCGTTCTTTTAACAATATTAAGTGTTATTCAGAACTTGTACATAATTAAAGTGCAGTAAACAGTAACGTGTAAATACTCTAGCGTTTGTTTGAACAGTAATAAGTACCATTCAGTGCTAGAAATTTAATAGAGTAAAGTTAAAGAGCAACGAGTAAAGATAAGTGGTACTGTAGCGAACCGTAATTCTAATCCAGACGCAGTGGGAAATGAAACATTTATGAGCGGGCCACCCTTAGAGTTCCTAACGCCGTTTCATCCTCGAGCATATTGCTGTTGTCGAGGTCATCTGTAGGTACAACAGGTGGCTGTACAACAAAATGGGTAGTAAGAAGTCCAGGTAAACATTTTGTGCATTTTCCTTTACTGTGCATTATGAAGTGTAATAAATCTCTGTGTATTTTCTTATTTTTTTATGTATATAATATATAATAATGGTGTAAATCAATGTTTTAAAGCGTTCTCAATACAAATCATTAAAATAACTAGAAACACCAACCACTCAATAAAAGATAATTCCGTTGACTCAGTAGGTAGATTAAATCTGGTCTGGTTCATGCTTTTTGATTTGCTTAATTACAAACAAATTTCTGCTTAGTTATTTCCACGTAACATCAATATAGTAACTTCAATGTAACAATAATAAAAGTTATCTCGGACGCCAAGTTATTTTTTTTTTATTACGCTCGGAATAACTAAACCAAGGATACAATAAAGTATTCACCAAAATGTCATAATTAAAGATATACAAACTATGTTTTTTGTACAACTTCTTGAGAACCTCTGTTATCATAAGGAATGCGGAAATGTAAACCATAGATGATGTAATCTTCGTACCAATGCTGCGCAATATGTCGAATTTTCAATGTTTTACGTTGTAAACCACACCAAAGTTGAATTTACTTCTTACAAATTTATATTCATTGAAATTTGAATAATCCAGAATTTATTGCATTCTCTTTAAGGTTCAAATAAAAAGGTGTGATCTAAATTTAGATCTGAATTAAATGCAAAATGTAATCATAAAATAAAAGTACCCAAAAATGGTAAAAGTATAAGTAGAAATGTAAGTAAAAGTGCCTGCAAAAATCAAATGTTTCAGATTTTAATGTAATACGAGTTAAAGGTGCCTTACCATTAAATCAATGGCACTTTACACAAAATTTAGGTGGAAACCAAAAATGGCTGCTTGCAACGTACATCAAGCAAAGCTAAAAAGGACGCTCACGATATCAGGTGATATGGATATGGAAGTATAAACCCTTAAGAAAATATGCAACTTAAGTTACACCAATGCAAATTAAGTTGCCTACCACATACTTATAAATCATTAATAATCAAAAACCCCTTTTTTTATTTTTACAACTAAATGAACGAAGAACGTAAAAGATTCGTTACAGTACAAACGGTTGAATACGCTGTTCTTTTGCAATTCACTTTCGATTTTTTGTATCGATTAAATTATAATGCAAGTGTATTCGTCCGTATCATAACTCAAATTTATTTGAGTGTTTTTTTATTGATTATACTGCTGAATTTACATCGAAATTGTTTGGGTCAAATGCGTTACAAGGGGAGCGCTATTTATTTGTAATAACCATTTGTTATGCTGGCATTAGAATAATATCGCAATAATGTTATTAAGAGCCGACGATGACACTAGCTAGTCTCACCGCTTAGTAGGTTAAATAAAATGATTTTGGAAGAAAGATCAATGTAACAACTGTGTGATTATTTCGAAGGTGGTGATTTTATAATATACACATCTTTAGGTTAATGAACTGTTGTTTTTCTTAATGTTATTCCAGTTGTGAACGCGTTTGTTGTACAATACCATACTTACATGCATTTTGAGGATTTTCTTTATTAATTAGATCCTTGCATTACCGTCATTATGTGCACGTTTATTGGAAGTAAAGTAATTACGTTCGAAAGTGTATATCATTGCATTGAATTTTAACGTAACTTTTAAAGGTTGATGAATTAATGCATTGAATAATTTTCTTGAATTTGGGCCTATTTTACGACGGAAGGATTGAGTTAATTACGACTGGTTGTAAGCAGATCTATTCAGTAACTTAGTGTAACAATAGAATTATTCTTTTTGATCAAATTAGAGAATGATTGATTTTGCGGTACGCAATTATTTTTTAAATAAGCGTACAAATATATTTGAAGCCTTCCAGATTAGCGATGATCTGCTAGTCCCAGGATCGCCTGGTTCGTTCAGGTAAGCGAGTTATTTGAGTATTTTGAGCGAGCTGTAAACTGACGTAATTAGGTATGTCAACCCCTATTGTAACTTTTCAAATATTCTGGCGCTCTTTTTCGGTTTTTATGTCAATTTCAACCCTTATGTTAACTTATTTACTGTAAGCTATCCCATTGAGCGCAAAATTTACTACACCGAATCCACCCTAGCCGCTGACTAGCCGAGCAAAATCCAATTTTACCTGTTATCCCGTTTTACTGCCAGTTTATACACCTTAATAATTTTAATAGACAAGAAGAAAATCTCCGTTTACATAGATTTTGGCATGTTATAATTAAAAAAAGGCATAATGGTACGGCTTAATTTTAATTTAAATTTTAGCTTTAGTATGTCTAGGTTTTTTCCTAGACCTTTACCAATTATATGTTATATTAATACAGCACTATAATTTAACATAAATAATTCAAATTAAAATTCAAATTAAAAATTACATAAAACATACTACTTTATGTTTTTCATTGCTAAATAATGCATTTATTAACAAAGCTATTTCTTTGTTAAATTTGACATTTTTCACTGTTAGCCTTCGACTGTTAGAGAGTGTTGTGATTTGTCATATTCAAAGCAGTTTAACAATATTTTATTTACTAATGATCTAGTTATTCTTTACTAAAATTGTATTCCATAGTTGGCTTTACACGTTTATCAAACTGTTATGTTTGCGTTTTCAATTTTTCTAATTTCAAAAAATTGTTTCAACATCTTTAACAGTTTTGAAAGATAATATTACTACTGACGAAAATACCTTAAATATACAAATACGCCATATAGAAAACTCAAAAAATATAAGTGTTTTAATATTACCTAACTTATTTATAAAGTTTCTAAAACACAAAGCCAAATAAGTCTAATAATTAATTAAGATTGAAAATGCTGAAACTGTATTAGCTATATTTTTACAGAGAAAGGCGGCTGTAGAATTTTTTTCAAGTTATGATTTAGATATCTATTAACCTCTATCTGACGTGGAAGTTTAAATGTCGATCTGGCATAAAATATTGTCGTTTTTACTATATTTCTTCTTTTCATTATGAACGTATATAATCGAGGTTGCATAATTATTTAAAAAAAAAATCATTATTTCATTTGCTTTAATTTCCACTTTATGGATGAGAAGGTTGTGTGTGAAACTTTATTTTTAGCGTTTTCGCCGTTAGCCTTGAATTCGAGAAGGTCCTTGCTGTCATTTTCAAGACAGTTTAATAACATTTTTTTGTAGGAATGTTCTAGTTATTACTTGTTATACTAACATCAAATGTCATAATTCACCTTTGAAAGCTCTTGATAATGATACCGTAATATAGAAAGCAATATTAAAATAGTTTTATTTATTTTATTAATACTATAATTTATTCGTCAGTGTTGAATTCTTACACAATGACATCTTGCAAGGATAATCAAATATATATTTTGCATTTAATACGAACATTAGTATTTCCCAGCATAAATTATATTATTAAAATAACAATTTTGTCGAAATAACAAATAATTTACTTTATTTCGCTATTAATATCTTCTTACAAAGTACCTACTTCTAGATCCTGAAAAATTATGATTTTCTGAATTCATTATAGTTGTTGTTGTTGTTCCTTCATCATAGTTGATATCAGGGTAAGATACAATGCATGTAATAGTTATTTAGAAAATGTAAATTTTATCGACAAATAGGTGGAAAACTCGCATGTGAATAAAAATGAAAATTTGAATTTCTGATTTCCGACATTTAAAAAAACAAAGCGGATGTTTGTTGTCTAAAGTCAGGTTTGCATGTCGCGGTAACAAACTATACATACAATAGCAATAGGTCCCAAATACTATCAATGGTGCTAATTTAGATTATTTAGTAACATGTGTGTTTATATCGTGTTTATATTTGATGACGTTTACATTTACAGTATTGCCAGATAGATTAGGAAATATTTAATTTCCAGGCAAATAATATTTCTTATTCAACCACAGATAAATAATATTAACTGTGTTTAATAATTAATGTAAACACTGTTTGTTTGTGTCCTTACTGAGAGACAATATGCAAAAGTTCGGTTTTAAACATCATATTTGTATAGGGGACGCTTTTATATGTCAACCACTCCTTAATAGCACTTTTTTCCCATACAGTGGCAGGAGTTTTCTCCCATAACATGCTGTGATAAGATGCATTATCCAGTATAATCAGAGAGGGTTTCTGTAGGTTTTGCAACAACTGATATTCGAACCATTTGAAGAATTTTTTCTGGTTCATTTCCCCATGGTATGTTTACTTTATGAACAAAATATTACTTCACAACCCTCAATAAATACATTTTCGCTCCCTGCATGAAGTATATCTGAAAGGGGATTTTCTCTAACTTTTAGTTTAAAAACTAATTTGTATTGTAGTACAACCTTTTGCCATCTGTTTTAGTAGTTTTAACACTTTTTAGATTTTCATTTTGCCAAGAACGACCGATAGTTCCATTTTCAAATATCCATGTCTCATCAAGGAATACAAACTGGTAGAGAGCATCATCCTTCGCTTGTTTATGTGATCCCAGGAATTCCACTCTCTTCAAAGCCACATTCGGTAGTTCCATGAGTCCAAGTCGTGGATTATCCTTTATCCATTTAAATCCAAGTTCTTTAAGAATCTTTCTCAAAGAAGTGGTACTGCCATTGAATAATTCCTTATCTTTTAGTTGGGACCACAGGGATTGAATGGTTGTGTTGTTCTAAAACCATACGGGATAAAACGTTTTTATTATATTAAAGTCTTTAATGATAAATAAAATAATAAATTCAATTTTATAAAAGACAATTGTAAAATGTACAACAGCCGTAAATATTATCACAAATACCGCTTGTATTTGATGTTGCTGTGTTTTTCACTTGCTTAGAATAGGAACGATCTTTCTTAGGCGACTTTACCTTGTGCTTGAGAGATTCTGCTCCCCAAGCTGTCGTTTAGACCAGCAGCTACACACTTCAATAAAATACTCTTACATTCAAGGACAAAAGAGGCCCATTATTATCCCTTTCTTGCTCGAAATAGCTAATTAATGATGCCACGAGTTCTTTGCATCGACTATTCATTTGCTTGGGCATTCTGGCAACCGAAGAATGAAAATCCAGATCTCACTATTACAAATTGTTGACGACAAAAATCAATCAAACATGTCTGTCAGAATAATGTCATCCGTAACCTCAAAATATTGATGAATAAATGACGGCAACACAGCACCATCTCTGACAGTGACTAGGTTTACGTCGTTACTTGCTGGCCTCTCGATTAAAATTTTACATCGAGAGGCGTCTAAACCCACCAAAAACAAGTTTGAGCACATACATTATTTTATCTCATCATAAGTATTATATTAATTGCAATTTCTGAGTTCTTTTTTTACAAATTTTATTATACAATTTGCGAGGGAAACGTAGCCACATAAGACATGGAAATGCGTCATTAATGACGTGGCGCCACTTTGTTTGACTTTAATTATATTATTAAGGTACAGTTTATTAATTTAGCATCTTCTTGTTTTAAGAAATGACAAGTTGTCAGTTCTTGGTATTTTAATTTTAAATTTTAGACACTGAACAAAGGCTATACCAACATTAATTCCTTTTACTCGTACACTTGTTGTACCTTTACTGAACAGTGGTGCTGTTGACCCATAAAATATCAAGAAATCTAACAAACAAAAAAATGTGGAATATAAACTTGTGTAATAATAGGGTTTTCAAACATTTATACATTTACGAGACAACGTTGACACAAAATTGAGACGAAAAGTATTAAGTCATCGTGTTTACATAATTAAACATTAAATTGTTTTGTAGTCGAGTAGTCTTATAATTGTCTCGTTGACACACTAAAAATTGTTTATAATCTGTCATATTATAGCACGATTTTCATTACAGCACGATTTATCGTGCCATAAAGGAACCAAACTAAGCTCTGCTTCTTCGGATTTTTTACTAATTTAGTCTTTTAATGATGCCGCTTCCATTTTTTATTGTAGTTTGTCGGGAAAAAGTTGAATTGTTTGGAAAAAACGCCATAGCAACTAGCACACTTTACAATTTTGTATTTTTCGTAGTTTTGTAAGATGAAGATAAAAGTAAAATTTAACTGATGTTCCATTGCGTCTACTCGACTACAAAATAGCGTAAAACATTCGTTTATAATGTGCGATTATGATAGTCGTTTTGTTATAACACTCACTTCGTTCGTGTTATAACAATCACTCCTATCATAATCGCTTACATTATAAATTAACGTTTTAATATACTATTATAGGTTAGTTGTTACTTTCTTACGCGGTAAGCACCCGATAAGAATTGGTTTTCGTGAAAAAAACTTGATCTATTTTAAGTAAGTTATTCTTATAAAAATTTTTAAGATGAAATTAAGCCATAAAAATGATTTCATTAATAAAAATCTGGTATGTATATAAACGTGAATTAATACAGCCATGGTTTTCGTATTTGACATTTGCATTATTATGTTTAATTTAAGCGTCATTTTGATTAACAATTTAAATGGATTTCTATTAAAAAAATGTCTTCCAACCTACAAAGTGGAAATTAAAAGAAATGAAATAATTGTAATAAGATTTTTTTAGGATAATTATGCAACCTCTTGTTGCGGTCGAAAATTAAACTAAAACAGCAGGTAACAGATAATTAGAGTGCACCGAACTAGCTCGGTGGGACAAGGGCGTGGGCGTGTTTTTTAATTTAAAAATACTGAAGGTGGTTAGTCGAAAATCCCAAATTAAACACTATTCAACTCCAAAGCTCTGTCATTAATTGAACTCCAAGCTAAAATAATTAGACATAAACTAGATAAACCCCATTTAAAATTCCTCTAATCGATTACGTTAAACAATACCAAATATTTAATAAAACTCAAAAAACTGTATGACGCTGAATACTTCAAATGTAGGAAATTACCAATGGTTACTTTTAAAGTGAATCAATAAAATTGAAATCAAAATTTAGCTCTTAATCAATTCTATAGTTTGACTAATAAAAATCACCACTTTTCGTAAATTATTGCTTTCACTGGTCGGGAGATCGCAAATAGCACTATAAAATTCAATTAATTGTTCATCTATTCTACCTGAATAATCTTATATCAGAAATCATACAACAAAATACATATATTTACACTGTTTACGGATCAATTTAAAATCTTAGATTCTAGAATACGGGAGGCATAAGCTTACCAGATTTTAATTTTAAATTACGGAAATGGAATTACCAAAATATGGTTAAAATTTAAAACATTACGTAGCCAAATGGTCACTCAAAATCCAAGCGAAATTTTCATATACATAAATTTGCAGCACCTTTAATTAAATAACAAAAAAAACAAAATACCAAAGATAGCGCAAATAAAGCAGTTCGTCAACCTTTTAATTGATATTAACGTGAGAGCGTCAATTACGGCAAAATAACACCAAAACAAAACGACTGCGTTTATTCGCTCATCAACAAATAATATCACCAAATTTAAAAGTTATGATAAAGCAGCCACAATAACGTACAATATTGAGTTACCTTCTGCACAGAACTCTTGAATACGTCTTCACCAGATAGCAATAAAAGCGAAACGGGCGTGAACGGGTTCAGTATACCTGCTGATGTTCTCGCTCGGCAAGGCAAACCCATGTGGCAATTTCCCAGTTTTACATTTCGATAGCGATACGCTTACGTTAATTGGCGTTATACAGTTTATGTGCACAGAACAAATCAATTTTACACACGAGATATATTTACACACTATCTACTTAATGTTCCATTAATTATGTAGCTTTGTTTACAAGTCTTTTAAAAATTAAAACGAAAAAAGTTGTAACAAACTTTTTACGTTTGTAATAAAATTTACGTATAGGTAGGCAGTTAACGTACATTTCGTGCAGCGTGTGTTGCATATCTAGTTGCATAAAAACATGGAATTTAATTATTTTAATTAGAGCTAGTACTCATGTCGTTCGAGTTTCAGACATGTTCATGCAGAAAGAGCTTAGCTTCGTTTTGTTTGAGTTAAAGAGGATGCAGCGTCCATTACTGCTTGCTAAATTAAGAAAAAGTGCCATATAATGGTATGGTAAGTTGTAAAAAAAACTATTATATTAAAGTTTGAGACGTTGGTTGTTTTCAGGCACTTTTTATTTTTTAATATTTACTTTCATTTCACCTTTACCGATACTTTTCACACGTTATATACACCTACACAATTACTTATATTACTGTTAATCCAATTTACGGTATTAGTACGATTAATCAAGAACTTATTCATTTGTGAATTACAAAGCATACAAATACAGATTTATTTCAACATGAAGTAGTATTACGCATCAATTTTCCAAAACGCTGACATATGCATCCGTTTTCGTTATCTACAGTGTGACCCAAAATAAGGTATTCTGATTCCATTAATTACTTGCAACATTAATTACTCACAACATTAATAATTATTCATTAGTTTTTTAACGTTACTAACCCTAGCTTTAAGTATTTCTGTTTATAATCACGTATAGGTTGTGTTAATAAAACTTGTAGAAATTTTCCTTTATATTTATTGCATAATGGTTTACTTGTATATTCCATATTTAAAAACAAGTTGGCGTGCGAGTATTTAATTATAGCTTCAGGAAGAAGCAACCCCGATTTTAAAGCGAACATATCTAGGTACATGTAAATATTTTTTTGGTTAATAAGGCAAATCGATAATTTTAAGAACCTGGCCCATCTTAATCTACGACTGAGCAAAAGACACCAAATGTTCTTGTTATTACCCATACTGTTAAGTAGCTAAAATTTGTAGCCATTGGTGTAGAAGTATACGTATAGACCTTTAGGATTTGTACACGGTTATTTGAAATGGCTATTTACAAATTATTTACAGTGAGACTTTCGTCTGTTGCAGATGATCTATTACGGGGGGAGGGGGGGGGGCGAGGGAGTTGTGCCTTCACAATGGTTTTATTCAGAAATATAAATCCGCTTTAGCGTGCCTCCAAATTCACCACCAAGATGCACTTATACAAAACACATCCCTTCGTGAAATGTTCGTTAATTGACCTCTCACAGTCCGTACCTTCAAAGAAAATAACCAGGAGGGATAAACGTCTACACAAATATCCACCATACTGGTGCTTTAGTTGCAAACAACTTCTCCGAAAGGAACAGTCCTCCAGGCATTCGAAGAAAGGCACGCCCCCAACACCCAACTTCACATCCTTTACTCACGAAAGTCAAATCAAGAACCCCCGCGCAAAATTCACCGTTCAAGCCCCCTCTCCATAATATTACACTATCTTTCTTAACCAAACCTTATCATGACAAAGAACTGCTGACTGCGACGTACACGACTCAAGTGCAAATTGTCGTCCACAGATTTATTCCTTAAACGATAACCATAATTCTTTAACACTAATGGATTGAGATACTATACTCCGGTAGAAAAACGGCGTCAATTACTAAACTCGATAAGTAAAATTAACATCAGCAGCCCCTGCTTAAATAAGCAAACCAAGGAATGATCTCATCCTACAATTTAAATGCGAACTTTTCTTATCTACAACTACATTTTATTTTAACGAAACATTTTATAAAAATTTACAAAAAAAAAATCAAACAATCTATTGTTACGTTCAACGAAACCTTGATATACACAAAAAAAATCAACAAGTTTCGTTAGCGTAAATTGAGTCACTAGCAAAAAAGTATAAAAAGAAAAAAAATACGTGCATATATACAGGGCGTTCAAATACACATGATACTCTTTCATAAAAGCTCATTACGAAAATAGGAAACATTGTAAAAACAAAAATTATTATCAATGTGAAACAGACGTTTAGAACTTCACGCCAGGCGGAGGTTGATAGACACCTAGATATTAACTTAAAAAATTAAAAGAGTTTTTTTTATTGAAATCCCAATTTTATTTACAAGCTGCACAAATGCATTTAGTAAATTCTTTGATACATTGTTTGGACATGTAGAAGCATCCCCAGTGGGGTTCTTACCTACAACTACATTTTATTTTAACGAAACATTTTATAAAAATTTACAAAAAAAAAATCAAACAATCTATTGTTACGTTCAACGAAACCTTGATATACACAAAAAAAATCAACAAGTTTCGTTAGCGTAAATTGAGTCACTAGCAAAAAAGTATAAAAAGAAAAAAAATACGTGCATATATACAGGGCGTTCAAATACACATGATACTCTTTCATAAAAGCTCATTACGAAAATAGGAAACATTGTAAAAACAAAAATTATTATCAATGTGAAACAGACGTTTAGAACTTCACGCCAGGCGGAGGTTGATAGACACCTAGATATTAACTTAAAAAATTAAAAGAGTTTTTTTTATTGAAATCCCAATTTTATTTACAAGCTGCACAAATGCATTTAGTAAATTCTTTGATACATTGTTTGGACATGTAGAAGCATCCCCAGTGGGGTTACAATAGTTATCTAGGTGATTTTTTATTTTTTGGGAGTAAAGTAAATGTAGAAACTAGTTCTTATAACTAAACTAAAACAAAACTTAATATTGTTTAAGTAGTGGGCAAACCGCTTGGCATATATTTTTGGAGTCTTCGATTGCCATTTCGTTGAACTATAAGATCCGTTACCCGTGTTGTGGTGTACACTAAGAAGGTCACGCTATTTAGCACTGAAACGACTGACTTCTTCTTTATTAATGAAATAATTTTAATTATAGTTTTTTTAGGATAATTATGCAACCTCTTTTTTTATACTTTTATAACGAAAACAGGCAACACTGTAAAAACAAAAACAACAATCTACTTATGTCATAATGACGTTTCAAACTTCATGTCAGATAGAGATTAATGGACATAAATACCGTGCGATCATTATTGTTTGACCGTGCCGCTCCTAAAACAGTACTACAGTTCCGCATCCTTAAAATGAAAATTGTGCTATGTCCAGTGGCGTAAATGCAGATATTAAAATAAATACTACCATAAATGACAAAAAGTTTCGTGAATGACGAAGTTCCTATTATGTAGGCATACAAAAACTCGAAAAATTGTAATTTACGTTTATTTTGAATAAACACTTAATTTTTTTAAGCTTAGCTTTATTTAATTATATTTACGTACATAATATAGTAGGTATATGTTTATTATTATGGCTAAAAATAGAAAAATAAAATCAAACTTGGCAATTATCTATAAAACAATTTCAAAGTGACCACCATTGTTTGCATTGCAGGCATCTACTCTTCGTTTCATACTTTGAAATACGTGTGAATTTTCTGCTCACCACACACGGTAATTCTGCGAATTCACATAACCAGACAAATGGAACCATGCTTCACCCGTCAAGGAACTTAAGTTCAGTATTTCGTTATCTCTCAAGTTGTTGTTGAACCATTGGCAATATTCTAAATGTTTTTGAAAATCTAAAGGTAGTCATTCTTGCACAACCGTTATTTTGTAAGGATGCAAATGTAATTGACGTTTGACTGCTTTATACCATGTACATATGCATGATATGCACAATGTTATCAATCTAACTATTTAATGTTTTAGTTTTTAAGATTCTTTTTATTTTATTAATTAAACATACAAGTCAATCATGTTTTGTATAATGCAAAATTACTTGTTTGTTGGGCCAATAAAGGTTTTGTCGGACTTCTTTCCAAATGTGTACGTACATTTTCCACTACTTCCTTTGTAAGTAGATTTTCCCTTGCAAACATTACCATGCTCATGAAAACGAATAACAATTCTTCGAATGTGTCGACATAAAACATCATCTAATTCGATGTTCTGAAACGTAATCATACTGAATAGTTCCAGTTTCCATCTACATCTTTTTGGCCGTTTCGGAAAAGTCAATCGAAATTGAAATAAATATTTGTGCCTAACTCCACCAGAAATTTGGAATAAACTTTTGATAAAAATTCTGTAAAAAGCAGTTTTTTTTCGGTCATGTTAACTTAAAAAAATTCCAAAGCCGTCCACTTCAAAAGTTATGTAAAATTAAATTTTGTTTAACAAATACGCCTACACGTTTTCTTATAAAATTAATCGTTATTCGGATATTGAAAACATTTGAACTAACACTTAAATTCTACCTTAGGAATTTTTTGCCGCTAAATACATGTCGTATCAAAAAATTGCATATAACATAATTAATCGATATGTTTAAGATCAATATACAGGTATTTTTGAAATATGCAGCAGTAGTAGTGGAGCACCTTGGCCGCCATCTTGGATTTTGCGTCACAAGGATGCCCCACGTGGGGGGCCATATTTTCTACCCCTATAGTTTCTGTTCGGGGGCCTTTTTCAACCCCTTTTCATCCCTAATTATTTTTGTTTTTACTCGCTCACGTGTAGGATGCGTTTTTTCACCCCTATGGTTTCTTTTCGGGGGTTAACCCTTAATAGAATTTCAATGTTGTATTAAGACCCTTTTTGACAGTCATTTTGTACTTGCTCACGTTAGGGGCAGATGTAGGTCTTTGGGTTGGTCTTGGAGCTTGGGGTTGGTCCAGACGTTGGTCTTAGGGCTAGGGTAGGGTGACAACTATTTCTGGCAATTATAGGTCATTTTGACCCGGTGATTGGAGGGTTAGCATTCTGATTGAAAAGGATGTTATTTAGTCTATTTAAACGAAGTTGCTGGTAGAGTATCTGTTAGTATCGTTTAGCGATTCAAGATGGAAGGTCAGTTTAAGCACCCCTTTTCGGCGATAGTTGCGGGCCCGTCGGGTTGTGGGAAATCGTATTTTATCGTAGATTTTCTAAAAAATATCGAAACTGCCTGCGATACAGCTTTTGAAAAAATTATCTGGTTTTACAGTGAGTAATTTCAAAAGGGTTTACCTGATATGGAACAGTTTGATCTAATGCGCGAAACGAACGGCTCTGTGGTTGATATTTTTACAAAGGGTTGTTATCATCGAAATCTAAGCGTGTTTTTCTTAACGCAGAACAGATTTTATCAAGGACGTGGACAGCGGGATATTTCTCTCAACGCACATTACATAATTTTGTTTAAGAACCCACGTGACAGAGCACAGATACAGAATTTAGCAAGACAGATTTCGCCGGACAACCCGACATTTTTAGAAGCCGCGTACCAAGATGCTACTTCAAGTCCGCACGGATGTTTATTGTTCGATTTAAAACAGGATACGCCGGATGTGTTACGTTATAGAACAAACACATTCGGGCCTCAAGGTATCTGCCAGGTATATAGTCCGCGTGGCCAAAGAATGCCTGAACGTTGGATGCGCATTCGTCCAACTTCAAGTCTCATGTTAGTGGCGTAACCACCAAAAGCGCGTTCCGTTTATTATCATGTATTACACTAATTAATTATTTATTTCTGTTATTAATTTACATACGTACTTGTAATTTAACTATATTACAATTATTGCAACAAAACTTCAGTGAACGATTTTGTGTCCTATGTGAATTTTAAAGCTCATAATACTCAAATTTATTAGACAAATACGTATAAACAACAAATACTTTCACAATACATAGTAAAATAAATAATTAGTTTTGCGGCGCATGTAATGCTAATAGCATTTGCTTAAATTCTCTTTAAAGAAATCCTAACAGTTGACATTTCTTAGTATTATTAACAACAGATTAGCAAATATTCAAAAATGTTTTTATTAGTTGGTTCGTTTTCAACTGTAATTTAAAAGCGAGTGTAGAAATATGAGTTCTACATTGAGAAAAATTGGCCAAGTAATAAATGGTCAAACGCGTGAGGTGATATATAATGTGTACAGTTATTTGAAAAACTTACACCCCACATATACCTTGAAACAATTAAAAGAAACGGTGTCTGAAGCAACAAAAGTGTCTGTTAGATCAGTGGCAAATATTATTAAGGAGGGTGAAGGTCCAACAGAAGAGGGAAAACCAAGATTTTCAACTCCAGGCAAGAAACGCCCACGTTCGTCTCCTGTGACCGACTTGGAAGATTTCGAAAAGAGCCTTTTTCGCAATATAGTATATAATTTTTGCACGGGTGACAATTCCTGCCCTACGCGAGAAACTCCACAATGACTTAGGTTGGCACGGTGGTGCTACATCTTTACGTGTTATATTAAAAGACCTGAGATTTCAATGGCATCGAACTGAGAATAATAGAAAACTTTTAATAGAGAAGAACGATATAAGGGCTCTAAGAATTACTTACTTACAAAAAATTCAATTCTACCGAGAATTAAATCGTCCAATTATCTACATGGACGAAACATATGTTCATAGTGGACACACACAATCAACGTCGTGGAGTGATGGCACAACTAACGGACTGCTGTCTGCAATTTCCAAAGGACCAGGAATGATTGTGGTACATGCAGGAGGTGAAATGGGTTTTTTACCAGGTTGTAGTCTGATATTTAAATCAGGAACTAGCACCGAAGACTATCACGACGAGATGAATGGTAGCAACTACGAAAAATGGTTACGTGAGAAACTTTTACCACAATCGGTTTTGGTTATTGATAATACGCCGTACCATAATGTTCAGATGGATCGTGCTCCAACAAGTAATTCGAAAAAGGCAGATATGGTGAAGTGGTTAATAGAGAAAAAGATACCGTTCACTCCTTTGATGTACAGACCACAACTTTATGAAATAATTAAGCTACACAAAAAGGAACATATAACGTACAAGTTTGATTGTATATTAAGTAATGAAGGACATACGGTGCTGCGACTACCTCCCTATCACCCGGACTTAAACCCGATTGAGTTGATTTGGGCTCAAGTGAAAAATAATGTTGCAAAGAGAAATACCACCTTTAACTTCAACCACGTTAGAAGATTGTTGGAAGAAGAGTTAGCGGCTGTTACTCAAGAAAACTGGCAAAAGTGCGGTAAGAAGGTAATCGGCCAGGAAAAAAAATATTTAGAGAACGAAATACTGATTGACGTACAAGTCGAAAAACTGGTGATAAATTTGGAGGACGATTCAGAAACTGGAAGTGGCTGGTCTAGTGATGAATGATTGTGTGACTTATTTGTTAGTAGTATTTAATATTATTATAGTAGGTAATTATCGCCGTTTGAGTAACTTTGTGTATGGAAATATAAAAATTGATTACCTAAGAAATATCATAATTTTTTTAAATCCTGAATAATACTCTTAAAATACAGCCTATTCTGTTTCTATAATGAAAAATCGAACTTATGCTTTTTTGATTTTCATAAACGATTAAACTGTAATGTTTTTTTGTAATTCAAATATAAAATTTATTACTTGTCATTTTTATTTTATAAATGTTTAAACTATTACTGTTCATATGTAATTCAAACAAATAAAATATTTTAAAATTTCTTGTGGTTTGGTGACGAATAATTGAAAACGCGCCACCGACGTCACTGATAATGCTTTCAGTCACTATTGCGTTAACGAGTGCGACCGAATGCACGAACATCCACGCGCGACACGAGGCATTCTTTGGCCGCGCGGACTGTATATAGCGAGAAAAGTGTTTAAGTCTCACAGTCATAAAGATTACATCATATATGATGGCTGACGTTTTAAGCGAGAACGCTGATATCCTGCGTACATTAGCCAGATTAAGTAAAAGTCAACGTGACGCTTTATTGAAATGTGTGGATAGTAAGCAGGTAGAGTGTATTTTCGAGTGTGCACGTAACATTTTAAAAGGTCGTGTACCTCTGTCACCTGATCAGAAGCAGCGACTCTCTCAACATAAGCACACTTTAAGACGCTTTTTTTTATTTTTTTTTTATGATTGTGGACCTGAACAGGCTAAATAAGGCCTATCGTGCTAAAGCACTCAGGAACACTTAGGAGGATGGATAGAGGGATAATGAATTGCCAATAGATGCCTATGAACAGCTACCTTAAATTTTCTCATATCATAAGTGAGAGGAAAACAGGAACCAGGGAGATCATTCCAGAGTTTAGAAGCCGTGTAGAAAAAATGTGGATTGCGCCCGTTTGGTACGACAAGTGGAGATTTGTACTGCATACTGATGATGTGAATGAGCGAACCGAGTGTTTCTCGCAAAGATAGCCGGAGATGGTATCAAAGAATGTAATTCACCAGCACAATAGCCGTTGTAATAACGATAATACAAAGAAAGAACTGAAACCATCCTTCTATGCTCAAGGGACTGTATGTGAGAAGTTAAGGACGGGTCATTTATAAGCCTAATCGCTCTCTTTTGAATACGATCAACGATATCGAGAGCGTATTGGGGAGCACTAACCCAAAGGTGAGAATTATATTCCAGATGAGGCCGAATTTGGGCCTTATACAGCAGAAGGAGTTGTCGAGAGGTAAAGTACTGCTTAGATGGCACAGAGAGGCGAATCTATAAAAAAGAAGAAACAGTTTCTTGTACAGAAAGGTGGTGCATTTCTACCACTCCTTTTAGGACCATTACTCGGCGGAATCCTGGGTAATCTGTTTCAATAACTATGGACCACAATCTGAAGAAGATGATTATTCTACTGATGGACTTTATACAGTGCTTACAGGCACCAGATGTTACACAAAACAACATTTTAACGCAGCTAGGTAACGATATGGATAAAGTTTTAAAAACCAAAATGACTGACCATGACAAATGGCAGCAGTACAACCAAGTTCTTCAAAGGTATCTACACTTTTCCAATCAGTTACGTCAGCCCACCAGTATAACAATCAGCGGTGACGCTGTTGCTGATGATATTAGAGATTTGCGCAAAGGTCTGACAGACGACGAGATAGTATCAACGCTTCCGCCTTCATATAAGAGAAAAGGCGCGGCTTTGTTGTACTGTCACAATAAAAGGCGAGATCATACCACATTCCAACATTTTTCGATCTGGTTCACGAGACGTTAAGAAATCGAAAAACTACAAACCCGAGGGGTTGGCGTCAGTTTGCGACGTACATTAAAGAGATAAATATATCACGAGAGTTTATCGGAAATACGCAAAGGCATGATGTTTCTGTATCACCCAGCGTTGAAGGGACCCTCTCAACAACTGTAGGTGAGAATTACGATGCTGATAGTGAAACGCGGGAAACACCGAGAAGAATCTCTCAAAGAAGAAAAAGAGGAATTTCACAAGATTTGGAATCGTGGCGGACATAACATGGATGCTGTATACTATGATCCCTCTCACCCAGCAGGGTTCGCTGGTATAACACCTTTAACTAATGCTGTAAAGGGTAGATATGGTGAAGTAAAAAATTGGCTGCATGTACAGGAAGCTTATACGGTACATAAACCACTCAAAAAAAAGTTTCCACGAAATAAATATATTGTGAGTAACCTTTACGAGTTGTGGCCAGCGGATCTTTGTGATATGCGAACTTTAAGTAAACACAATAGTGGATACAACTACATACTAACGGTAATTGATGTATTTAGCAAGAGGGCATTGGCGAGAGCACTTAAAACGAAGACAGCCTCATCTGTAATTGAAGCATTTGCGGATATTTTTAAGGATTGCGATAATACTCCGGCAAATCTACAGACGGATAAAGGCAAAGAGTTTGTGGCGAGCAGTGTACAAAACTTTTTCAAGAAACAAAATAACAATTTCTATGTGACAAATAACCCTGATGTAAAAGCATCTGTAGTTGAAAGATTTAATAAAACATTGAAAACGAAGATGAGGCGTTATTTCACCTACAAAAATTCCTACAGGTATATTGATGTACCCGAAAGACTTGTGACTGCCTACAACAATAGCCCTCATTCAAGTATAAAGATGGCCCCCGCGGCTGTAAACGATAAAAACATTTTGGAAGTGAGGAATAACCTGTACTCAAAAGGTTAAGTCCTGTACGTCATCATAAATATAAAGTCGGTGAGCATGTCAGAATCGCCAGACCTAAGTATACCTTTGAGAAGGGATCTGAAACGAATTGGAGCGAGGAAGTTTTTACAATTAGTGCAGTGATAAAAAGAAGACCACCAGTTTATCCAATAATCGATTTTAATAACGATCCTGTTGAGGGTACCTTTTACGAAGAAGAATTGCAGGTTCTTATGGTTGATAAAGATACTCTATTCAAATTCGATAAGATTCTAGCAGAGAATGGCCGCGGACGATATAAACAATACCTGGTCAAGTGGCGTGGATACAGTGATAAATTTAATAGCTAGGTGTTAGCTTCTCAATTGAGAGATATATAAAAATGGTGTTTTATCTTACCTTATTGAGTAATAGCTCTATGACGTATTTTCCAGGTAATATGACGTCAAGTTTTATTACGCAACTGCCAAAGCGAATAAGATTAACGTGGTCGTGGGTTGTAGGGATATCGGAAATTCAGTACCCATGTTCTTTTGCCGCTGTAAGGGCAACAGACAAGCTAATTTATTATAGAACAGAGCCACCTGAAGAACGCGTGCTAGAAACGATATTAAAAAAGGCCGCCGAATATTTTCAACGCGACAACGAGAAGATCATTTATATTGAAGATGGCTGGTACGTGATACGTTTCGCTTCGGGAAATTATGCCAACATGGAAGAAATTACCAACGAGCTAAATAACCATGTGCTAATAAGTAAATTGCTAACAATCGAATATCATAATCTAACTAAGCGCGTCACTACGAAGTTAAAAACTCAGCTCTCGCTATTCGGATTCTCACACGGTTGGGTTATCGTCCGTATCAGAACATAGCTATGGAACTAATACCCCCTCACCCCGCTAGTATATGGATAGGATTACCAACTCAGATGTTTGTTTATTGCGACATCGTTGAACCGCAAATTGTGGGTGATGTTTTATCTCCGCTTATGCGTATAATAAATATTACTTCAGAAAACTATGCTTACGGGAGTTATAAAGATGTGGTTTTTTCGCCTGCACACGGGAATTTGAAAACATCGAGATTAATATAAAAACAGATACGGGTGCAGCAATGCCATTTGAGTTTGAAACGTCGTATCTGAAGCTATACTTTAAGAAAGTACAATAATGGTTTGCCCATATCAGCAATATTACATGAATCGGGCCGGTAACGGTATCGGCTCTATCTACAGAGGTGCGCCATATCAACGTGGTCATGGAATAGGGAGCTAGTTAGGTGGTATATTTAGAAATATAATACCGCTATTGGTCTGGTGCAAAGGCTATTGGAAAAGAAGCTCTTAGAACGGGTGCTAATATTTTTGGTGACGTCATAGAGGATCGACCTATTAAGGATTCGTTTCAAGAAAGATTTCACGAGGCAGGTAGAAACCTTAAGCGTAAAGGCGACGAGAAAATCGATAAAATGATGCAGGGTTCGGGTTATAAAAGAGTACGTCTGTTCGATAATAACCAGTCTCTACCGAGAGCTGTTGCTAAGACTACTTACGACGATATATTTTCAAGATAATGGCTATTCTACATGCCCAATCGTGTGAATGCGTCAAGTCCGAATTGGATTTGTTCGCTTTACCGCCGACGCAGATAAGTATCGAGAGTGGTGAATGGATATTTTACAAGCCCTTATCAGCTCTGAGTGATGACGCCCCAATAGAATTTGTAGTCCCCGGAAATGGAAACGATTATATAGATTTAAGTCAGACCATGTTGTACATCACAGCTAAAGTTCTAAAGCAAGAAGATACAGCACTTACAGACGCTGATGTTGTAGCACCGGTAAACAATTGGATGCATTCGCTTTTCTCACAGGTGGAGGTTTACTTAAATCAGAAGATGGTGTCACAACCAAACAACACCTACGCCTACCGTTCATATATAGAAACGCTGCTAAATTATGGAAAGGAGGCCAATAGTGCACATCTAGGATTTACCTTATGGCACAATGATACAGCTGGATAGATGAATACACTGGGAAACGCAAATAACGGTTTCTCAAAACGTCAAGCACTTGCGGCTACCGGGAAACAGATAGAGATGATTGGTCACATGCACTCGGATTTGTTTAATCAAGAAACGTTTCTCATAAGTGGTGTTGAGTTAAAGGCTAAATTTGTACGATCAAGAGATAGCTTTAGCCTAATGGCGGCGCTCGCTTCAAATTACGAGACGCGAATTATAGACGCTAGTTTACTGGTGAGACGTATGCGAATCAATCCAACTATTCTAATTGCGCACGCTAAAGCTTTAGAAACAACTGCCGCAAAATACCCTGTTACAAGGACCGAGTTAAAGTGTTAAGTATACCTGCAGGCATACAGCGAAAATCACTGGATCATGTTTTCCTGGGTCAGTTACCTAAACGATGCATCGTAAGGTTTGTAGCAAATAAAGCATTCAACGGTGATTACCTCTCAAACCCGTTCAATTTTCATCACTGCAATATTAACTACATGTCGTTATATATTGACGGACAACAAATTCCATCGAAGGCTTTACAATCAGACTTTACAGCTAATGGTTTATATGTAAGAGCGTACCACAACTTATTCTCTGGTACGGGTATTTATTTTTTGAATGAAGGTAACGATATATCGAGAAGTGATTACCCCAACGGCTATTGTTTAATGGCCTTTGACCTAACACCTGACTTGTCTGCAAACGCTAGTACGCACTGAAATTTAGTTAGAAACGGTTCCCTTCGACTGGAAGTCGGGTTTGAAGAAGCGCTCACCGTAACCGTTAACTGTTTGGTGTATGCAGAGTTCGATAACCTGATCGAGATCGATAAACATCGGAACGTCGTTGTAGATTTTAGCTGTTAAAAAGTGTAACCTGCAACCTTCAATGTACAGCAGCAGCCGAAAGAAGATGGACGCATACTTGGACGTACAAGGGTTTAGTGGTGTTAACAACGAATTCATACCGAAAGAAATAGCCGTGGTTACAGATCATGGTCGTTTATCGTTGATGCTAATAAAACCACCTCGAGGTTACTTTATATCAAGATCCATGTCACAACAGATAAAATTTATGGAGGCTAATTATCATGGGCTGAAATGGTGGTCGAGTCATGTATACTACAACAATTTCCGTGAGGAGTTGATGAGAGTGTTGCGCCCCTTTAACAAAATTCACGTTAAGGGCAGTGAAAAACAACAGTTTTAAGGTTTCTTAACAAACCAATAGTAAACCTGGAGGAGACCGGTTTCCCGTCGATTAAACAACTGAAAAAGGAAGCAAAAGCATATAGCTGTTTAAACAATAACATCACTGGGCCTATGTGTGCACTGGAAAACGCCTTACTACTGCAAGACTGGACGCATACCAATTCCAAAGATGTATGCGGTACAAGTGTTGAGATGCTTGAAATCGATCCCCAGCCACCAGAAAAATATGTTTCAGCTTATATGTGCTTCTAATCAACTACCGAGACACGAACCTAGACCGTGTGCAATCATTGTAAACACGGATCCTGCAGACAAACCAGGTCAGCATTGGACCGCTATCTACATTGATGATAATGGTAACGGAGAGTATTTTGATTCCTTTGGACGAGCACCTCAAGGGTATCATTTACGTTTCCTAGAGAAGAATTCTAGATGGTACCATTACAATAAAACAATACCGCAAGATTACCATTCGGATGTGTGTGGACTTTATACGTTAATGTTTCTATATTTTAGATTAAATAGTTTATCAATGATTGATTTTGTAAAAAACTTTTTTAGTACATGTTTATTTGTAAATGACGAGATAATTAAATTATTGTTTAACGCCTGTTACGCAACCATTCTATTCTGATAAATAAAGAGATTTTTTTAGTACCTTACTTTTTTAATTAAGAATTGCGTAATATCAGATGAGTCTATTGTTCTTCTTTTAAATCAGCATATGTGTTTTTAAAAATCGTGTCAAAATTTATGATTTAGTGATTTTTAAAAGAAATTATGTTACCCATTCGATATTGGTAATCAATTTTTAGACTATTAAATTTAATAGGATTATATAATTACCCAGTAATTAGCGAAAAGTAAAACATGAACAGTGGTTTCTTACTACATATTGTTGTGGAATTTAAAACATATAATTATTACTTTCCAAACATTTAATGAGGTTTTTTATAAAAACAATTTGCATGTGTATGTACAGCATTTTGTTCAAACTGCGTTTGTTATTAATTACTTTAAGGGAAAGGTAAATGCGAGTTGCAGTAAGTGTGATAAAGATAATTAGGATGTTTGTATATTTACACTCTAAAATTAATTATGGGGAAATCAGTAGCTAGTTTTACATCAACTATGCATAAGTAAAAACATAGAAAGTGCTTTAGTTAGATTAGACGAGTAACACAAAGCAATACAGAGCTGGTAAGTGTGCTGTTAACCTTTTATTTATTTACTTGTACAGATTTCTAATTACAGCTATAAAACGCATCTAATTTATACGTAACAAGTTTCTTTAAAAAAAGATTAAGGAATATACAATATACAAACATTTCAAAGGTCGGATGGATATTAAACATATTTCAATACATTAGGACCAACAGGTAAAACTATGTTTTAATATTCGTCTGTAAAACAATATTGTAATAACTGTTATGTAATTAATTAACTTAATAAAAAAATTTTGTTTCATTAGAGAATAACCTGAATGTCAGTAATTTTTTTTTATAACTCACTGAGGATTTTTTTAATTATGACATTTACAATAAAAATAAGTGTTCTATAATTAAATTTTACTGTCATTCAAATTCCCCCACGCATGATCAATCCCTAACACAAGTCCTGTCTTACAAGACTAGGGCCACTTTATTAGAATACAACTTCAAATTATCAGTTATAACCTACAAAAACAAATACCATTTGCAACCAGGGGTAACGACAAGGGGCGAAGGCCTACAGCTGTAAGATTAAGTTAGAACCCGCATACAATTGCACCAAAGGAGCCCAGGATAGGGGCTAAGCTCTGCACTTGTCTTATAAGGTTAGAGTCCCCATACCATCTCCAGCCAGGGGGCGAAGGCCCGAGAACAAGTTGTGAAGCCCTACGAGTGTCTTACAAGCTAGCATTAGGCCTCCTTATTAGATCATTGTACGCGCACGCATTTGCCTACCTTCTAGGGGCTAAACTGCCAAAGAGGCGGTAATTAGGGTAAAAATTCCATCAATGGGTTAAAAATGACTGCCGAAAAGAAGCCATAGGTGTGAACCGACAAAAAAGTTCTTAACGCAAACAAAAGGGCTCTAATTGGGGGTGAAAATTCCATCAAGGTTTGAAAAAGGCCTCCGAAAATAAACCATAGGGGTAGAAAAAACGCGTCCTACACGTGGGCGGCCATAAAATAGGGGGTGAAAGAACACGTCCTACACGTGGACGAGTAAAAAACAAAAATAATTAGGGATGAAAAGAGGTTGAAAAAGGCCTCCGAAAAGAAACCATAAAAAATAAGGGTGGATAATATGGCAAGGTGCCTCGCTACTACTTGCAGCTATTTTAGACATATTTGATAAAAACCAAAAACTGACCCTAATAAACCCTCCCTATCCACTGCTGGATTTCTCCCAAAAATCAGCTCTAAGCGAAATAAAATAAAATACAAAATTTTAAGCACGCAGATGTTATCGTGGATGTAGATAAGATACGAGACTTGTACTTTTTGTACATGTAATATAACAGTAAGTATGAACAAGCTAGAAATAGTCGCGTTCTGTGACTGATAGACCCTTTTTCCTATGTCTTTGCTGATGAAAGATTACCAACAGGTGCATAGGAAACTTATATGATGGCCACATCACATTTTTTTTTTATATACATTTGTCATAAAATATAAAATTAGTTTAAGCTGGTATTAAAGATAGATATTTATAGAATCTAGTACTGGTTCAGTATCGGTTAATTCACATCCATTTCCCATATTAAGAATTAATGGTTGCATAATTTTAAAACGTTTTTCAGTACCACCATGCGAATATACATGTTGAATTCATCTTTCTAAGGCTATATGTTTGTCATAGAATTGTACATTGAATATCCCTATACTTGTATTCTAATGCTCTTTACAAGTAGTCAAATAAATTATATTAGCAATTAATGGCACTATCCATTATGGTACAACGAATCTGGAATAACGATTCAACTTCAAAGTAAAATACTTTCTTTTGATTTGTCATACGGCTTTTATTGAAGAAACCTTCACTAAAAATCCATGTAAGCGGATCTTATCTCTACTTTTAAAATATTTTCTTAAGAATCATACACGACACGCAGCAATGTTTACCTAGCTGTTCAATAAACTTTTTCGGCCATGACCTAAAATGAAAGAGAAGCCGATGGACTCTAGCCATCTTTTTAAACTGGATTCGATAAAAGTAAATATGTCACAATGGGCAAAATCGTGTCAAAATCAATGATCGTAACTATAAATGTTTTTAAATAGATACTAGTAACGTATTGTATCGTGACCCTAACTAAATTTAATGTCACACCAGATATGCTTTAAAAAACGTCTGTCTGATGCTATTCCAGAATAGACAATCACATAAAATTAAAACTTTGGAGTGGTTAATGTTCGTTTACCTTACTTAGTTCAATAAAAGTTGATTTGTTACAATTATTTTAAAATAATGTGTTTATCTGAATGCATTTGAAGGGCGCATTGAATAAAATTAATGGAATGAGATTAATTGTACAATTTAGATACATTTGCAAATGAATTAACAACACAGAACTGTTTTTGTGATCCTTGATTAAAGGTTTCACTAGCGCTCAAGAGGCTCTGATTTTCGACACTGCCTAATTTATTTAGATGTGCATCTTAAGTAGTTTCGTATAATAATACTGTGCAGTACATACCGGCTTCTAATACTTTTTCCTACCCTGGGTACAATTATAGAATATTACCACCTTATCTCTAAAGTCAGGGCATTTTTCTAACTCATGCTACAGGCTATTTACTCATTAGTTCATCATCCCGTAAAGGCAATGTGCAGGCACGGCATAGATCAATGGCATGGGGGGGGGTTCTCATTTACTGCTGCGAAAGAGCACTCGTCACACTCCAAAAACGTCAAAATCAGGTAAAATTGTCTTATTAGATACAATTATAGCAGGAAAACGTCATGAACTAGATCTAATAATAGCCTAACAGGAAACCATAATATTCACTCAAAATAAAGCCGTAAAGCTGCGATAATAAAACCAAAACTCATTAAATATTTCGATGAACTTCAACGTCAAAATTGCTGGCTCAAATAACCAAGAATAACTGGTCAAAACGGTAATTAATTATTCAATTGAAAACCAAAAATACACCACAACAAAACTAAACGCCATCGAAAAGTCCTAAAATGTAATAAACGTCAATATCGGGGTCATAACAAATTTGCTTACCTGTATGGCAAATCCAGGTACTACGAGATCTACAATCGCCAAATCGATTCCTATAAAAACTTCAAAAATATGTGCGATTACTCACAAAACTATCGCGTGCAAAAAATAGCAGCTGATCGGTCATCAGCCGATTTACTTTATTATTACGTTACGGTACATCTATTAAAACTTATCTTCAACTACAATTTTAATAACCAGATCAAAATGTTTAACTAACTCTCATATTATTACGTTAAGGCTTGGATTAAATAACAAAGCAACCAATAAGTTATCATCGTAAATTATGTAAGTCTACAATTTATTTAAACCCAATAAATAGCAATGCAATCCAAAACATCTAAACTTTTAAATTTTGAACAAACATAGTGATGGGGACGTTGTGAGACAAGATTAAGATTACAAAACGTGTACACTTAAAAAAATTATACTCAATTATTAAACACTACATATATTGAATTGGAATAAAAATCAAAATAAACAATCAGTATTATATCAGAAACACACTAAACATAATTCTATATCGTAAAATTTCTAATAAAGCTGACCCAGAATGCTCAGTTAAACCAAATTTACTTACTTTATATTTTTAAATAATTAACACCAAAAATATATCGTAACAATAATAATGATTTCGTTGAACACATAAATTTGACAATCGGTAATATGTAATTTTAGTTAGCGAAGTGAAAATAAAATACTGATAAACACCATATGACATACGAATGAATACGTTTTAGACACTGAATTGATACCTAGACGTTCATTAAATAACCTTAAATAAAAGGCATAATTAATTAAATAACTATTTCTAGCTTCACATTTATTAAAACAAATTTTACATTTACAGAAACTAATTAAGCGTTTTACGTACAGCAATTTTATTATTTGTTTGACGACCGCGGTGTACGCGAAACTACCATTTAACTAGGAACTCGTTACGATTAATCCGCTTAAAACAATTGCGATAGAACAGTGTGTGATGTGTGATGTGTGTGTGTGTGTGTGTGTGTGTGTGTGTGTGTGTGTGTGTGTGTGTGTGTGTGTGTGTGTGTGTGTGTGTGTGTGTGTGTGTGTGTGTGTGTGTGTGTGTGTGTGTGTGTGTGTGTGTGTGTGTGTGTGTGTGTGTGTGTGTGTGTGTGTGTGTGTGTGTGTGTGTGTGTGTGTGTGTGTGTGGTGTGTGTGTGTTGTGTGTGTGTGTGTGTGTGTGTGTGTGTGTGTGTGTGTGTGTGTGTGTGTGTGTGTGTGTGTGTGTGTGTGTGTGTGTGTGTGTGTGTGTGTGTGTGTGTGTGTGTGTGTGTGTGTGAGTGTGTGATTGTGTGACTGTGTGACTGTGTGACTGTATGAGTGTGTGAGCGTGTGGGTGTGTGAGTGTGCGAGTGTGTGAGTGTAGTGAGTGTGTGAGAGTGTGAGTGTGTGAGTGTAAGCGTACGAGTGTGCGAGTGTGTGAGTGTGTGTAATCTTCTATAGATGCTGTCCAGTCTTACACCTTTGTTTAAATGTCTGTACAATAAATTGGATTGCTGGCTCCATGTTTCTCGTGCTTGTTTTTGTGGTTGAACCAGGTTCTATTGTCTTACGACCAACGGAAATCTGCTTTGTACATACCGATTATTTGTTATATTAAGTAATTTAGTAAAACCGGTAATTGTACGGTATTAACTCATGCTCCTCATTTGAAACCTTACCAAATGCATTCTTTCGTACACTCGCTTAAATTAAAACTTATTTAACCCTAGATTGTCGATCTACATACAATTTACATTGTTTTATAATATCACCTCATAGTTTAATAAAAAAAATCATCACGCTACGCTCGTGAATCCCATCGCCCATAAATCGAATTAAGCACATTCTGCGTCTAAGGCATGCAATTCTTTTAAAGGGAAGAGATTAGTACACATTGTAGTAAATTATTACTGACTTATGTAGGAGAACCAAATTAAAGCATGTTTTCTTTTATTTTGGATTTTGTCTCTTTCAATGTTTTATACCTTCCTTATAAGTGAAAATTTTTTAATTGATAGCTTTGGGGAAATACTTAACCTAAGTTTTGGATTAAATTGAGGAGGTACACCAATAGAAGGCTTGAATATCAGAACATTTTCCATATATCAAACTAGATCCGGGAGTACATCTATACTTCTATTAGTGGAGTATTATTTTGTTATAATTAATACAACAGTTATCGCTATTATGATTGTCGCCCTCGCCTTCATCATCCTCACGTTATCGTCACCGTTGTCCTCGTCGTTGACATCGTCATCGTCGTCGTCATTGTAGTTGTCGTTATCGCCATCATCATTGTCACCGTCATCTTCATCGTGATCGTCTTTGCCATCGTCACTGTAATCGTTGTCGTCATCATCGTCACTGTCGCTGCGTCATGGTCATTCTCTTAGTTATCGCTATAGCTAACGCTAACGCTGTTAAGGTTACCGTTTTTCGTTATCGTTATCGTTACGGTTATCGTTATCGTTATGGTTATCCTTATCGTTATCGCTGTCGTCATGGTCACCAATGTCGTCATCATTGTTATCGCATCATCACCGCAATCGTCATTGTCGTCGTCATCCTCAGAATACTTAAATGCAACATTTAAAAGCAGCAGGATAGGATTCATGAACTGCAGACAGACATTTCAATCTATAAAGAAGATTTAAACCGATATTATTTCGGTGGCAATGCTTTTCACTAAAAGGAAAGTGGATAAAAATCAAAAAAATCAGAAGAACTGAAAAAACCCTGGTCATCAGCTTCATAAGCTTCAAGATTTCAATTTTACTTAGTAGAAAATTACAATACCTATCTGAGGGGGTTTATGCCAGATGTACCAGCTCTCCAGACGTTTTTAGAGATACTCAGGTCGTCCACAACGCCGTAAAAAAATTGTGGGAAACATACATACACACACACATGCGCGCGCGCACACACGTACAAACACGCACATACACGCATACACACACACACACACATTTATATATATATATATATATATATATATATATATATATATATATATATATATATATATATATATACAAACAGACATAGCCCATCTTGTCGAAACTTGGCCAAACGTTGTAAAATTTCGAATTAGCGATAGTGAAAGAAAGTTGATTGCATAATCTTCTATACCTACGTATGTATATGTAGGTTGGAAGGTAAAACTGTAACATTCTAGTTAGTATCTCAACCTACTGAAATTAAGCAGAATTGAAAATTATGCTTATCTTAGGAACCATATGAATTATGCTTAATTAGTACAATATACGGCATAATTGTTAAGACCTGAACGTTGCATTTAAAACATAAGTAAAATGATTACGAAATAAAAATACAGGATGAACATATACTAAAAGGATACTGCAATTAACAAAAACAGTTAGCTAAAACTACTTAAAATACTTTAATAAATGAAAGTATTGGTTGCTAAGGTATTGAGTCACGTCTGAAGATCATGGCGGTATCATTCGCCTTGATTTAGCAGTTTTCAAGAAATACTGTTCTTTTATAATTCTATTCCTCGTTATAGCTATGGTATTGTCGAAACTCATGGAAGAACCTTCATTAGTGACAAGAGTAGTTAAAGATGAATTAGGTTTGGTTTTATACTCGTATTTGTGTTGGTTAAATCCGTTTACTAGATTTTGCGTAGTCTGACATATATGGAATTCTCAGTCTCGGTAATTTTTTAATATAGTCGAAGCAGCCAAATTATCCTGTTTGTTATTCTGCACGATATTGCGAGTATTGTCTCTGTGTTTAAGTGCTAAGTTAATTTTGTAATTGAGTGAATGGTATGAATTGTATTCAAAAACTGACCCGAACTGGTAGATTTATAGTACCAATGTAGATGTATATGTGACTAGTGGTACGAATAACTTCACTGTCCAGAAAAGTAACAGAATTGTGATCAACTTCTTCAATAGTTAACTTGATGTGTTCATAACTAGTAAAAATACGCAAGGCCTCCTCTTCAGCATCTTTAGAAATGGCACATATTCACATATCAGAAATGTAATTGATTGGAATAATTCACTAATAAATTATTCATGACCATGTCCTCAAGAATAGAGCTAAAACATGAACCCATAGGAGTGGCCAAGATTTGTAGGTAACATATGTTATTAAAACTGAATTAAGTAGTGTTAAAAATGAATTTAAAAGCTTTTATAAATCTAGCTTTACTGTTTTAGACCAAATATCAATTTCTGTCAAAGAGAATGTGAATTATTCCAGGAAATTTTTAATAAATATTTCATCTGTAGTCAAAACAAAAGAAATTGACACATCTGTGCGACTTACACTTTGGATACACCTTAAACAATTTTGTCGCGCATGCGCAAGTTATATGTCTATAATTACAGTAACATGTCATTGGATAAAACACTTGAAATTCTCTTTGGCAAAAATTAGTCAGTAATTTAAATATCTCGTTTTTGCATATTCATGTTCCCTAATTGTGGAGTAATATTGTAGGGGTAGGAACGACAACAGTAATCTAACACCACAATTTTTTGTCAAAAGTTTGATGTGGGAAGAAAAAAGTTTAACAGGGTGCGGAATCGAATTTCGGACATCTGTGAAGAAGTGCAATCCAAATATTAAGTGATGCACAGTAGTGCAGTATAAATTCAGGCAAAAGAAAAAAGATAAACTTAAAGCTATACACGTGGGGGTGGGGAAAGGTAAGGTACGGGATTAAAAATTGTTTATAACTTCATAAAAAACTGTCAATAAATTGTGGAGGGGGGGGGGGTTCATTCGTAATGTTCAGAACCGATTATGAAACATTTGTTAGGAAACGTAATTCAAAATTTTAGCAGTGGTGCAATAAGATGCAAGTGCAACGTGAAGAAAAAACCCAATTTTGTTAAAGTGTTGTGGGGGTAATGTCCAGCCCAAAATCGTGCATTAAAACGTACAATAAATAAAAAGTGGAGGAGGGCCAGTTAGTAATAGTATCGCTTATAATGAATTTTCTAATAGGTGAAATCCAAATTTTTAGTGGTGCCTAATGGTGCAATGTGAGTGTGAGCTATAGGTAAATAACAAACTCGTTTTTGTTAAAGTAGGGAGGGACTCGAGTTCGGAAACGTAATTTGTTTAAAACTTAGCAGCCATGACGACGCAAAAGAAAAGATCTGGTGCATAAGAGCACTGAACGCAGGTACAAAAAAAAAATTAATTTTATTAAAGTGCGGGAGGGGGCTAGGGTTGGAACACTAAATGTGTTCATAACTTTCCAACCTGAGTGGCACAAAAGAAAAGACATGTGGTGCAAGGGAGTGCAAAGAGTGTGCATTCAAAAAACGTAAGCATTCATAATAAATAAAAGTGGGGAGGAAGGAATTTAACGCACCAGTGCTCTTAGCTGCTGATTTCATTAATGTTACATTTCCCGTTCTTGGCGTATGTACCAGTATGATTTACATTATAAGCCATATAATTTATTTACAATAAAAAAACTACCCACGTACATATTTTTATCGTTTTTAAATTGATTAAATGTAGGCGACAAAACTTATAAAACAAATATAAATATATACTCTTTGCTAATGCAATAAAATACAGGCGCAAGTCAGATGTGTGCCATCAGATTTTCGTTACGTTATTCGATGACGAGATAATCGCAAAACAATTTGGGAGTCACATTTTACACAATTTGCCATAAAAGCAAGCACTGCGGTTTCAAAACCAAACAAATGCATTCCCAGTAGCTAGGTTACTGGTGACTGTATTTCAAGTAAAAGAGGAGGCCACCTCGTTCATTACCTCAAACAATCATGGATTCCCAACATACATACATACATTAAGTATGTGTGCATGGTGGAATTAAGGATAAGACAGGAAGCAACGGAGTTAGCGTTCTGAGGGGGAAGATACTACCCAAGCATTGGCGTAAATAACCGCACATTGTGTGCATATGCGCAATGTCCATGCCGCTATACATATGTGTATGAGGAAAACCTCCTGAAAAAACCTCATAAAGGGTAGACGATAACGGGAATCGAACCCATTACATTCCGAGTGCTAAGCTGATCGTGTTACCATAACTCCACAAGCTCGGTAGCAAGCAATTGTATAAAAATGGTATAGATACGACCCCGCGTTCTACTAACCAAAAAAAATCGTGGTCTATTTTAAATTATAATATATTCCCCTTTATTTTAGAAGTAAAGGATTCGTATTTTCATATTACAAGATTGTAAGAAAAGTGAAATTATGCTCAAAATTGTTGAATTGTTGAATTCAGTTGTTAAAAGTAGGTACAGTCCGCGCGGCCAAAGAATTCCTGAACGTTGGATGCGCATTCGTCCAACTTCAAGTCTCTTAAGCGCGGCATGTCAGTGGCGTCGGCACCAAAAGCGCGTTCCGTTTATTATCATGTATTACACTTATTAATTATTTATTTCTGTTATTAATATACATACGTACTTGTTAATTTAACTTTATTACAATTATTGCAACAAAACGACAGTGAACCATTTTGTGTCCTATGTGAATTTTAAAGCTCATAATACTCAAATTTATTAGACAAATATGTATAAACAACAAATACTTTCACAATACTAGTAAAATAAATAAGTAGTTTTGCGGCGCATGTAATGCTAATGGCATTTGCTTAAATTCTCATTAAAGAAATCCTAATAGTTGACATTCCTTAGTATCATTAACAACAGATTAGCAAATATTCAAAAATGTTTTTATTAGTTAGTTGGTTTTCAACTGTAATTTAAAAGCGAGTGTAGAAATATGAGTTCTACATTGGGAAAAAGTGGCCAAGTAATAAGTGGTCAAACGCGTGAGGTGATATATAATGTGTACAGTTACGTGAAAAACGTACACCCCACATATACCTTGAAACAATTAAAAGAAACCGTGTCTGAAGCAACAAAAGTGTCTGTTAGATCAGTGGCAAATATTATTAAAGAGGGTGAAGGTCCAACAGAAGAGGGAAAACCAAGATTTTCAACTGCAGGCAAGAAACGCCCACGTCCGTCTCCTGTGACCAACTTGGAAGATTTCGAAAAGAGCCTTTTTCGCAATATAGTATATAATTTTCACAAGACCGAGGGTGCACGGGTGACAATTCCTGCTCTACGCGAGAAACTCCACAATGACTTAGGTTGGCACGATGGTGCTACATCTTTACGTGTTATATTAAAAGACCAGGGATTTCAACGGCATTGAACTGAGAATAATAGAAAACTTTTAATAGAGAAGAACGGTATAGGATCTCTAAGAATTACTTACTTACAAAAAATTCAATTCTACCGAGAATTAAATCGTCGAATTATCTACATGGACGAAACATATGTTCATAGTGGACACACACAATCAACATCGTGGAATGATGGCACAGCTAAGGGACTGCTGTCTGCAATTTCCAAAGGACCAAGAATGATTGTGGTACATGCAGGAGGTGAAATGGGTTTTTTTACCAGGTTGTAGTCTGATATTTAAATCAGGAACTAGCAGCGGAGACTATCACGACGAGATGAATGGTAGCACAACTACGAAAAATGGTTACGTGAGAAACTTTTACTAAACTTGCCTCCACAATCGGTTTTGGTTATTGATAATGCGCCGTACCATAATGTTCAGGTGGATCGTGCTCCAACAAGTAATTCGAAAAAGGCAGATATGGTGAAGTGGTTAATAGAGAAAAAGATACCGTTCACTCCTTTGATGTACAGACCACAACTTTATGAAATAATTAAGCTAAACAAAAAGGAACATATAACGTACAAGTTTGATTGTATATTAAGTAATGAAGGACATACTGTGCTGCGACTACCTCCCTATCACCCGGACTTAAACCCGATTGAGTTGATTTGGGCTCAAGTGAAAAATAGTTGCAAAGAGAAATACCACCTTTAATTTCAACCACGTTAGAAGATTGTTGGAAGAAAAATTAGCGGCTTTTACTGAAGAAAACTGGTAAACGTGCTGTAAGAAGGTAATCGACCAGGAAAAAAAATATTTAGAGAACGAAATACTGATTGACGTACAAGTCGAAAAACTGGTGATAAATTTGGAGGACGATTCGTAAACTGAAAGTGGCTGGTCTAGTGATGAATGATTGTGTGAGTAGTATTTAATATTATTATAGTAGGTAATTATCGCCGTTTGAGTAACTTTTCCCCAAAGTGCATGGAAATATAAAAATTGATTACCTAAGAAATATCATAATTTTTTTAAATCTTGAATAATACTCTTAAAATACAGCCTATTCTGTTTCTATAATTAAAAATCGAACTTATACTTTTTTGATTTTCATAAACGATTAAACTGTTGTGTTCATTTGTAATTCAAATATAAAATTTATTACTTGTCAACATTGTTATTTTTTTATTTTATAAATGTTTAAACTATTACTGTTCATATGTAATTCAAATAAATAAAATATTTTAAAATTTTTTGTGGTTTGGTGACGAATAATTGAAAACGCGACACCGACGCCACTGGTAATGCTTTCAGTCGCTATTTCGTTAACGAGTGCGGTCGAATGCACGAACATCTATGCGCGACACGAGGCATTCTTTGGCCGCGCGGACTGTAATGGCTTTCTTGGCAACCCTCCATTTCGTACTTAGCAATCACCATTGACGTATTCATATATCCTATTGCAAATTTGAAAATTCCTTATTAAGACATAAAGTTAAAAGCAATAATCAACATGCATTTTTTAACATTACTAGAAAGCACTACGTATTAACAAAATAATTTTGGTAAAATATGTTTGTAAATTATTAGTTGAGAAATCATTTTTGTACACACCACTGATTACAATAATTTGATGTATGACTTCATCTGCAGGGCGTTGCACCATATCTGTATTATTCCTATATCAACGGTTTAGAAGAATATTGATAAAATACGAAAGAGAAGTATTGAAAACTTGTGAAGTAATTTATATTAATTAAAACTTTTTAAAAATGCCACTTAAAAGATACTATTATTATTAAATACTAAATTACAATTGAGTTAAGTAATTTAGATAATAACCTGAAAATAACTTAAAATATACGTTTAATTTATAGTATTAATTCTTGTTCTATATTTGTATTTTTTGTGTTACTTTAGGGCACTATACAATAAAAAACAAATAAACTGTTTGCTGAGGTGTTTAAGATAACCGGATCGAGCAACTAGCTAGGAATAATAAATAAGATAAGCGTAAGATAATAATAGTAAGTAAGGTAACAAGATCGGAATGCTTTGGGTTATATTTTAAAGCTGTAGGTGTGTAATCCCTTAGGCACAGCGTAGATGGATCTTACCATACAATATAGGAAAAGTCAAAATGATATTTATCCTACACTATAAGACATAATTAATGTAACTTGCCCATTCTTGCGTTTAGATGATGTTGTTGGGAAATCCATTCTTTAATATATTGTACGTCGGCTTGAACCCGACCTGGTCCCTCATTAACTTCCTCTTCCACTTTAGATTGGACATGAAGAGGTAACGAACGAACCTTCATTTCAGCTAATAAAATAAATAAACATGAAAGCCTTTGAAATTGGAACATTACAAATACTGCAAAAGTTAAAGCATTTAAATAAACTACTCATGTATAAAAATATTGTTTATTAAAAAATCTGTTATAGTCTGAGTTTGTCAATATAAGAATTGTGTGAAGGAACTTACTCTGTCTGTAACTCATTATTAAAAAATTATCGAAAACATGCAGCGTAGTGCTACGTAGCAATCGATGGTATTTCAACTACTGTTCAGTTTAATCAGCCTTGAATGAAGACGAAAGGTTGTGTACATTGAACTCTACATTATTATCATTATTCGAATAAGTTTATATTGGCACAATGATTACGTTCAGTATTTATTTTTTCAATCTCATTATGTTAAAAATGAAGTAAATTAATTCTCTTGAACCTTTAAGGAAAAAATAGTAGAAAAATAGTTATGTCATGCGCACGAAGGTAACATATATTTTGTAATATTTTACATTGCGTCAAATAGTAACATAAACAACTGGTTCGGTAGCCCAAGTTAAACATTTTTCTTAAACATTAAAATTTCTGCTTGCTGACTACATCCACCGTATGATGTAAACTATCACGATTTTCGTTTATGGGTTAAAATGATTTATATTCACGTTTCACAATCGGTATTTGTTACAGTTATCGTCATTAGTATAAATATAAATCCAGAATTTGAAACATACAATGTATGCATAAAAGAAATTTTTATGATGCGTTCGGAAGGTCGTTTAAGATCATTTTCCACGTTTTGAAGCTGACTCAGTGCTGCCGCGACGTTTCATTCGTTTCTACTATTTCGAATAACAAAAATGTACTGTAATGTACTTTTATTTTTCTTCGTGGCAAGTAAAAGAAGATGAAAATATAGAACGTACTTTCGGTTAGTAAATGCATATCGTTAATCATCGGAAGGAGGAAGGGCTTTGAAAAACGAGTTTGAAGAAATTAGAAAACAACTTGTTATTAAATTTAATATATTACTTACATAGTTACGAAAATACAACACTTGAAAAACTAAAAAATATATTCCTAATATTCAAACACGTATAACATAACAAAAATTGCTTTCCTAATAAAATAATAAGCAAATAAACAAAAATATATTAAACATGGTGTATAATATTGCATTATTCATTAATTTAGTATAAAACGGCGAATATTGAATTACCAATTAAATTGAATATTGTGAGTTATCCCCTTAAACTTTTAATAAAATCACTGGAAGGTTGCCATTCATAACAAGAAGTATTCTTTAACATTTCTTTGGTCAGCAATAAATTGTTACAAGTATTTGTACTTAAACAATTTCTATTTTTCCTTTTGATTAAATTTAAGGAAGAAAATATGCGTTCTGCTATAGAACTTCCATGTGGTAAACAAGACATATTTTCCAAAAATTTTGAAAGATTCGGAAAGAGCGTTTTTTGCACAATTCAACTCAGCAATCAAGCCCTCAAAACTTAACTGTTTGTTGAATTTATCATTTTGAGTACTAAACAATAATCTCCACGCAAAATTAATATTTTCAAACTCAGTTTTATCAACCATATTCGGAAATTTCTGAACTAAAGGTATAACTGAAGCAGCTCTATTTTCATTATCGGAAAAAATATTTAGTGGATCTAACCAAGTTAACTGATTAAACAATTCATTATCAAATGGAAATCGTGAGCTTATTTGTAAACATAATTCCATACAAAAATTCAATGTGTTCAAACGAAAATCATGTAATTCTGCAGAGTTAAAACTAGTTTCACTCTGAATAAGCATTTCAACATTGACACCTAAATAAATTTTATCTAGAGGGATTATTAGGGTTTATTATACAGGGTATTTTCACGTTCCTACCACTTCCGGTTATACCGGAAGTCGGTACTTAGTCGCTTATTTTAAATGGAACACCCCGTATATTAATACATTTTTAGATTCTATGTCGAATTTTAAGATAAGTTTGTTAAATAAACTAGATACGAAATTTCAGTCGTTTTAAAAAAAAACATTTTTCTAAAAAAATTGACAGATGCAGTCTTAGTAATAAGAATAACTCGTTAATTGTTCTGTTCCTGTCAAACAATTTGAATAAAACTTTGAGGTGTTGTAGGCAAAGGTTTATTGCAACAGTCTGCAAAAAATGACATTTGTATTTTTCATAAAAATAAAATTATGAATGTCTAAACTTGACTATCACAAAATGCAAGTTACTCAAAAAATCAAATGGAAACCCTATTTTTTATTACTCAGATCGATTTAACGTCAAAAATTAAGGTAAGTTTGTTTAAAACTTTATTTGCCTAAACGTAACAGTTTCATACTTATTATCAAAAAAGTCCCAATTTTAAAAGTTGTGATAAAAATGAGCTACATACTTAAATCTAGTATTCCTTGTTCTTGGTCACCAAGGAAACCAAATAATTGAGAATTGAAATAAAGAAAAATATTTGAATAAGTTACTGCAAAAATTATAAAAATTGATAATTTTGTGATTCAACAGTCATTTTTGCCAAATAGACATTTTTTTCAAATTCGATATAGGTAAAAATTTAATACTTTATGAGTAAATCGAAAAAAACTACTTTTTACTGCGGAGGTAGTAACTACATACTTATCAGTGCATTGTTACACGATAAAGTCGCTTATTTAGTATTTCTTGCTCGTGATCAAATGTAAATTAATTTACAATAAATGTTCAAAATGGTGCCCGTTAGACGCAAGACATTGTTGAACCCGGCTTATAACGCCTTCATTTGTAGCCCTTTGAATTCCTTGTGGAGAAAGAGAATTGAAGGCATTTTGTACTCTTGCGTTTGTGCGTTTGTGCGTTTGTGCGTTTGTGCGTTTGTGCGTTCGTGCGTTTGTGCGCGTGTGCGCGTGTGCGCGTGTGCGCGTGTGCGCGTGTGCGCGTGTGCACGTGTGCGCGTGTGCGCGTGTGCGCGTGTGCGCGTGTGCGCGTGTGTGCGTGTGTGTCTGTGTGTCTGTGTGTCTGTGTGTCTGTGTGTCTGTGTGCCTGTGTGCCTGTGTGTCTGTGTGTCTGTGTCTCTGTGTGTGTCAGTGTGTGTCAGTGTGTGTCAGTGTGTGTCAGTGTGTGTCAGTGTGTGTCAGTGTGTGTCAGTGTGTGTCAGTGTGTGTCAGTGTGTGTCAGTGTGTGTCAGTGTGTGTCAGTGTGTGTCAGTGTGTGTGTGTGTCAGTGTGTGTCAGTGTGTCAGTGTGTCAGTGTGTGTCAGTGTGTGTCAGTGTGTGTCAGTGTGTGTCAGTGTGTGTCAGTGTGTGTCAGGTGTGTGTGTGTGTCGGTGTGTGTCGGTGTGTGTCGTGTGTGTCGGTGTGTGTCGGTGTGTGTCGGTGTGTGTCGGTGTGTGTCGTGTGTGTCAGTGTGTGTCAGTGTGTGTCAGTGTGTGTCAGTGTGTGTCAGTGTGTGTCAGTGTGTGTCAGTGTGTGTCAGTGTGTGTCAGTGTGTGTCAGTGTGTGTCAGTGTGTGTCAGTGTGTGTCAGTGTGTGTTCGTGGTGTGCGTGTGCGTGTGCGTGTGCGTGTGCGTGTGCGTGTGCGTGTGCGTGTGCGTGTGCGTGTCTGTGTCTGTCTGTGTCTGTGTCTGTGTCTGTGTCTGTGTCTGTGTCTGTGTCTGTGTCTGTGTCTGTGTCTGTGTCTGTGTCTGTGTCTGTGTCGTGTGTGTCGTGTGTCTGTGTCTGTGTTGTGTCGTGTCTGTGTCTGTGTCTGTGGGTTGTGTCTGTGCTGTGTCGTGTCGTGTCTGTGTTGTGTCTGTGTCGTGTGTGTTGTGTTGTGTCTGTGTCTGTGTCTGTGTTGTGTCTGTTGTGCTGTGTCTGTGTTGTGTGCTGTGTCTGTGTCTGTGTCTGTGTCTGTGTCTGTGTCTGTGTCTGTGTCTGTGTCTGTGTCTGTGTCTGTGTCTGTGTCTGTGTCTGTGTCTGTGTCTGTGTCTGTGTCTGTGTCTGTGTCTGTGTCTGTGTCTGTGTCTGTTGTTCGTGTCTGTTCTGTGCTGTGTCTGTGTCTTTGTCTGTGTCTGTCGTGTCTGTGTCTGTGTCTGTGTTCTGTGTCTGTGTCTGTGTCTGTGTCTGTGTCGTGTCGTGTCTGTGTCGTGTTCTGTGTCTGTGTGTGTCTGTGTCTGTGTCTGTGTCTGTGCTGTGTCTGTGTCGTGTTGTGTCTGTGTCTGTGTCTGTGTCTGTTCTGTGTCGTGTCGTGTCTGTGTCTGTGCTGTGTTGTGTCTGTGCGTGTCTGTGTCTGTGTGTGCTGTGTCTGTGCTGTGTCTGTGTCGTGTCTGTGTCTGTGTGTGCGTGTGTGTCTGTGTCTGTGTCTGTGTCTGTGTCGTGTCTGTGTCTGTGTCTGTGTGTGTCTGTGTCTGTGTCTGTTGTGTCTGTGTCGTGTCGTGTCGTGTCGTGTCTGTGTCGTGGTGTGTGTCTGTGTCTGTGTCTGTGTCTGTGTCTGTGTCTGTGTCTGTGTCTGTCTGTGTCTGTGTCTGTGCTGTGTCGTGTGTCTGTGTCTGTGTCTGTGTCTGTGTCGTTGTGTCTGTGTCTGTGTCGTGTCTGTGTTGTGTCTGTGTCTGTGCTGTGTCTGTGTCTGTTCTGTGTCTGTGTTGTGTCGTGTGTGTTGTGTCTGTGTCTGTGTCTGTGTCTGTGTCGTGTTGTGTTGTGTCGTGTTGTGTTGTCTGTGTCTGTGTCGTTCTGTGTGTCGTGTCTGTGTCGTGTCGTGTCGTGTCGTGTCGTGTCGTGTCTGTTGTCTGTGTCTGTGTCTGTGTCTGTGTCTGTGTCTGTGTCTTGTGTCGTGTGTGTCTGTGTCTGTGTCTGTGTCTGTGTCTGTGTCTTGTGTCGTGTGTCTGTGTCTGTGTCTGTGTCTGTCTGTCTGTGTGTCTGTGTTGTGTCTGTGTCTGTGTCTGTGTCTGTGTCTGTGTCTGTGTCTGTGTTCTGTGTCTGTGTGTTTGTGTCTGTGTCTGTTGTCTGTGTCTGTGTCTGTGTCTGTGTCTGTGTCTGTGTCTGTGTCTGTGTCTGTGTCTGTGTCTGTGTCTGTGTCTGTGTCTGTGTCTGTGTCTGTGTCTGTGTCTGTGTCTGTGTCTGTGTCTGTGTCTGTGTCTGTGTCTGTGTCTGTGTCTGTGTCTGTGTCTGTGTCTGTGTCTGTGTCTGTGTCTGTGTCTGTGTCTGTGTCTGTGTCTGTGTCTGTGTCTGTGTCTGTGTCTGTGTCTGTGTCTGTGTCTGTGTCTGTCTGTCTGTGTCTGTGTCTGTGTCTTGTGTCTGTGTCTGTGTCTGTGTCTGTGTCTGTCTGTGTCTGTGTCTGTGTCTGTGTCTGTGTCTGTGTCTGTGTCTGTGTCTGTGTCTGTGTCTGTGTCTGTGTCTTTGTCTGTGTCGGTGTCTGTGTCTGTGTCTGTGTCTGTGTCTGTGTCTGTGTCTGTGTCTGTGTCTGTGTCTGTGTCTGTGTCTGTGTCTGTGTCTGTGTCTGTGTCTGTGTCTGTGTCTGTGTCTGTGTCTGTGTCTGTGTCTGTGTCTGTGTCTGTGTCTGTGTCTGTGTCTGTGTCTGTGTCTGTGTCTGTGTCTGTGTCTGTGTCTGTGTCTGTGTCTGTGTCTGTGTCTGTGTCTGTGTCTGTGTCTGTGTCTGTGTCTGTGTATGTGTCTGTGTATGTGTCTGTGTCTGTGTCTGTGTCTGTGTCTGTGTCTTTTTTTTTTTTAATTTTAACAATTGCTTTATTAACACACTCCATTACATAAAAGTAATACTATGTGCTATAATTTTACAATTCAAAAGTATTTTCTGATATAAATAGCAAATCTAAATATACACACAATTACTTAATACATTACATATTTAAATATTAATCTACATATACTAATTTCTTATATCTAGGTTTTAACAATATATTTTCTATAATTATTATGTATATATTATAAACATTATTTTTCTACTACATATACAAATTTCCTATAACTAATACTTATAACTAAATTTTCAACAATACTTATTCTAATATCACAAAATATAAATACAAAATACATCAAAGTAATAACTCAAATTCAATTTTATTTACAAAATTTTTAAAATAATAATTATATTTAGTAATTACCGCATTCTTAGATACTGGCCAGTTATCATTATTATTTTTAATAACATTTTTAAGTTTTTTTCTTAAATGTTCAACTTTAGTACATTCAAAAATTATATGTTCAACAGTTTGTTCCGAAAGATTACAGTTACACAATGCATTATCCATAATTTTGAATTTATAAAAGTAACTTTTGATTCTACCATGTCCTGTTAAAATGGTTGTTAAATTTGCTGTTTCTAAAAAACGACAATTGATTCTATCCCCAACCGTTGGAAAGAAAGATTTTGTTGTTGCACCTTTATTTGAATTTTGCCATTGATACTCCCATTTAATTAAATTTTTTTTTAATTCGTTTTTTATTATGAATTTTGGAATTTTTTTATAGGATATTTCTAAATTTGGATAATTAACTATATCTTCTACCAGAGATGATGATTCTTTAAAACCAAGAAGATCATTGTGTTTGATTAATACAAATAAAATTTCCCATTTAGAATTTTTTAATTCCGTTAAATATTTTCGAATATTCTCTAATAGAGTAAAATGATATTTACTATTATTTAATTCATTTAGTAATTTATTTCTTTTAATATATATAGTTGCTTTTCTTTGTTTTTAATTATATCTGGTTTGGATTTAAAATAAGATAATGATTTTAGAATGGCGAATTGTTCTGCTTGTGCTATAATACATGAATGATGTAATTTATACCTAGTTTTATATATTATCTTGGTCTCTTTATAAATCACTAATCCTATTCCTAAATATTCAATTTGAAACGAAACAGAAAAATATACTTCAAAATTTTGATTGTATATATTATTTTTATTATAATTGTCTATATTTGCAAATTCAGCAGGATGATTCCAATTTTGATAATTCATAGAACTGTCATACAATAAACTATATTCTTCAATATTTCGGGTAATATAAAATAATTTTGAAATTTCTTCTAATTTAATTATAATTGGAGTCATTCCTGTAATTATACAAGAGGCTTCATATGATATAGTCCTAAATCCTTTGGCAATTTCTATATTTATTAATCTTTGTATTCTTTCAAATTTTAATACGTTTTCTTTTTTTAATGCATTTTCCAAATACAGATTCCATATGATAATAATGGTACAATGGCACCATTGTATATTATTTTAACACATTTTGTTTTAATCCCCATTTAATTTTAGCATTTTTGACAAGTAGTGTACCAAATTCATGCATTTAGATGTAACATTTTCAACGTGTAAATCAAAATTAAATTTGAGATCTATATATATTCCTAAATATTTTAAATTATTAACTTGCTCTAAAACTTTATGATTAAGATAAATGTTTACTTGCAATTTATTTTCCTTTTCTCGAAATTATCATCACTTTAGATTTTCTTCATTAAATTTAATTTTGTTATTTTTGCCCAATCCACAACCTTTTAATTTCAATATTAGCATAATTTTCAAGAGTTAACACATTTGAAGCACTTATAAGTATTAATAAGTCATCCGCAAATGCAATAACTTTTGTGAGTTTATTAAATGGTAAATTTAGACAAGAATTATATTGCAAATTCCAAAATCCTGGTCCACAACAAGATCCTTGGGGCATCCTTTACTAATAATTTTGAAACATTTTCATTATTATTAAAACAGCTATTCTATTATGAAAATAATTTTTGTTAAATAATATAAATTTGCTGGACAATGCATATCCTTCAATTCTTTTTAGTATTGCAGGCCACCAGGCAGAGTCAAATGCTCCTTTAACGTCCAAACTAATTATAATTATGTCCTTTTTAATTAACAAATTTTCTTCAACATAATTTTTAATTACCAAAAGAGCATCTAACGTACATTTTTGGGGAATAAATCCAAACTGGTTATTGTTTAATAATTTCTTATTGTGTACAAAATGCATAATTCGATTAATAAAAAGTTTTTCTAATATTTTTCCTTCTAAATTTAATAAACTTATAGGTCTATATTTGGAAACATTATCTATATTTTCTTTACCAGGTTTTAAAATAGGAACAATTATTGCTTCCTTCCATTCATTCGGAAAATACCTCGTTTGTAAACATTTATTATAAAGAGTTGTGATGAATTTGGGAAATTTGTTAAAATTCGTAGCATAATATCACTTGTGATACCATTCTTTCCTGGTGCTTTTTATGATTAAAATTTTTATAACATTTTCTATTTCTAATTTTTCAAAATTTTGTCGTCTTCCGTATGAATATCGGTTTCTGTATAATTTCTAATATTTCTATGAAATTCATTATCATCTTCAATTTTATCTGTTGGAATAAAATAATCCATCATATAATTTATCGTTTCTTCAGGTGTAGTAAAATTACCATTTTCTTTTCTAATTGTTTTAAACCAAAATTTTGTTTCAGTTTATTCGTTGCGATTTTATAAACAGTATTCCAAGGATTTACTTCATTAGTTAAATTACAAAATTCTTTCCATGACTTCACTTTTTCGTTTCTAATTTTTTGTTGATACTCTCTTTTCAGGTCATTATAACTTAACTTTCTCTCTTCTCTTAATACTGTATCTTTTGTTTTTTGATATCTTCTTCTATATGCATTTAATTTTTTTCTTAATATGGTTAATTCTTGCGTCCACCATGGAATGGTCTTGCCTTTAGTATTCATCTTTTTCAAGTTTGAAACGCGAAATGATTTTATACAAGCTTTTTGTACCGTTTTTCCATATTTTTGTATAAAAAAGTCTAAATTTAAAGTGTTTTCTACTTTGTATGTTAACTCTGTGTCTATCTCACTTGTATTAGAACAATTAAATTCAGTTACAAAACTATTAATTAGATTTTTATCAAATGTTTCCCAATTATTTTTAACTAAATATCTAATCCTATGATTTAAACCAATATTATTAGTTACATTTAAATTATCAATTTTAAAACTAATTAACGAGTGATCAGAACAACTATCTTCTAAGTCTATTTTCCAATTACAAACATTATTTAAAAATAATGAATTTACAATTGTTAAATCAATATAACTAGTTCCTCTTGTATTCGAAAAAGTAGGAATTCCAAAGTTTTCATTAATTATATACAAATCTTTTAACATAATAAATTCTTCCATTTTTCTACCTCTATTATTTGTTAAAATGTCATACCACAATTTTGATCGTGAATTACTATCTATAGTTAACAATATACTTTTACCATCTAAAAAATTTAATGTTTCTTCTAATGCACTTAAACTATTCTCTATGTCTACAGTTATATCAAAATAAGCACTAATTATATAAAATTTTAAAGTTCTATATTTAATTTCAACAACTACTATATCTTCATTAGATAATTGAGTAATTAACAATGCAGAAATTTCTTTGTTTATAATAATTATTGCAGCCCTTTTTATTGTTACCGTTAGAATAGATTTTATAGAAACTAGGAATTCCTGCTATTTTATTTTAATATTATAAGGTTCTTGAATAAGCTATATCCACACAATACTCGTCAATTAACTTAATTAAATTTGAAGAAGCTATTCTAGAACAATGCATGTTTAATTGAAAACATTCTAATTTTATTTCTTCTTTTATATTATTCTTCTTTGACACTGTATCCATATTTAAGTTATTAATTATTTATTTTTTCTTTTAATTTTTTTATTAATGCTAGTCTAGTTGGACACATTTTGTTTTTAATTGCATGATTAACTTCTATTTGACTATTTTTGGTGTAACTATTATATATACAACAATTATTACATCTATAATTTTCAACTGTAGCTTTACACTGATTCTCTTCATGATTTTCAGCACATAAAGGACAAACAATTTCATTTTTACAATTTATGGCCGAATGGTTATATTTACAACATCTAAAACAACGCTTTAATTCAATAAAATCATTTACACGACAAATTTTCCATCCTAGTTTAAATTTATGCGTTAACAAAAATTTTCGAATTTCAGAATTAACTTCAATTACTAAATTTTTAACTTTTGTATGACGATTTTCAAAAATAAATTTGGGAATTATATCAGATTTTATGTTTTGTAAATTTTCATTTTGAGCTAATATCACTTCTAGAGTATTATCTATTGTTAGATCATCAGGAACATCAAATAATTAACCTGGGCTTTTTCAATTCAATGGTTTTAGCTTCTAGATTTGAATTGCAGGAATCGTTAATACATTTACAAATCTTTTCGTGTCTGTGTCTGTGTCTGTGTCTGTGTCTGTGTCTGTGTCTGTGTCTGTGTCTGTGTCTGTGTCTGTGTCTGTGTCTGTGTCTGTGTCTGTGTCTGTGTCTGTGTCTGTGTCTGTGTCTGTGTCTGTGTCTGTGTCTGTGTGTCTGTGTCTGTGTCTGTGTCTGTGTCTGTGTCTGTGTCTGTGTCTGTGTCTGTCTGTGTCTGTGTCTGTGTCTGTGTCTGTGTCTGTGTCTGTGTCTGTGTCTGTGTCTGTGTCTGTGTCTGTGTCTGTGTCTGTGTCTGTGTCTGTGTCTGTGTCTGTGTCTGTGTCTGTGTCTGTGTCTGTGTCTGTGTCTGTGTCTGTGTCTGTGTCTGTGTCTGTGTCTGTGTCTGTGTCTGTGTCTGTGTCTGTGTCTGTGTCTGTGTCTGTGTCTGTGTCTGTGTCTGTGTCTGTGTCTGTGTCTGTGTCTGTGTCTGTGTCTGTGTCTGTGTCTGTGTCTGTGTCTGTGTCTGTCGTGTCTGTGTCTGTGTCTGTGTCTGTGTGTCGTGTCTGTGTCTGTGTCGTGTCTGTGTCTGTGTCTGTGTCGTGTCGTGTCTGTGTCTGTGTCTGTGTCTGTGTCTGTGTCTGTGTCTGTGTCTGTGTCTGTGTCTGTGTCTGTGTCTGTGTCTGTGTCTGTGTCTGTCTCTGTGTCTGTGTCTGTGTCTGTCTCTGTGTCTGTGTCTGTGTCTGTGTCTGTGTCTGTGTCTGTGTCTCGTGTTTGTGTCTGTGTCTGTGTCTGTGTCTGTGTCTGTGTCTGTGTCTGTGTCTGTGTCTGTGTCTGTGTCTGTGTCTGTGTCTGTGTTTGTGTCTGTGTCTGTGTCGGTGTCTGTGTCTGTGTCTGTGTCTGTGTCTGTGTCTGTGTCTGTGTCTGTGTCTGTGTCTGTGTCTGTGTCGTCTGTGTCTGTGTCGTGTCTGTGTCTGTGTCTGTGTCTGTGTCTGTGTCTGTGTCTGTGTCTGTGTCTGTGTCTGGTGTCTGTGTCTGTGTCTGTGTTCTGTGTCTGTGTCTGTGTCTGTGTCTGTGTCTGTGTCTGTGTCTGTGTCTGTGTCTGTGTCTGTGTCTGTGTCTGTGTCTGTGTCTGTGTCTGTGTCTGTGTCTGTGTGTCGTGTCGTGTCTGTGTCTGTGTCTGTGTCTGTGTCTGTGTCTGTCGCTTCTTGTTTGTGTCTGTCTGTCTTTTTGTCTTGTGCGTGTCTGTCGTTGTGTCTTTCTTTCTGTGTGTGTCGTGTCGTGTTCGTGTCTGTGTCTGTGTCTGTCTGTGTTGTCTGTGTCTGTGTTGTGTTTTCTGTGTCTGTCTGTGTCTGTGTCTGTGTCTGTGTTGTGTCTGTGTCTGTGTCTGTGTCTGTGTCTGTGTCTGTCTGTGTCTGTGTCTGTCTGTGTCTGTGTCTGTGTCTGTGTCTGTGTCTGTGTCTGTGTCTGTGTTGTGTCGTGTCTGTGTCTGTGTCTGTGTCTGTGTTGTGTCTGTGTCTGTGTCTGTGTCTGTGTCTGTGTCTGTGTTGTGTCTGTGTCTGTGTCTGTGTCTGTGTCTGTGTCTGTGTCTGTGTCTGTGTCTGTCTGTGTCTGTGTTGTGTCTGTGTCTGTGTCTGTGTCTGTGTCTGTGTCTGTGTCTCTGTGTCGTGTCTGTGTCGTGTCTGTGTCTGTGTCTGTGTCGTGTCGTGTCGTTTGTCCGTGTCCTGTGTTTGTCCGTGTCCGTGTCCGTGTCCGTTGTCGTTGTGTCTGTCGTGTCTGTGTCCGTGTCGTGTCGTGTCTGTGTCCGTGTCCGTGTCCGTGTCGTGTCGTGTTGCCGTGTCGTGTCCGTGTCTGTCTGTCCGTGTCGTGTCTGTGTCTGTGTCGTGTCCGTGTCTGTCGTGTCTGTCGTGTCCGTGTCCGTGTCCGTGTCCGTGTCGTGTCGTGTCCGTGTCCGTGTCGTGTCGTGTCGTGTCTGTCGTGTCGTGTCGTGTCGTGTCTGTGTCTGTCCGTGTCGTGTCGTGTCGTGTCTGTGTCTGTGTCGTGTCCGTGTCCTGTGTCTGTGTCGTGTGTGTCCGTGTCCGTGTCTGTGTCTGTGTCGTCGTGTCCGTGTCCGTGTCGTGTCCGTGTCTGTGTCTGTGTCTGTGTCTTGTCCGTGTCCGTGTCTGTGTCCGTGTCGTGTCCGTGTCGTGTCTGTCCGTGTCCGTGTCCGTGTCTGTGTCTGTGTGTCCGTGTCTGTGTCTGTGTCCGTGTCTGTCGTGTCCGTTGTGTCCGTTCTGTGTCTGTGTCGTGTCTGTGTCGTGTCCGTGTCCGTGTCTGTTGTCGTGTCGTGTCTGTGTCTGTGTCTGTGTCTGTGTCTGTGTCTGTGTCTGTGTCTGTGTCTGTGTCTGTGTCTGTGTCTGTGTTCGTGTGTCTGTGTCTGTGTCTGTGTCTGTGTCTGTGTCTGTGTCTGTGTCTGTGTCTGTGTCTGTGTCTGTGTCTGTGTCTGTGTCTGTGTCTGTGTCTGTGTCTGTGTCTGTGTCTGTGTCTGTGTCTGTGTCTGTGTCTGTGTCTGTGTCTGTGTCTGTGTCTGTGTCTGTGTCTGTGTCTGTGTCTGTGTCTGTGTCTGTGTCTGTGTCTGTGTCTGTGTCTGTGTCTGTGTCTGTGTCTGTGTCTGTGTCTGTGTCTGTGTCTGTGTCTGTGTCTGTGTCTGTGTCTGTGTCTGTGTCTGTGTCGTGTGTCTGTGTGTCTGTGTCTGTGTCTGTGTCTGTGTCCGTGTCCTGTGTCCGTGTCTGTGTCTGTGTCTGTGTCCGTGTCCGTGTCGTGTCTGTGTTCCGTGTCCGTGTCCTGTGTCCTGTGTCTGTGTCTCGTGTCTGTGTCCGTGTCCTGTGTCCTGTGTCTGTGTCCGTGTCCGTGTCGTTCCGTGTCCGTGTCCGTCTCCGTGTCTGTGTCCGTGTCCGTGTCCTGTGTCCTGTGTCCGTGTCCGTGTCCGTGTCTGTGTCCGTGTCGTGTCTGTCTGTGTCTGTGTCCTGTGTCTGTGTCCTGTGTCCTGTGTCCTGTGTCTGTGTCTGTCCGTGTCTGTGTCCGTGTCTGTGTCCGTGTCCGTGTCGTGTGTCGTGTCCTGTGTCCTGTGTCTGTGTCTGTGTCTGTGTTCCGTGTCTGTGTCGTTCGTGTCTGTGTCCTGTGTCCTGTGTCCTGTGTCTGTGTCGTGTCCGTGTCCGTGTCGTGTCTGTGTCTGTGTCCGTGTCTGTGTCTGTGTCGTGTCTGTGTCGTGTCTGTGTCTGTGTCTGTGTCTGTGTCGTGTCTGTGTCTGTGTCTGTGTCTGTGTCTGTGTCTGTGTCTGTGTCGTGTCGTGTCTGTGTCTGTGTCTGTGTCTGTGTCTGTGTCTGTGTCTGTGTCTGTGTATGTGTTCTGTGTCTGTGTCTGTGTCTGTGTCTGTGTCTGTGTCTGTGTCTGTGTCTGTGTCTGTGTCTGTGTCTGTGTCTGTGTCTGTGTCTGTGTCTGTGTCTGTGTCTGTGTCTGTGTCTGTGTCTGTGTCTGTGTGTCTGTGTCTGTGTCTGTGTCTGTGTCTGTGTCTGTGTCTGTGTCTGTGTCTGTGTCTGTGTCTGTGTCTGTGTCTGTGTCTGTGTCTGTGTCTGTGTCTGTGTCTGTGTCCGTGTCCGTGTCCGTGTCCGTGTCCGTGTCCGTGTCCGTGTCCGTGTCCGTGTCGTGTCCGTGTCCGTGTCCGTGTCCGTGTCCGTGTCTGTGTCCGTGTCCGTGTCCGTGTCCGTGTCCGTGTCCGTGTCCGTGTCTGTGTCCGTGTCGTGTCGGTGTCCATGTCCGTGTCTGTGTCTGTGTCTGTGTCTGTGTCTGTGTCTGTCGTGTCCGTGTCCGTGTCCGTGTCGTGTCCGTGTCCGTGTCGTGTCGTGTCCGTGTCTGTGTCTCGTGTCCGTGTCGTGTCCGTGTCGTCTGTGTCCGTGTCCGTGTCCGTGTCTGTGTCCGTGTCCGTGTCTGTGTCCGTGTCTGTGTCCGTGTCCGTGTCCGTGTCCGTGTCCGTGTCCGTGTCCGTTCCGTGTCCTGTGTCTGTGTCTGTGTCTGTGTCCGTGTCTCGTGTCCGTGTCCGTGTCCGTGTCTGTGTCGTGTCTGTGTCGTCTGTGTCTGTGTCTGTGTCCTGTGTCTGTGTCTGTCCGTGTCCGTGTCTGTGTCTGTGTCCTGTGTCCTGTGTCTGTGTCCTGTGTCTGTGTCTGTGTCGTGTGTCGTGTGTCCGTGTGTCCTGTGTCTGTGTCTGTGTCGTGTCCTGTGTCCTGTGTCTGTGTCTGTGTCTGTGTCTGTGTTCGTGTCGTGTCTGTGTGTGTGTCTGTGTCTGTGTCGTCGTGTCTGTGTCTGTGTCTGTGTCTGTGTTCGTGTGTGTCTGTGTCTGTGTCGTGTCGTTCGTGTCTGTGTCTGTGTCTGTGTCTGTGTCTGTGTCTGTGTCGTGTCGTGTCTGTGTCTCGTGTCTGTGTCTGTGTCTGTGTTCGTGTCGTGTGTCTGTGTCTGTGTCTGTGTGTCTGTGTCTGTGTCTGTGTCTGTGTCTGTGTCTGTGTCTGTGTCTGTGTCTGTGTCTGTGTCTGTGTCTGTGTCGTGTGTCTGTGTCTGTGTCTGTGTCTGTGTGTCTGTGTCTGTGTCTGTGTCTGTGTCTGTGTCTGTGTCTGTGTCTGTGTCTGTGTCTGTGTCTGTGTCTGTGTCTGTGTCTGTGTCTGTGTCGTCTGTGTCTGTGTCTGTGTCTGTGTGTCTGTGTCGTGTCTGTGTCTGTGTCTGTGTCTGTGTCTGTGTCTGTGTCTCTGTGTCTGTGTCTGTGTCTGTGTCTGTCTGTCCGTGTCTGTGTCTGTGTCTGTGTCTGTGTCTGTGTGTGTATCTGTGTCTGTGTCTGTGTCTGAGGCTGTGTCTGTGTCTGTGTCTGTGTCTGTGTCTGTGTCTGTGTATGTGTCTGTGTCCGTGTCTGTGTCTGTGTCTGTGTCTGTGTCTGTTCTGTGTCTGTGTCTGTGTCTGTGTCTGTGTCTGTGTCTGTGTCTGTGTTGTGTCTGTGTCTGTGTTCTGTGTCTGTGTCTGTGTCGTGTTGTGTCTGTGTCTGTGTTCTGTGTCTGTGTCTGTGTCTGTGTCTGTTCGTGTCTGTGTCTGTGTTGTGTCTGTGTCTGTGTCTGTGTCTGTGTCTGTGTCTGTGTCTGTGACTGTGTCTTGGCCGGTGTCTGTGCCTGTGTCTGTGTTCTTGTGTCTGTGTCTGTGTCTGTGTCTGTGTCTGTGTCTGTGTTTGTGTCTGTGTCTGTGTCTGTGTCTGTGTTCTGTGTCTGTGTCTGTGTCTGTGTTCTGTGTCTGTGTTCTGTTCGTGTCTGTGTCTGTGTCTGTGTCTGTGTCTGTGTCTGTGTCTGTGTCTGTGTCTGTGTCTGTGTCGTGTCTGTGTCTGTGTCTGTGTCTGTGTCTGTTGGTCCGTGTCTGTGTCTGTGTCGTGTCGTGTCTGTGTCTGTGTCTGTGTCTGTGTCTGTGTCTGTCTGTGTCTGTGTCTGTGTCTGTGTCTGTGTTGTTCTGTGTCTGTGTCTGTGTCTGTGTCTGTGTTCAGTGTTCTGTGTTCTGTGTCTGTGTCTGTGTCTGTGTCTGTGTCTGTGTCTGTGTCTGTGTCTGTGTCTGTTGTCTGTGTCTGTGTCGTGTTCTGTGTCTGTGTCTGTTCTGTGTCTGTATCTGTGTCTGAGTCTGTGTCTGTGCTTGTGTCTGTGTCCGTGTTCGTGTCTGTGTCTGTGTCTGTGTCTGTGTCTGTGTCTGTGTCTGTGTCTGTGTCTGTGTCTGTGTCTGTGTCTGTGTCTGTGTCTGTGTCTGTGTCGTGTCTGTGTCTGTGTCTGTGTCTGTGTCTGTGTCTGTGTCTGTGTCTGTGTCTGTGTCTGTGTCTGTGTCTGTGTCTGTGTCTGTGTCTGTGTCTGTGTCTGTGTCTGTGTCTGTGTCGTGTCTGTGTCTGTGTCGTGTCTGTGTCTGTGTCTGTTTCGTGTCTTGTCTGTGTCTGTGTCTGTGTCTGTGTCTGTGTCTGTGTCTGTGTCTGTGTCTGTGTCTGTGTCTGTGTCTGTGTCTGTGTCTGTGTCTGTCTGTGTCTGTGTCTGTGTCTGTGTCTGTGTCTGTGTCTGTGTCTGTGTCTGTGTCTGTGTCTGTGTCTGTGTCTGTGTCTGTGTCTGTGTCTGTGTCTGTGTCTGTGTCTGTGTCTGTGTCTGTGTCTGTGTCTGTGTCTGTGTCTGTGTCTGTTCTGTGTCTGTGTCTGTGTCTGTTGTCTGTGTCTGTGTTCGTGTCGTGTCTGTGTCTGTGTCTGTGTCTGTGTCTGTTCGTGTCGTGTCTGTTCTGTGTTCGTCTGTGTCTGTGTCTGTGTTCGTTCGTTTGTCTGTGTCTGTGTCTGTGTCTGTGTCTGTGTCTGTGTCGTGTCCGTGTCTGTGTCTGTGTCGTGTCTGTGTCTGTGTCTGTGTCTGTGTCTGTGTCTGTGTCTGTGTCGTGTCTGTGTCGTGTCTGTGTCTGTGTTCTGTGTCTGTGTCTGTGTCTGTGTCCTGTCGTTCGCGTGTCTGTTGTCGTGTCGTCTGTGTCTGTGTCTGTGTCTGTTGTGTCTGTGTCTGTGTCTGTGTCTGTGTCTGTGTCTGTGTCTGTGTCTGTGTCTGTGTCTGTGTCTTGTTCTGTGTCTGTGTCCGTGTCGTGTCTGTGTCTGTGTCTGTGTCTGTGTCTGTGTCTGTGTCTGTGTCTGTGTTTGGTCTGTGTCTGTGTCTGTGTCTGTGTCTGTGTCTGTGTCTGTGTCTGTGTCTTGTGTCTGTGTCTGTGTCTGTGTCTGTGTCTGTGTTCTGTGTCTGTGTCTGTTCTGTGTCTGTGTCTGTGTCTGTGTCTGTGTCTGTGTCTTGTGTCTGTGTCTGTGTCTGTGTCTGTGTCTGTGTCTGTGTCGTGTCTGTGTCTGTGTCTGTGTCTGTGTCTGTGTCTGTGTCTGTGTCTGTGTCTGTGTCTGTGTCTGTGTCTGTGTCTGTGTCTGTGTCTGTGTCTGTGTCTGTGTCTGTGTCTGTGTCTGTGTCTGTGTCTGTGTCTGTGTCTGTGTCTGTGTCTGTGTCTGTGTCTGTTCTGTGTCTGTGTCTGTGTCTGTGTCTGTGTCTGTGTCTGTGTCTGTTCGTTCTGTGTCTGTGTCTGTTCTGTGTCTGTGTCTGTGTCTGTGTCTGTGTCTGTGTCTGTTTGGTGTCTGTGTCTGTGTCTGTGTCTGTGTCTGTGTCTGTGTCTGTGTCTGTGTCTGTGTCTGTGTCTGTGTCTGTGTCTGTGTCTGTGTCTGTGTCTGTGTCTGTGTCGTGTTCTGTGTCTGTGTCTGTGTCTGTGTCTGTGTCTGTGTCTGTGTCTGTGTTCTGTGTCTGTGTCTGTGTCTGTGTCTGTGTCTGTGTCTGTGTCTGTGTCTGTGTCTGTGTCTGTGTTCTGTGTCTGTGTCTGTGTCTGTGTCGTGTCGTGTCTGTGTCTGTGTCTGTGTCTGTGTCTGTGTCGTGTCTGTGTCTGTGTCGTGTCTGTGTCTGTGTCTGTGTCTGTGTCTGTGTCTGTGTCGTGTCTGTGTCTGTGTCTGTGTCTGTGTCTGTGTCTGTGTCTGTGTCTGTGTCTGTGTCTGTGTCTGTGTCTGTGTCTGTGTCGTGTGTGTCTGTGTCTGTGTCTGTGTCTGTGTCTGTGTCTGTGTCTGTGTCTGTGTCTGTGTCTCGTGTCTGTGTCTGTGTCTGTGTCTGTGTCTGTGTCTGTGTCTGTGTCTGTGTCTGTGTCTGTGTCTGTGTCTGTGTCTGTGTCTGTGTCTGTGTCTGTGTCTGTGTCTGTGTCTGTGTCTGTGTCGTGTCGTGTCGTGTCGTGTCGTGTCTGTTGTTGTGTCGTGTCGTGTCGTGTCGTGTCTGTGTTGTGTCTGTGTCGTGTCGTGTCTGTGTCGTGTCTGTGTCGTCGTGTCGTGTCTGTGTTCGTGTGTCGTGTCGTGTCGTGTCGTGTCTGTGTCTGTGTCTGTGTCGTGTCGTGTCGTGTCTGTGTCTGTGTCGTGTCGTGTCTGTGTCTGTGTCCTGTGTCTGTGTCTGTGTCTGTGTCTGTGTCTGTGTCTGTGTCTGTGTCTGTGTCTGTGTCTGTGTCGTGTCTGTGTCTGTGTCTGTGTCTGTGTCTGTGTCTGTGTCTGTGTCTGTGTCTGTGTCTGTCGTGTCTGTCTGTGTCTGTGTCTGTGTCTGTGTCTGTGTCTGTGTCTGTGTCTGTGTCTGTGTGTTCTGTGTCTGTGTTGTCTGTGTCTGTGTCTGTGTCTGTGTCTGTGTCTGTGTCTGTGTCTGTGTCTGTGTCGTGTCTGTGTCTGTGTCTGTGTCTGTGTCTGTGTTGTCTGTGTCTGTGTCTGTGTCTGTGTCTGTGTCTGTGTCTGTGTCTGTGTCTGTGTCTGTGTCTGTGTCTGTGTCTGTTCTGTGTTGTCTGTGTCTGTGTCTGTGTCTGTGTCTGTGTCTGTGTCTGTGTCTGTGTCTGTGTCTTGTGTTCTGTGTCTGTGTCTGTGTCTGTGTCTGTGTCTGTGTCTGTGTCTGTGTCTGTGTCTGTGTTCGTTTGGTCTGTGTCTGTGTCTGTGTCTGTGTCTGTGTCTGTGTCTGTGTCTTGTCGTGTGTCTGTGTCTGTGTCTGTGTCTGTGTCTGTGTCTGTGTCTGTGTCTGTGTCGTGTCTGTGTCTGTGTCTGTGTCTGTGTCTGTGTCTGTGTCTGTGTCTGTGTCTGTGTCTGTGTCTGTGTCTGTGTCTGTGTCTGTGTCTGTGTCTGTGTCTGTGTCTGTGTCTGTGTCTGTGTCTGTGTCTGTGTCGTGTGTCTGTGTCTGTGTCTGTGTCTGTGTCTGTGTCTGTGTCTGTGTCTGTGTCTGTGTCTGTCGTGTCGTCTGTGTCTGTGTCGTGTGTGTCTGTGTCTGTGTCTGTGTCGTGTCTGTGTCTGTGTCTGTCGTGTCTGTGTCGTGTCTGTGTCTGTGTCTGTGTCTGTGTCGTGTCTCGTGTCTGTGTCTGTGTCTGTGTCTGTGTCTGTCGTTCTGTGTCTGTGTCTGTGTCTGTGTTCGTTGTGTCGTGTCTGTGTCTGTGTCTGTGTCTGTGTCTGTGTCTGTGTCTGTGTCTGTGTCTGTGTCTGTGTCTGTGTCTGTGTCGTGTCTGTGTCTGTGTCTGTGTCTGTGTCTGTGTCTGTGTCTGTGTCGTGTCTGTGTCTGTTCTGTGTCTGTGTCGTGTCTGTGTCTGTGTCTGTGTCTGTGTCTGTGTCTGTGTGTGTCTGTGTCTGTGTCTGTGTCTGTGTCTGTGTCTGTGTCTGTGTCTGTGTCTGTGTCTGTGTCTGTGTCTGTGTTCTGTGTGTCTGTGTCTGTGTCTGTGTCTGTGTCTGTGTCTGTGTTCGTGTCTGTGTCTGTGTCTGTGTCTGTGTCTGTGTCTGTGTCTGTGTCTGTGGCTGTGTCTGTGTCTGTGTCTGTGTCTGTGTCTGAGTTTGTGTCTGTGTCTGTGTCTGTGTCAGTGTCTGTGTCTGTGTCTGTGTCTGTGTGTGTCTGTGTCTGTGTCTGTGTCTGTGTCTGTGTCTGTGTCTGTGTCTGTGTCTGTGTCTGTGTCGTGTCTGTGTCTGTGTCTGTGTCTGTGTCTGTGTCTGTGTCTGTGTCTGTGTCTGTGTCTGTGTCTGTGTCTGTGTCTGTGTCTGTGTCTGTGTCGTGTCTGTGTCTGTGTCTGTGTCTGTGTCTGTCTGTGTCTGTGTCTGTGTCTGTGTCGTCTGTGTCGTGTCTGTGTCTGTGTCGTGTCGTGTCTGTGTCTGTGTCTGTGTCTGTGTCGTGTCTGTGTCTGTGTCTGTGTCTGTGTCTGTGTCTGTGTGTCTGTGTCTGTGTCTGTGTCTGTGTCTGTGTCTGTGTCTGTGTCTGTGTCTGTGTCTGTGTCTGTGTCTGTGTCTGTGTCTGTGTCGTGTCGTGTCTGTGTCTGTGTCTGTGTCGTGTCTGTGTCTGTGTCTGTGTCTGTGTCTGTGTCTGTGTCTGTGTCTGTGTCTGTGTCTGTGTCGTGTTCTGTGTCTGTGTCTGTGTCTGTGTGTCGTGTGTTCTGTGTCTGTGTCTGTGTCTGTGTCTGTGTCGTGTCTGTGTCTGTGTCCTGTGTCTGTGTCTGTGTCTCGTGTCTGTGTCTGTGTCTGTGTCGTGTCGTGTCGTCTGTGTCTGTGTCGTGTCTGTGTCGTGTCGTGTCGTGTCTGTGTCTGTGTCGTCTGTGTCGTGTCTGTGTCTGTGTCTGTGTCTGTGTCTGTGTCTGTGTCTGTGTCTGTGTCTGTGTCTGTGTCTGTGTCTGTGTCTGTGTCTGTGTCTGTGTTCTGTGTGTCTGTGTCTGTGTCTGTGTCTGTGTCTGTGTCTGTGTCTGTGTCTGTGTCTGTGTCTGTGTCTGTGTCTGTGTCTGTGTCTGTGTCTGTGTCTGTGTCTGTGTCTGTGTCTGTGTCTGTGTCTGTGTCTGTGTCTGTGTCTGTGTCTGTGTCTGTGTCTGTGTCTGTGTCTGTGTCTGTGTCTGTGTCTGTGTCTGTGTCTGTGTCTGTGTCTGTGTCTGTGTTCAGTCGTGTCTGTGTCTGTGTCTGTGTCTGTGTCTGTGTCTGTGTCTGTGTCTGTGTCTGTGTCTGTGTCTGTGTCTGTGTCTGTGTCTGTGTCTGTGTCTGTGTCTGTGTTGTGTCTGTGTCTGTGTCGTGTCTGTGTCTGTTCTGTGTCTGTGTCTGTGTTTGGTCTGTGTCTGTGTCTGTGTCTGTGTCTGTGTTGTCTGTGTCTGTGTCTGTGTCTGTGTCGTGTCTGTGTCTGTGTCTGTGTCGTGTTTTCTGTGTCTGTGTCTGTGTCTGTGTCGTGTTGTGTCGTGTCTGTGTCGTGTTGTGTTCGTGTCGTGTCTGTGTCTGTGTCTGTTCGTGTCTGTTTGGTTTCTGTGTCTGTGTCTGTGTCTGTGTCTGTGTCTGTGTCTGTTGTTCGGTTGTGTCGTGTCTGTGTCTGTGTCTGTGTCCTGTTCTGTGTTGTGTCGTGTCGTGTCGTGTCGTGTCGTGTCTGTTCGTGTCTTGTCCGTGTCTGTGTCTGTGTCTGTGTCGTGTCTGTCGTGTCGTGTCGTGTCTGTGTTGTGTCGTGTCGTGTCGTGTCTGTCGTGTCGTGTCCGTGTCCGTGTCTGTGTCTGTGTCGTGTCGTGTCGTGTCGTGTCCGTGTCCTGTGTCTGTGTCGTGTCTGTGTCCGTGTCCGTGTCTGTGTTCGTGTCTGTGTCGTGTCCGTGTCCTGTGTCGTGTCTGTGTCTGTGTCTGTGTTCGTTCGTGTCTGTGTCTGTGTCTGTGTCTGTGTCTGTGTCTGTGTCTGTGTCTGTGTCTGTGTCTGTGTCTGTGTCTGTTCTGTGTCTGTGTCTGTGTCTGTGTCTGTGTCTGTGTCTGTGTCTGTGTCTTGTCTGTGTCTGTGTCTGTGTCTGTGTTCTGTCTGTCTGTGTCTGTGTCTGTGTCTGTGTCTGTGTCTGTGTCTGTGTCTGTGTCTGTGTCTGTGTCTGTGTCGTGTGTGTCTGTGTCTGTGTCTGTGTCTGTGTCTGTGTCTGTGTCTGTGTCTGTGTCTGTGTCTGTGTCGTTCGTGTCTGTGTCTGTGTCTGTTGTGTCTGTGTCTGTGTCTGTGTCTGTGTCGTGTCGTCTGTGTCTGTTCGTGTCTGTGTCTGTGTCTGTGTCTGTGTCTGTGTCTGTGTCTGTGTCTGTGTCTGTGTCGTGTCTGTGTTTGGTTGTTCTGTGTCTGTGTCTGTGTCTGTGTTCTTGTGTCTGTGTCTGTGTCTGTGTCTGTGTTTCGTGTCTGTGTCTGTGTCTGTGTCTGTGTCTGTGTCTGTGTCTGTGTTCGTTTGGTGTCTGTGTCTGTGTCTGTGTCTGTGTTCGTGTCTGTGTCTGTGTTTCGTGTCGTGTCTGTGTCTGTGTCTGTGTCTGTGTCTGTGTCTGTGTCTGTTCTGTGTCTGTGTCTGTGTCTGTGTTGTGTCGTTGTGTTGTGTCTGTGTCTGTGTCTGTGTCTGTGTCGTTCTGTGTCTGTGTCTGTGTTTGGTCGTGTCGTTCTGTGTCTGTGTCTGTTCTGTGTCTGTGTCTGTGTCTGTGTCTGTGTCTGTGTCTGTGTCTGTGTTGTTCTGTGTCTGTGTCTGTGTCTGTGTCTGTGTTTTCTGTGTCTGTTCTGTGTCTGTGTCTGTGTTCGTTTCCTGTGTCTGTGTCTGTGTCTGTGTCTGTGTCTGTGTCTGTGTCTGTGTCTGTGTCTGTGTCTGTGTCTGTGTTCTGTGTCTGTGTTTGGTCTGTTTGTGTCTGTGTCTGTGTCGTTTGTTCTGTGTCTGTGTCTGTGTCGTGTCTGTGTCTGTGTCTGTGTCTGTGTTTGGTCTGTGTCTGTGTCTGTGTCCGTCGTGTCTGTGTCTGTGTCTGTGTCTGTGTCTGTGTCTGTGTCTGTGTCTGTGTCTGTGTCTGTGTCTGTGTCTGTGTCTGTGTCTGTGTCTGTGTCTGTTCGTGTCTGTGTCTGTTCTGTGTCGTGTCTGTCGTGTCTGTGTCGTGTCGTGTCGTGTCGTGTCGTGTCGTGTCGTGTCGTGTCGTGTCGTGTGTGTCGTGTCTGTGTCTGTGTCTGTGTCGTGTCTTGTTCGGTCGTGTCTGTGTTGTGTGTCTGTGTCTGTGTGTCGTGTCGTGTCGTGTCTGTGTCTGTGTCTGTGTTGTGTCTGTGTCGTTTGTGTCTGTGTCTGTTTCCGTGTCTGTGTCTGTGTCTGTGTCTGTGTCTTGTGTCGTGTCGTGTCGTGTCGTGTCGTGTCGTGTCGTGTCGTGTCTGTGTCGTGTCGTGTCGTGTCGTGTCTGTGTCGTGTTCTGTGTTGTGTCTGTGTCGTGTCTGTGTCTGTTGTCGTGTCTGTGTCTGTGTCTGTGTCTGTGTCTGTGTCGTGTCCTGTGTCTGTGTCGTGTCCGTGTCCGTGTCGTTCGTGTTCCGTGTCTGTGTCCTGTGTTCGTTCTGTGTCTGTGTCTGTGTTCGTGTCCGTGTGTGTCTGGTCGTTCTGTGTCTGTGTCTGTGTCTGTGTCGTGTTCTGTTCGTGTCGTGTCGTGTCTGTGTCTGTGTCTGTGTCTGTGTCTGTGTCTGTGTCTGTGTCTGTGTCTGTGTCTGTGTCTGTGTCTGTGTCTGTGTCTGTGTCTGTGTCTGTGTCTGTGTCTGTGTCTGTGTCTGTGTCTGTGTTGTGTCTGTGTCTGTGTCTGTGTCTGTGTCTGTGTCTGTGTCTGTGTCTGTGTCTGTGTGTCGTGTCTGTCTGTGTCTGTGTCTGTGTCTGTGTCTGTGTCTGTGTCGTGTCTGTGTCTGTGTCTGTGTCTGTGTCTGTTCTGTGTCTGTGTCTGTGTCTGTGTGTCTGTGTCGTGTCTGTGTCTCGTGTCTGTGTCTGTGTCTGTGTCTGTGTCTGTGTCTGTGTCTGTGTCTGTGTTCGTGTCGTGTCTGTCGTGTCGTGTCTGTGTCGTGTCGTTCTGTTCGTGTCTGTGTCTGTGTCTGTGTCGTTCGTGTCTGTGTCGTGTCTGTGTCTGTGTCGTGTCGTGTCTGTGTCTGTGTCTGTGTCGTGTCGTGTCGTGTCTGTGTCTGTGTCGTGTCTGTGTCTGTGTCTGTGTCTGTGTTCTGTGTCTGTGTCTGTGTCTGTGTCTGTGTCTGTGTCTGTGTCTGTCGTGTCTGTGTCTGTGTCTGTGTCTGTGTCTGTGTCTGTGTCTGTGTCGTGTCGTGTCTGTGTCTGTGTCTGTGTCTGTGTTCGTGTCTGTGTCTGTGTCTGTGTTCTGTGTCTGTGTCTGTGTCTGTGTCTGTGTCTGTGTCTGTGTCTGTGTCTGTGTCTGTGTCTGTGTCGTGTCGTGTCTGTGTCTGTGTCTGTGTCTGTGTCGTGTCTGTGTGTCTGTGTCTGTCGTGTCGTGTCTGTGTCTGTGTCTGTGTCGTGTCGTGTCTGTGTCTGTGTGTTCGTGTCTGTGTCGTGTCGTGTCTGTCTGTGTCTGTGTCTGTGTCTCGTGTCTGTGTCTGTGTCTGTGTTCGTCGTGTCGTGTCTGTGTCTGTGTCTGTGTCGTGTCGTGTCTGTGTCTGTGTCTGTGTCTGTGTCTGTGTCTGTGTCGTGTCTGTGTCGTGTTGTCTGTGTCTGTGTCTGTGTCGTGTTCGTGTCTGTGTCTGTGTCTGTGTCTGTGTCTGTGTCTGTGTCTGTGTTGTCGTGTCGTGTCTGTGTCTGTGTTCGTGTCTGTGTCGTGTCTGTGTCTGTGTCTGTGTCGTGTCTGTGTCTGTGTCTGTGTCTGTGTCTGTTGTGTCGTGTCTGTGTCTGTGTCTGTGTCTGTGTCTGTGTCTGTGTTCGTGTCTGTGTCTGTGTTCGTGTCTGTGTCTGTGTCGTGTCTGTGTCTGTGTCTGTGTCTGTGTCTGTGTCTGTGTCTGTGTTCGTGTCTGTGTCTGTGTTCGTGTCTGTGTTCGTGTCGTGTCGTGTCTGTGTCTGTGTCTGTGTCTGTGTTCGTTCGTGTCTGTGTCTGTGTCTGTGTCTGTGTCTGTGTCTGTGTCTGTGTGTGTGTGTGTGTGTGTGTGTGTGTGTGTGTGTGTGCTGTGTTGTGCTGTGTGTGTCGTGTCTGTGTGCGTGCGTGTGCGTGTCTGTGTCTGTGTCGTGTCGTGCTGTGTCTGTGTCTGTGTCTGTGTCTGTGTCTGTGTCTGTGTCTGTGTCTGTGTTGTGTCTGTGTCTGTGTTCGGTTGTGTGTGTGTGTGTGTGTGTGTGTGTGTGTGTGTGTGTGTGTGTGTGTGTGTGTGTGTGTGTGTGTGGCACGGGCCTGTGTGTGTGTGTGTGTTGCGTTTCAGGTAATTCCATTAATATTAATTTGTTGTAATCTCTTATATTTGTTTTGTTCTACATATGACTTTCTGTTGGGGCTTGTCTGACGCAGTTGGGCGGGTATCTGGTACCATTCGTGGTTCAAATCTTACTCGAGGCAAACTTTTTATTTATGTATTTAATAAAATTAATAATAATTTTTAATTACACATTTACCCTTGAACTTATTCGTTCATGACAAAACTTATAATAAATTAATATTAGTCAAGGTGCTTTGGCATGTGTGAATCCTTGCGATATTGCAGGCTCACATTCCATTAATATAAATAATTTGATTGTAATTTCATTATATTTAGAATTTACACCAGTTCTACATACATAAAGACAAAATTTACATCGATTGGGGCTTGAATCTCGATAGCGCAGTTGGTTAGCACGGTACTCTAGCAAAGTACCGGTCGTAGGTTCAAATCCTACTCGAGGTAAACTTTTTATTTATGTATTTAATAAAATTAATAATAATTTAATTTTTTTTTAATTATATAATTTTTAACTTCGAAGATTACCGAAACTATCGTAGTACCATACCTTTTTACCACGCTTTTTGTACCAAACCCAATGTGTACCGGTCCGCTTTGGAAATCTAAGTTGATAATCCCAGATTTATTGTTCCATAGTAATTTAGGCATGCCATCTCTCATACATGTTCCTCTAAAGTAGAGTACATTTTTGGTGTATTTCTTTAAATCAATATCTGTTAACGGTCTTTCGGGCAATCTATTCAGTTTTT
>JARFJB010001907.1:2185000-2315000 GCA_036346205.1 Vesta saturnalis | reverse complement strand
AGGTATGACATTTATCACTGTTCGCCTTCGACCGTTAGGGGGTGTTCTGATTTGTCATCTTCAAGGCAGTTTAACAATATTTAATTTATTGGTGATTTAGTTCTTCTTTACTAAAGTTGTATTCCATAGTTTTATACATTTACTAGATTGTTATATTAAAAGCAGTCTAATGCTTACATTTTCAATTTATAAAATTAAACAAAATTGTTTCAACATCTTTAACAATTTTGTATAACTTAATACACCATATAAAAACCAAAAAGGTAAGTATTTTAATATGCGTAATAATGCTGAAAGTTTATATTTTCATATTTCAATTGAAGAAAGATAGTCTTCCAGGTTTAATGAAATCCCAACCTTGTACGCATTTGCAATTAAAGGAAAATCCATTAATAACTTTTATAAAATAATGTAGTCTTAAATCAAACTTGGTTTTTTAGCAAATGGTTTATCATTATAGAAGGAGAAAGTAAAAAGTATTTTAAAAGATAAACACTTTATTAGTGCTTGCATACCAGCATAGGGACAACATTAAGAAAGTGACTGTAGGGTTGTTCGTTCAAAAATAAAAAAATGAAATGGTACTTTTCGGTTAATCTTCTACAAAAATGAAAATGTTTAATCTAGCAGGATGTACGTTACAATTCAAATTTTTATAGACATTTAACGATATGGTTATAGTTGTTTCTTTCAAAATTTTATAAAGCTCAATAAGTATATTTTAACTAAGGTGTATCATTTTTGGAAATGTATATGTTTGTTAAAGCTTGTTATAAGCTGAATTAAAATGTAATTAGATAAATAAATAACTTTAGAGAAAACATTGAAGATAGTTAGGGAAAACCATCCTATATCCACAGCCGAAGATAATTGTAAACTAGAAGGTTGCGCGTGACTATTTATATTTATTTTATGTCTGAATAGCAGTTTTTAAAAGAAGATAGAACTATTTCATATATTATCAATAGATAGTTTAAATGCTCAATCAGGATTCCGTTTCAAATGTTGCAAGTGGTGGACGTATCACATTGTATCTAAAAGATATTATACGTGTTTATTGAAAATTTCAAAGTAAGTAACTCATAATTTAACTAACCTAGTTGCTAAAGATTTCCGTGAAAAATAGGTAAATGAAGTTACCGAAATTATTGTAGTTCTTTCTTACATAGTATCCTATTGTTTATAACCAAATTTGCATTTAGCAATTGTAGTAATAAAAATACTGCAGCAGTTATATCATCTTGTCGCATAATTTTCTATCTTTCCAATGCAAGGTCGAAATCAGGATAAATAGTTTATTAAACTTTGATATAGAGCAAATTTGTATTCGTTGTATATTTGTATAATTTTGTAAACTAATGCAAACGGAATCAATAGGTATGAGCTTAACCTTAGTTTGTTTCCTGTTGTTTACGTCTGTATATAGTCGGTGAAATTGATTAACGCATAGGTACATTAGTACTGCTAGTGGCGTTATATATCTTTATTATTCTAACACATGCATTTGGGTCAAAGGGTAAGTGTATATTCAGTTTTTCTAACTGCGGATGGAAGAATACTATTATTTGTATACAAAATTTCTTTTTGTGCATTTTGTTAGATAGGGTTAACGCGACGCCAAAGTTACCTACTTCTGGCAAAGGTGTTAATGTCAATTATAAGAAGTTTAATTTGGATTAAAAAGAAATAAAAAATCTAGGAACTTATATATATATATATATATATATATATATATATATATACAGGGTGATTTTTAAGTTGATGCTTTTTTTTAAACTGTGTATAGAACTAATTAAAATAAACAACTTTTTCAAATAACATTTTTTAATTAACTCAAAGATAAAAAGAGATATTTCGTTTTAAAGGAATAAGCAGTCAAGTTCTATTTCAAATGACATGTTCAATGTTGTCACCATTCTGTTCTACACAACGCTGTGCGCGATGTAACCATTGTTCGGTGACAGCGCGTAATAACGAAAATCGTTTTGTATTAATTGTTGCTGCTGCCTGTTCTATGCGCCCAATTAATTCTTCCCGCGTGTTTACCGGTGTTTTAAAAACTAACGCTTTCATGTAACCCCACAGAAAAAAATCGCATGGTGTAAGGTCTGGTGAGCGAGGTGGCCACGCAACTGGCCCATTTCGACCAATCCACCTGTTTGGAAAAGTATAATCCAAGAACTCCCGCACATCTCGTCTAAAATGAGGAGGTGCTCCGTCTTGTAGAAGCCACATGTTTTGCCTTATATCCAATGGCAATTCTTCCAGCAGATTAGGTAAATGATTTTCTAAAAAATTCAGATAATTCTCGCCCGTTAAACGGTCTGGCAAGATGTGCGGACCAATGAGTATTCCATTTACAATTCCAGCCCAAACATTTACGGAAAATTTTTCTTGAAAACTTGATCTCCGTATAGCATGGGTTTCAAATAACCAAACATGAGTATTGCGGAAATTGTTGATCCATTTCTGGTGAATATTGCTTCGTCCACGCACAAAATTTTTCTTGTAAAATTCAAATGATCTACTTTGTTTTGTAAAAGCCATGCACAGAACTCAACTCTACAGGGATGGTCTTGAGGAAGTAGCGCGTATATACGTTGAACGTGAAATGGGTACAACTGATTTTCCCGCAATGTTTTCCACACCTTTGTTTGACTTACACCGACCTCACGTGCAATTTCTCTAGTACGTATCGATGGATCTTCCTCAACAATATTCAAAATTTGTTCTTCATTCTGCATATTCACAGGTTGTCTCGGTCTTCCTACATGCCCTCCACGATGTTCTCTTAAATAACCAGTATCCCTTGCCCTCTGAACGAGATTTATAAAACTACAGGATGTCGGATGCACTCTTAATGGAAAGCGTTCTGCATACAGCCTTGCTTCAATAATCACAAACTGACTGAAATCTAACACGCGATTAACTGACAACAAATTGACACATTTCTGCTTGGCATAAAAAGTGTATACAGAAACAAAACAAAATTAACAGCCGTCTTATCACAGAGATTGTTTGCAGTTCCACAACAACCCGAATATGCGTGGTGAGGCTATAAACACCGGTAAACACGCGGGAATAATTAATTGGGCGCATAGAACAGGCAGCAGCAACAATTAAAGCAAAACGAAAAAATGTTATTTGAAAAAGTTGTTTATTTTAATTAGTTCTATACACAGTTTGAAAAAGCATCAATCTTAAAATATATATATATATATATATATATATATATATATATATATATATATATATATATATATATATATATATATTATACATATACAGGGTGTCCAGTTTAAGATGAAATGCATGGGGATATTGGAAACCGTTAGAGATACGAAGATGGTTAAATGGAGAAAAGTTGCGTCATTATATGCCCAAGAAGTAACCATGGTTACATGTCAAAAATCCTTCCATTTACTAGACACAGGGTGATAACTGAAAATATGCGTTTTCTAAAAATCGCTATATCTTGTTTCTTGCAAGAGATACATCCACAATTTTTGCAGGATGGGGTAACAGGTAGCGAGGATTTCAAAATGATTTTGAAAAAAATCTAGGCCTACTAGATTTTGAGATAATGCACGCAACTTTCGATTTTCTTATGGACTCCATATTGGATTTTTGCATTTTTGAATTCTTCATAAAAAATGGTTTTCAACCATTTATCATATGTTTATAATCTGCCAATGAGAAAGTGTCAAATTACACAATTAAATTTATATCAAAGCAACCTTGACATATTATGTATTTTAATTAAATGAAAATTAATCTACAAATTAAACTAACTATTGAGAACAATATTATTGATTATTAACATAAATCATAATAATAAAAGTGACAAAAAACAACAAAAAATAAAATTTAATATTATACTGAATTTTACTATTAATTAATCAAATGCTCGAATAAGATAAACGACAAAAACTGAACAATGCGTTTTTTGAAAAAGGCGATTATTTCCCTTAATATAAAAGTTACAATTTTTTTTTAACAAAAGTTACTTTTTTTTTAAGACGAACTGAGATGTGTTTTCAAAAAAATTATCCCAACTACGCCATTGGATAAATTGCATTTTTTTCTGCTTTCAACGATGTATCACAATCTACACTTGAAATAATAGATTCCGGCATATTTTATATTATTTTATTGAAATTTTGTCAAAAGTTGAAAAATTAATTTTAATTTTTCAACTTTGACAAAATTGGTTACATCTTTAACAATTTTTAACAAATATTACTACTGACGAAGATAACTGTAACAGTTATCGAAACGTTTAAATTGTATAATTTAAAATACACCATTAAAAAAAACCAAAAAAGGTAAGTATTTTATTATGTGTGATGATGGTAGAAGTTTACATTTTCATATTACTACCATACACTTTATTTTTTATGGTGCCTCACAAAAAGCAAGAGGTGTGAGGTCGGCTGGTCGGACGGCAATCTAATAGGTGTGTTAGTAGGCATTACTGTCATTAAAACGATTATTTAAATAATGAATAACATACCTGGAGTTGTATCTATATTGCCAAATTTTGTGCCATGGGTAATTCATCTAAAAAGTCTTCTATCGTTATTTGCAACATGGTATAATAATGTGTGGATTTTCTTGAGCATAGTGGTATTTATTATGGGGATTAAATAAATCGCAGTTAGTGAAATCTGATTAGTCAGTCCAAAGAATACTGTTAATAAAACCATCGTTTTCTGCTACTTTTATTAACCCACCTACAAAATGTTGTTCTACGCAGATGATCATTTGGGTGTAAAGTGTGAGCAACATGCAGCTTATAAGGGTAAAGTGATTTTTATTTAAAATTCTACATGCTGTCAATTTTTTCACATCAACAAGATCTTCTATTTGTCGAGTTGACACTTTTGGATCAACATTAACGCAAGCCAGTGTCGACATACCTATGGTCACGTATATTCTTTCACGAGGCGGCTTGCTTAAACATCCATATTGTTGCATATTAATGTCTAATCTATTAAATATTCTAATGTCCAGTTTCGTCTTTCTAGGAGGTTATCTCGATATTGTTGAGAAGCAAGGCGAGTGCTTTTGTTACATTTGATGTGAGTTCAAAAGATGATGTTCATTTAACAGAATAGTTGGCATTTCTTAGAAAATATTAACTTTCACCTTCACTAAAACTTGATAAGATAACAATACTTATTCAAAATACAACTGATTTAATAATTAAAAATTATAATAGATCTGTATTTTGTTAAACTTCATTTGTTTTCATGGGTTCCTTATTTTAATGCAAATAATATAAAATATGACGGAATCTATTACTTCAAGAGTGGATTGTTATACATCGTTGAAAGCAGAAAAAAATGCAATTTATTCCTTTCACAGTCCAATATGGCGCCTATTTTACATAAGAAAGTTGCTACCATTATCTGGATCATTTTTTTAAAAACACATCTCAGTTCGTTTTAAAGAAATAAGTAGCCTTTATTAAATTTTATATTAATCGCCTGTTTCAAAAAAATGCATTTTTCAGTTTTGTCGATTATCTTCGAAAGTATTCGGAATTTTTGATATTACTAAGCAGCATATGAATCAATATGAAAAACTGTACAACATTGCCAATTCAACCAAATCTGTATCTTTATTAATAACACATATCGCGGTACAAAAATGGCGGAAAAATAATGTTTTTATTTTTTATCTTAAAAAATAAAATATTACTATTATGAAAACACACTTTCTGCATATTTTTAATTTTTGTAGAATGAGTGAAAGGGGTTGAAATAGATTCCCCCACTATTCTTGTTAACTAAATTTAAAGAAAAACACCCTACGACTTGTAAAAAAATGAATTTGGCTAGTCTGGTTTATTTAGAAACGTTTTCATCTATAATATTTTTTTGATAAAACTTACCAATTTGAAATAACGAAATAAAGTGTAAATTATTACGTATCGGGATGGGGATTAAATTTGTTTTAGAAAAAGAATCGAGTTGGCTGCTGTCAAACACAGTTTTATTTTGTATTTATTTTGTTAGGTTTTCTACTGAACAATCACATTTAAAAATAATTTATTAAGAAGCATTTTTGAAACTAACCTGTCATCTATTAACGCGTAAACCATGAATGAAATCTTTCTTAAAAAAATATTTAAACATTGCAACTCAAATAAAAACACAACGTCCTAAAGGGCTAAATCTTTTTATGATGCAAATACGCAATTTCTCGGGTCATGCGATATCCTGTACTGTGGAAGTGTAAACTAATTCTTTTAGATATCCTCAGATAAAGAAATCCAAAGGATTTAAATCTGGCCGCCCAAGATAAGGCCCACCACTCTCTTTCCAGCGGTTTTCATAGGAAAGATTTAAATACCTTCGCACATTTAAGGTGAAATGCGCTGGGACACCAGATACATGTAATACATGTATCTTCTAGTTTTCAGGGGTAAATGTTCTAGTAGAGGAGACAATTCTTCTTGTAGAAGATGAAAATATGACTCACCGGTTAGTCTTAAAGGTAAAAAATGTGGACCAATTAAATGTTCATCTATAATTTATATCCAAACGTTAACTAAAAACTGATATTGATATGTAAATTCTGTTATTGAGTGTGGATTATCTTCAGCCCATACATGCTTGTTATTACAGTTGTGAATTGCATCTCTTGAGAAACTAGCTTTGTTCGAAAAGAGAATTTTTTAACAAAAAAAAAGGATTATCGGTATTCATTCGGTGAAACCATTGGGAAAAACCATTCTCGGTTCGAAATCTCTTGGTAAGAGAGCGCGTGCCCGAGGTGTGGGGGTGCGGGTGGGGGTTGGGGTTTGGGTGTGCGTGCGTGTGCGCGTGCGCAAGGGGAGTAGGCGAGGGCGAGCGTGCGAGCGTGTGGGTACGGGTGGGGGTGTGGGTTTGTGTGCGCGTGCGTGTGTGTGTGGGTGCGTGCATGTGTGCGTGGGTGCGTGCGTGGGTGGGTGGATGTGTGTGCGTGCGTGCGTGTATGTGTGTGTGTATGTGGGTGGGTGTAGGTGTGTTTGTGTGTGTGTGTGTGTGTGTGTGTGTGTGTGTGTGTGTGTGTGTGTGTGTGTTTGTTGTATTTTAAGTTTCCACAAGTGTTGCATCCTTTTGCATTATTAATTACATTCTTCTCGATACACGAGAAGATAAACCCGATAAGAATCTAATTAATAATGTAAATATATATATATATATATATATATATATATATATATATATATATATGGGAGGATGAGACTGAAACTGTTTAATTTTGGAAGATAGTGCCACAGACACAATTAGTATTTATTTAAAGTTCAAATTAAATCGCGTATAAGAAAGGGACAAGGAAAACAGAAAATTATAACTTTTTTTTAAAGTGTATTGTAATCAAAAACTGTTTATGAAAAGTTAGTTGTAACCAACAAAGTGCATTCAAAACTTAGTACGTAAATAGCTGGTATACGTGAGGGTTCGTAGATACTTTAACTAATATATCGTGTGGTTCTATGGACATTGTCAAGCTACAGCAAGGTATTTAGCCGTCGAACTCTCTCAACCGAATCATACGTGTGACCGGTGCATTTGCCCCTTTTATGCACGTGCGCTGATCAGTTGATAGCTGTTTGGTCAATTGACAATGAGTTTAGTGCAATATTTTTATATTATATCATAGTTTAACAGCCAAGCCGGCTTGTTTCCTTTTGAATATTTGTTTACTAATGACGTGTTAAAGGGGTTTGGAAACCAATTGCCAATGTATTGTCTTTTAGATAGGAAGCAGATGTAATTAAATTGGGAGGTAATAAAGGGATCTGATACCACCCATCGTGCGAAGGTGTCAATATTTATTCAACGCCAAATTCTGTTGTTTAATACAAGTATAGTGTTGAGGAATTTTTGTTTACTGAAACAGGCACTTATTTTCAGTAATTTAGTATAAGGTTATCAATTTGAATGGTAAATATATTCATTCACACTTCTTGGTTATAATAGAGTAACTGTGAAAAGGGTCATTTTTGCTAAATAATAATGTCCGTAGTTTATTTTGTTCTACTACGCAATAACTCGAAAGAGGATAAAACCGAGTTATCTTGAAACATTTTGGTTATAGCTATTTGCTAAGTTATATAATGACTTGTCTATGAGAAAGCCAACATTCATAAGTGTAGCCAAAATTTATTTTACGTCAGCCTCAAAATAAAATTGTTGAGGATGGTACACTACACTATAACGCTTTTACTTTCGGCGAACTGTGAGTCGTTATCAGAATTATAAACTGCGGAGGGATTATCGCAGTATAATCGAGTTTCTCGGGCGCCAATCTAAGTAAAAGATTATTTAGACGCTAGATTCCTCTTCGTGGGGGGGATTTGAAGGTAAATGTGGACCGAGTAGCGTCAGTGAAGACGTCGCTCTACCAGGGTCTTTGAAGATTTAAAGTGGTGCCAGTATTCAGGGCTTTTTTCGCTGTTGAGACGGGAATGGGCGGTCCCGGAAGTATTAATAAACAAATTGATTATTTATTCAAGAAAATCATAAATGGGTCCCAACACAAAGGTCGAAGGCAATCGTTCCGCTAGCTGGATAATAATCAAAATTGGAAACAATTAGTCAATCGGCAAAAAAATAATTCAAACTCTTGGCCTCATTAAATAATATTTCTCGGACGAAAAAAATAATACTCGTAAAAGACGCTCGGTAAAAAATGGGTAATTACGGGGCGGAAAAAAACTAAACCAAGAAACAAAAATTTAGTCCAATGCTTAAGGATGTCAATTAAGCATACAAAAAAAGATAATCAAAAATATTTGCTGACGGTGGTAGAAAAAAACTTAAATTCCTGTAAAAGAAAAACAGAAGTCGTATTTACCCAAACAGGCGAGACTCATAAAGCGGCTATACAAAATTGAGCAATTAACTCTCTTAATCCATTTGCAACGGTATAACTGTATAGCCAAACTAAATGTTATACCTTAACAACTTAACAGATAAAGGTAATCCATGGACGGAACTCAAAATACATAGGCAGTAAAAAAAATAAATTAAATGGTAATTAACTTCTATATACAACAAACTAGTTTAGTTTAATCACAAACAACGTCCTATTAATTATCAGTGTGCCTCTAAATAAACAGCGAAAAGTAAATACCTAATCACTTAATTATCTACAATTTTACTACATTGATATCGGGGTAATGGTTACTTCTAAAACTATCTATTAAAATGGTTTAAAGAAAAGTCGGTTGTAACAGCAGACAAAGAAAATTGTAATTATAAAATAACTACGTATGTAGGAACACTACTCAATGCATATTTGATCGTAATTTAATCAGTTTAGAGCAATTACACTAATGAAAATTTCTTTTGTAACATAAAATGGTGGTTTTAAATAACGCAATTTTTAAATCGGTTGTTTCACTATAAATGATGGATTGAATCCATTTAGACTAAGCGGGAAACTAATCAACGGTTAGATTAATTTATTTACTTAATAATAACTCAACCTTATAAAAAAAAATAGCGCACAATGTAATAATCAATTTTTACACCTTAAACGAGGCACTGTAGGAACAAGAACTATATTGGAAATATATTTAGCGCGAAAATTTATCTTATACAACATATTTTACCATCGGAGTTTGCATATTGTGTTACCTTAGTTTATTTATATTTAACTACATGGTGTTCGCACATTTTAAATTTCAATTTAAAAAAAAAAAAGACGGTAACGAAATGTTAGTTTCGTTACAATACTCTAAATAAAAGGACGAGTTGGATGACTAACTCTATTAAACCAAGTTTTCAATATTAATATAAAAAATGTACATTGACTTCTGCAGTGAAGCAACACAAAACAATATCTTAATTAGGTTAGTCCCTACTTAAATCTTATTTTAATCTACACATGAGAAATTGATTGGTGTTATAGCTCAATTGAATTTACAGCAATATCCCCTGTTTTGGGAATATTAATATTTCACTATACAACAATATACAAAATTAATATTACTTATAAATTTCCTTCTCCTTTTATTGAAGTATCCTAATGAACGGGGTTGAACTCCTCTAATTAAACCTTGAATTGTGTATACTTGCGCACACTAACAAGCCTTTAACGTTTGAGCTCGAGCTAGGTTTTCCGACGATATCTTGAACGTATCGCGTTCACTTGCGTCCGTTTAACACTTCCACTAATTATAATATATTCCATAATACTTGATAGCGCAGCACCTCATTATAAATTCTAATCCTTAAAACCGAACAATAGAATAAAGATAGACACAACCACATTGGAAATAGCACTAAATATCCCGTCAAATCAAAATCAACCACTCTTAAGAGGTTTAAATCTCATATGACTTTGCCGAGCAGAAAACATGAAAAGGGTCCAACCCCAACAAAAAGTTCTCCATCTAGGCAATCTTACAATCTTTAAGGAAACTTAATATCCTTCTAAAATGGTCAAATTCGCTCAATAAAATATTCAACACTAATCTCAGCATTTCATGAGTCCCCTGCGGGGGCGATTTCTTTTCCCGCAAAGGGGATTAAATTCTAATGCTATTTGTCCATGAATGCTATGTAGTTTTTGATTTTACGTTACAGTTCATTTATATGTATAACCCATACATCAAATACCTAAACTGTATTTTATCCTCACTTCTAAAACATTATTCGATTACGCGTTACTTTACGTTAATTTTAAATATGAATTCCTTTGTAAACAGAAGCAATACGGTGAGTGGACGGATTCTCCAGCGTTGTACTTGCGGATCTAAATTTATATAGTTCGAAATAAAAACTCTTTAACCACTTAGATCTCCACTCTAAGTACAGACACACACATACACACACACACACACACACACACACACACACACACACACACACACACACACACACACACATATATATATATATATATATATAATGTTAAACAAGACCACATTCCAGTGGCGTAACATTTACAAACTTAACAGTCGTACTAAAAAGAATTCCGTTATTTACGCTACTTCTACTTTACTAACATATTTTTCAACGTTACTTTACTAACCAACTATAGGGCTGTCGTTCTAAACCAAATGACCTGATATATGATAAACAAGTTCGTAGTTACTGACAATTCCAAATTAATATCTTTTGTATATACCTTCCCGTTTTTGTTTTTTCACCCATTTACAGTTTTAACCAGCTATGTAAAGACCGGTGTACACGTTATTATTACCAATGTAAAGCATCCTTGCTTTAACCGTATTAAAATATGCGTTACTGATTACACAAACTAGAAAAAACGGCATTGTTTTACAAATACGATAATGGCAAATATTATTGTATTGGTGCAATAATGTTTGCACCTAATTACGACACGGCGACGCTACTGTAGTTATTTGTCACAGGTAATATTTACCTACCAAAGTGTGAGTTTGAAGTTTTGTTGTGTCCTTGCATTGAAACTATTGTGACTGATTATTGTAAGGACATCTTACGTCGAAATAATTGTTTCTCCTTAACAATGCTGAAATTCTCATCTTAATGTTTGTTCAGTCGTTATCCTTTGAAATGGAAGTTCAGTTTTTACAAAATTCAAAAAAAGATTCTAATAATAAAATTATTTCGAAACCCTTAATAGAAACGATATCTTCAGGGTGGGCGGTTGTTTAATTAACTCCTCGCTTGCATATAAAAATAAACATTCTGCTTAATTACCAAGCAATTATAAACTCTCCATAATGATCATTACATATATTCATAATAAATATCTGCATTCTGGGATTCATACTACCCAATATCTCGTGGCAAAAGTATTGGATTCTCTCGTGTAAAAAGTTAGTACGAAAAGCCTCAACTTCCTGTGTTCGTTGCTACAAATTGACCCTAAACCTTCTCAACCGTACATGTGAGATCTCCCTCCTGCACGAGTTAACTAGGCGAAAGGTTTGACTAAATCTGGCGTAGATTGTGGAGGTCAATCTGTTATCACTTTGGGTAAAACTCACGGGTCCAAGACTCTCAAGGCTTACATATGTCTTTTTGTTTGTATCTGTACTAAAGCCTTGCACTTGAAACCTTATCTGATTTATCTACTGTAAACGGATGTTTACAGTAATGTACAAATGTCTGCACATAGATCAAACTGCTGCAAATTTTTAGGAATGGCGAAATTCTTGAACATAAATAATCATAAATAGATGAAGAAATGGAAGTAACGATAGATTGGCTGATAGAAGGAGACTCCGGAGGTGACTGACAAGGCCAATATTTTTTGTCTTGTAATAGAAATTACACTATTTACTTTCCATAATTAGTTCAGAAGCGAGAAGGCCACGAGTAGCACAATGTGCTGGATTCTCGCTAGTCGGAAATAGGTCCAATCAAGAGGGGGGCTTTTCTTGAATTTGCGTAATTCTGTTACCAACAATGTGATAGTCATATTGTCGTGGATTAAATCCTAATCCACGACAATATCACTATAGAGTCAGACCATATAGTTACTGAAGAAAATTTTATATTAGCTTCGTAACTACTTTGAACAGCTTTTATAAGATTGGCTAACAAGACACCAGAACATAACTCTAATCGACGAATGGAAGTCATTTTTAAGGTAGCTACTCGAGTTTCATAACAAATAAAAATAGATTTTAGGTCATTAGAGGAACCTGCTAATCGAAAATGACTGCTGCATAAGCCTTTTCCGAACTGTCACAGAAGGCATGTAGTTCATACGAACATAGGTCGTTAGCTCCTGGAATTTATCGAGGAATATTAAGTTTAGAAAGGTGTTCAAATTCTTGTTTATATTTAATCCATTTTGTGGCAAATTCGTGTGGAGCACGTTGGTTCCAATCAAGACCCAGCAGCCAAAGGCTTTGAACCATGAATTTCAAAATAATAGTAACAGGAGACAAGGAGCCAATGGGGTCAAAGATTCGTGCCAAATCAGACAATAGCCAACGTTTGGTACAATCTTTCGCAGAAGAATTTACTTTAAAAAAGAAGGTATCATTTTTGGGTTCCATGGTAAACTTAATGCTCTTAACCGTAGTTTTGGTTTCTTTACCAAGAGTTATGTTGTAGCAAAGATTTATTTAAATGTGACAGTGTTTCAAAGCAATTACCGGCCCATTTCCGAAGTTCAAAGCCACCCAGAGCACGAAGATTTATGAGTTGATTTTTTAAAGTGAGCTGTGTTAATACAAAAGGTGCAAAAAATATCATCCAGGTATGTCTCGTTACTCAAAATATTTGCGGCATGAGGGAATTGTGTTTCATAATCATTGGCCAATTGGTGTAACGTTCTTTTAGCTAAGAACGGAGAAGAAGAAATTCCATAAGTTACAGCCTTAAGCCGATAATACTGAATTGGATTTGATTTCGAAAATCTCCAAAGGATCCTTTGATAATCTATATCATTTTCTGATAGAATAATTTGTCTATACACTTGTTTAATATCGGCAGTTAGTGCTGTGTTGTAAATGCGAAAGCGCGACATAAGTCGAAATATATTCTAATAACACAATGTTGTGGTATGTAATACACCGGGAGATTTTCCTTGGCGATTTCTGTCAATTCCATGTAATTACATTGAATATAATCCAACACAAAGCTTTATATTCCTCATAAACTTTGGGATTACTAAGAAGACGTCGTTCAAGGGACGAAAATCGCCGTAGAGCAATATCGCATATACTTTCAATAATAGGTTTTATGGAGTTGCGAAAAGGTAAGCAAACGGTACTTATATCCACCTTGTTCATCTCTAAAGTGGGAATTTACAAATAACTTCTCAGCTTTCAATTCATCAGGGGTCAGACTTAGTGTCATACGAACCCGTTCCAATTCCCAGAATTTTTTAACATGTTCGACTTGTTTGTACTATAATTAAAACCAAATATAACTTATCACTGTAGCACTGTATAAAGAATACCTATTTTATATATCGAGACCAAAAGTAAAAACAAATCGAAGGGCCACCCATGGGCTGACCATTATCATCGCTTCTAGCAAATTTATTTATGAGTGAATTGGAAGATACAATATTGAAAAGGGCGAAATACTCCCCAAAGTTGTGGTTAAGGTACTTGGACAGCACGTTCGTCATTTGGACACATGGACGAGAAGAATTGGACAAATTTATGCAACATCTGAACGAATCACATCACAAAATAAAATTTACAATGGAAATCGAGGAAAATGTAAAGTTGCCGTTCTTAGATGTGTTGGTATATAAAAAAGACAATCACCTTGGCCACACAGTATACAAGAAATAACAAACACCAACAAATACTTGAATGCTAAATCTCACCATCATCCGGCACAATTGCAAGCAGTAGTGAACACACTTGTGACCAGATCAAAAAGATTAACAGATGAGCAATATTCGACAAAGGAGATGGAAACATTAAAAATAGCTTTAGTACAAAATAGTTAACCAAAAAACATATATTGAAAAAGCACTAAAGCCCACCAGAAGCAACATCGAAGACGAGGGAGATATTCCGCTAATAAAATAACTCTTATCATATATCATGGGAACCACGGATAGGATATGCAATCTTGTAAACAAGCACAACATAAAAACCATTTTCAAGCCAGGCAAGAAAGTAAGAACGGTGCTCCCGAATCCGAAAACAAAAATAAATCTAGAGGACCAGGGTATTTATAAAATTTCCTGTGGAGATTGTAACGTAGTATACATCGGCCAAACTAATAGATGAATAAGCACAAATGTAGAGAAACATCGGCTAGCAGTAAGGAAGAACGCCACAACATCATCTTAAGCGCAACATGTACAGAGCACTGCGCACATCAATTTTGAGTAAACAAGAAGAATAGTATGTGTTGACCATCTGACGAAAAGGATAATAAGGGAAGCTATTGAAATAGAAAAACGTCCAAACAACCTAAATACAAGAGATGACACACAAAGACTACCACCGACATGGAAATTAGTATTAAATAAACAAAAACATCACCGTCCGAGAATAAACACAATATCAGCTACGAAAACAACAGCGAAACCAACAAGAGTATATAATCAGGATACTGCATCAGATTTCAGTTTAATTCGAGTAACGAGAAGTAGAACTAAAGTGTTAGCGACCTGAGGATGACAAATATGATTTTGCCGAAACGCCGTCGTAATAATACATACATGAGCATAAAACCCGAGAAGAATGGAGGTATGCAAATATATATGTATATATATATATATATATATATATATATATATATATATATATATATATATTATTGTAAGACTATTATTCCAAGATTTCATTGTATTCTGTGATGTGTGAAGTGACAAAGGATTACGCCGTTTAAAAATAATCAACCTTTTGGCATTTTGAATAGATGATTGATCTGAAAATTGTTTATTTTGAGCTAAATCGATTACATGATTTAATTGCTATGCATTAATTAAGAGTCATTGCGTGCACAATACTGGTCACGATTTATTTATTAAGATATTTCGGAATTGAATCACAACGATTCACACTTGCAAACGTTTAAAAATAAATAATTGCAAATAGTATTAGAAAAGATATAGGATTCATAAACGACGCACTGATCACGTTTTTCAATTTTTATTTTTTCAAATTCGGTTATATTTATTTATTTTAGAATTTTGATGACAAGTATCAATAATATTTCATATTTATGCAAGGATAAATTCAAAAGTATCCAAATTACGTCTCATTACTTTGGTTTTATGAATATACAGGGTGTAATCAATAAGTATGCGATAACGCGTATGTTTCAAAATTTTCTTGAGCTTTGGATAGTTTTATTTTTAGAAATATTAATTGAACTTAAACATTTTCAAAATCGAATGGACCTGTATATGTTTGTTGTTTTGGGATTAAGATAGATTTATTAAGATTACTGTGACGAAATTTAACGTTCACTTTTAAAGTGAAAGGGTGTTGTACGAATTGAATGTTTGAACTTGAGTTGTGTATGACCTTATTGACTATGCTGGAATTCTATCTTCCACAGTCAGGTAGGATTAACTTAAGAATTCACATAGCACTATTGATTTCAGAGAAATTTCAGATTGTGGTGGCGCCTAGATACTAGTTTTTCCGCATTGAATGTTGTCATTTGTTGATATACGGTAAGTGTAAGGTATTTCAACCTAAATTTCAACCATTTTACGTCTTATATCGAATCCGCCTATTTCCCCTGCAGTTAGCTTGGCATCCCGCTTTCCTTGGTAAGCATTAATGGCGCCTAGTGCGGTTTGCTCGTGCAACATTTCATTTAAATTTATGTAGACAATATATCTATCATATCCAAATATAAGATTTTTTAAATGCTGAAATATTAACTGTTACGTCGTAATTCATGGTTTGAACCTATATTTACTTTGCAGAATTACATGATCATGTATAGTAAATTACAAATTCTATTTAGTAGAAATTGTACTTTTTAATATTTGCTCTCACAGCGCTAAGGGATGAAATCATTTCAAGTTGAAAACCATGGCAAAAATTGTCCCCCTTGATATACAAATTTACGTGTTTTTGCGTTTCTCAAAAAAAATGTTCTAGCCAGAAACCCGCCTGTTACCTTTTCGTTGTGGCCCACCCTGTATATTACTCAGAGTAAAACGCTATTTTATGTTTGATCCAAATTGAACAGCCTCGGCTTTGTGCAGAAATTTGATTCTTTTTTTTGCGTATTTTAATAAGTAATAAATATATTCAGTTCGTTCTTTTTTTTTTCTTGGATGATTATTAATTTAAACTCTATCTAAACATCTCCCACATTTATTGAACATCCTTTGTTTTAATTTGTGTACGGCTAGAACAGTATTTTCATATATCGTTAGGTATTAATGTTTTGTAAAGAGTATTCTTGTTTTGTAAGGCCTTTCCGAACACCCCTTTTAAAAACGCACTTCAAGTTATTTTCTTTGCTGGTTCCACTATAAGCTACAGCTATACTTTATTCGTTTTATTTTGCTTTAATTCCAGTTTACGGTAACGTTGTCAGTGTCTATGTGTTTGCGTATTATATCTTAAATGAATGAGGATGAAGCTAGTTTCATATTTGAAGTTTATAAGAATACATGCACAGAATTTTAAGGTAGAAATAAGCTTTAACATTGTAAATACTATTTTAATTATTAATTCATGCAGTCCTAGACAACTTTAAGGTTGGTTGTGACCTTGAACGTTTTTCTTCTGAAGTTAATACAAGGCGGTTACTTATTGGGTCTGCTGTTAGTTATTTTGATATCTTTGAGCGGACATAGCCCATATACGTGATGTGATCAATATTTTTGATTTAACCTGTTCCGTTTCCAAAAATTTATTTAAGCATTGGAGAGTGATTATTCTAATACTAATTAAACGCAATAATTCAGTTAGTAACATACTATAACGTACTGTATAAATTTAGGGTGAACTTCCCGAATTTTATGTTGAGAACTGTATTACTTATTCACCATGTAAGCTTTTATATTGCATTCTGTAATCATACAAGAATTTTTATCAGAAGTTCCGCAGCTTGGCGTCTTACGAAGACCGACGACCTTCTCCAGTGTGTTAGCTTGACAACTCTCTCACTTCATAAGTACTATGCTGTCTGAGCGCGTAACGCATTAAAATCATTAATTTATACACGCGCACATGTAACATTGATTAGTAAGCAAAGGCTTTAGTATGATTTCTATCATGTATGTGAAAATGGTTGATTCATAACTCCTGCCGCTAATGGAGGTTTTTATTGATCGTAATTGGTTTTCTAATATATACGAGCATATAGGGTAATTACGATATTACTTTCTTATTGTGAACTTATATTTTACAATGAATAATATAGTGAATCTCACTTTGTTTGTAATAATACAATCACGTTTTACCTAACGGCAAATTCAAGGGTGATTAGTCGAGAATTGATTTAATAAGATTTTAATCATGCAATTAGGTAATAATTAGTAGGTGTATCTAATTCCTAATAAATGATACCGGATTGAATTTATTGCAATGTACGATAAAGTTTTAAACGAAGGTTGCCTAGCGCTGATATTTGCCGAGAGAAAAGTAATTTAGACCGTTTCGAAGCAGCGCAGAAAGTCCAGCGGAAGGTTTAATGATCGTGTGTCTACATTCAAGAAGATAATATAGAGCAAAATTACCGAAAACTCTTGAGAAACCTCGTCAAAAGTTTAAAACGGACGATATGTCTGAAGGTGTACAACACACAATACGAAATATAGTTTATGCAAAAACATAAATTTAGTACACTTCGGATAAGTCTTAAATCACTCTTAAAAAATTTAGGAATTTGTTGAGTACACTCCTGCGAATGTTTCTGGCATAAAAAATTTTAATGATCGTCCCGCCAGGGGGGCTCTCATATGCATACTACACTATTCATCAGATCGCCATGAAACTTTGGCAAGTTGTTGAGTACACTCCCGCGAAGGTTTCTGCCATACAAAATTTTAAACATCGTCCCCTCATATGCATGCTAGTGCATTCGTCCGAATATGAATCTTTCATTAAAAATGACAATGTAAATTGAATATTATCATAACAAGTTTCCTTGAATTTCTTTCTTCTGAGATCGCAGCAACGCGCGATAGGTAAGCTTGTGGTTTATAAAATATTGTCATTATCTAGCATTCTATTATGACGGTATACCATACCATTAATGCAACCGCTTTCGTAATACGTTCGTAATGAAAGTAGGCAAAATTGTAAATCAACAGTAATAATTTAGGTCAGATTGACGTTTAAACTTTGTACTAAACTCTGTACTAAAGCCTTGCACTTGAAACCTTATCTGATTTATCTACTGTAAACGGATGTTTACAGTAATGTACAAATGTCTGCACATAGATCAAACTGCTGCAAATTTTTAGGAATGGCGAAATTCTTGAACATAAATAATCATAAATAGATGAAGAAATGGAAGTAACGATAGATTGGCTGATAGAAGGAGACTCCGGAGGTGACTGACAAGGCCAATATTTTTTGTCTTGTAATAGAAATTACACTATTTACTTTCCATAATTAGTTCAGAAGCGAGAAGGCCACGAGTAGCACAATGTGCTGGATTCTCGCTAGTCGGAAATAGGTCCAATCAAGAGGGGGGGGGCTTTTCTTGAATTTGCGTAATTCTGTTACCAACAAATGTGCGCCATAGTCATATTGTCGTGGATTAAATCCTAATCCACGACAATATCACTATAGAGTCAGACCATATAGTTACTGAAGAAAATTTTATATTAGCTTCGTAACTACTTTGAACAGCTTTTATAAGATTGGCTAACAAGACACCAGAACATAACTCTAATCGAGGAATGGAAGTCATTTTTAAGGTAGCTACTCGAGTTTCATAACAAATAAAAATAGATTTTAGGTCATTAGAGGAACCTGCTAATCGAAAATGACTGCTGCATAAGCCTTTTCCGAACTGTCACAGAAGCCATGTAGTTCATACGAACATAGGTCGTTAGCTCCTGGAATTTATCGAGGAATATTAAGTGTAGGAAGGTGTTCAAATTCTTGTTTATATTTAATCCATTTTGTGGCAAATTCGTGTGGAGCACGTTGGTTCCAATCAAGACCCAGCAGCCAAAGGCTTTGAACCATGAATTTCAAAATAATAGTAACAGGAGACAAGGAGCCAATGGGGTCAAAGATTCGTGCCAAATCAGACAATAGCCAACGTTTGGTACAATCTTTCGCAGAAGAATTTACTTTAAAAAAGAAGGTATCATTTTTGGGTACAACACACAATACGAAATATAGTTTATGCAAAAACATAAATTTAGTACACTTCGGATAAGTCTTAAATCACTCTTAAAAAATTTAGGAATTTGTTGAGTACACTCCTGCGAATGTTTCTGGCATAAAAAATTTTAATGATCGTCCCGCCAGGGGGGCTCTCATATGCATACTACACTATTCATCAGATCGCCATGAAACTTTGGCAAGTTGTTGAGCACACTCCCGCGAAGGTTTCTGCCATACAAAATTTTAAACATCGGCCCCTCATATGCATGCTAGTGCATTCGTCCGAATATGAATCTTTCATTAAAAATGACAATGTAAATTGAATATTATCATAACAAGTTTCCTTGAATTTCTTTCTTCTGAGATCGCAGCAACGCGCGATAGGTAAGCTTGTGGTTTATAAAATATTGTCATTATCTAGCATTCTATTATGACGGTATACCATACCATTAATGCAACCGCTTTCGTAATACGTTCGTAATGAAAGTAGGCAAAATTGTAAATCAACAGTAATAATTTAGGTCAGATTGACGTTTAAACTTTAATGTCAGATAGAGGTTAACAGACATCTAGACGCTAACTTAAAAAAATTTCAAGACTGCCGGCTAAATATCGATAATACAGCATTTTAAATTTTATTTTTTAATTTTTAACGCTTATTTGGCTTTGTATTAAGGAACCTTAGTTATGTAAAATTCAATTATTTTTAAAAAATACGTTTACACATTTTCTTATTCAGGTACTGAAAAATCTACGAATACTCAAAATTCACACTAGGAATTTTTTGGTGCCAAATTTATAGCTTCAAAATTATTTTTTATTTTTGAAATATGCAGCTTTTTTCAGAAATATTTCATAAATAAATTTTAAATAATTTTTAAAAACTTGTCGAACATGCGAGAATTATCCGCCCATAATTTTATTAACTGCATAAAATAATTGAAATTCTCTTTGGCAAAAATCTGTCAATTAATTAAACCTCCAGCTTTTTTGCAATTTCTGCATGTTTGACACACTGGGTATATGCAGTCTTCGGTTGTGCGTAGAACATATATTGGATGGTAAATGAACCCGAGTTTGTACGAGAAAACATTTTTGTTCACAGAATGTAAATTAGTGTAAATGGAAAATGGAAAATGGAATTTTAGGAGAGAGTTGCGTAGCATGTAAAAGCGTATATAAATGTTGTACGAAAATTTTGAGTTGAAAGTATTAAATTCGATTGAGAAATAATGTTTTGGTAAAACCCCTTTTGAAACGACAATGGTTAAATGCTACCGGAATTTGCCACTGTCTGCTGTGGAATGCGGTATTAAAATTGATGTAAATGAGTGAATTAGTGATATATTGATATTGTATTAAAGTGTAGAAAAGAATATGTACGTATATTTTTGCTTGTATAAATGACGTAACATTGCGCAATGAAAAAAATGAATGCATGCTCAAGGACAGATGGTATTAGAATTTGATAAATTCTGCGGTAGGAAAAATCGCGCGTATGTAAAACTTCCGTAAAAAATTAAATATAGATCTAGACAGTACACTGAATGAATTTTATTGTGAACTAGAGTCTTTTCCAAGAATTGTGAGAATTTTTGTAAATACATTCAAGATGGCTGCGTTTTTCTTGTACCGGTTGCGTTAGTTCTGTTTCAAACTTTTACACTCGGCAAAGACGCGCAGTGTAAAGCCCCTTTGGGATATGATGATTGTGATTTTAGCGCGAAACATATGATCACGTTGGGAAAAATGAATAACCTAGGTTTATAAGGGACGGACTGCTAGGGCACACGACGAGATGCTTGGCATAGAGCTATACTTAAAGGGTGGTTGCGCGCGAGTGTTTTATGAGATTATAAAAACGATCTGTGCTGGTTTTAATTTGTAAATAATTAGTGTTGCAGTGCATATTACTTTGCTGCAAAAATCCATTTTGGCGATGAAGTATTTAAACATTTACAAATAAAAGGATTAATTTGTGAATTAAAAAAAAATACTAATGAGTTTTTCAAAGTTTAAGAAGTGTTAAATCAGATTTAAAGTAAACGGCAAAAACCGAGTTGAAAGTAGTATGTATACAGAACCGCGTGACCCAAAAAGGAACCTGAAGTGATTCTTTATGTATGAAAACAATGTTGTGTTTAAAGGTTAAACAGTTTGGGACATTAATGATATTGATTTAAGTATACGTGCGATTATAAGAGCACTAAATCGACTGTGTAGTAACACTTCAGAATTTTAATGTTCAAGTGCAAATAAATATATTCTGTGATTAACATTTGGTTTATGAAATGGGCATACCGTAAATCAGATTTCTCCATTTTGTTTTACGCCACAAAATACGGACATTTAAGATAGTGAAACCCCGCGATGGCCGCTTATCAGTGATAAGTGTCGATAGATAGAAAGAATTAATTACGAGTCAACCCAGTGGACATATTATACCGGATAAAGGACTGAAGAACTTTATTATTATTGCTTTTTGAATGGTAGACGTTTGATTATCTTTAAAGGTGTCATTGTTTATATTGTAAGTTTCATTTCAGGCAATAAGCATAATCAATCTAGATTACCGTTATTACATGTTTAGATCATAAGATTTAGGGATTTTTAAACTATAATCAATATCTGTAAATGTTTTTGAAAGATTGGTAATACAGATTAATTAACTTACCTGTTTTTAAATTATGATTCCTTAATCTAAAGTTCTAAAAGAGAACCAATATTATAAGAGTTAATTATTTCTTTGTGTGAAAGTACATAAATGATTACACCGTGTTACAGTACTCAATGTTTTGATATTTTGGCTTAATAATTAATCTGAGAATTGTTTATTTGGAGTCAGATCGATTACAAAATTTACTTATTTTGCATTCATTAACAGTCGTTAAATACATAATACTAATAACAAGATATTTATAAAGCAGAAACTTCAGATTGGAATTATTAAATTTCATTCATGTTGGTGAATGTTTAAATACAATTTAAAAAAAGAAGTATTCCGTATAATATTTGATAGAAAATATATGATTCATGAACGGCGCTCTGATCGTTACGTCTTCAAAATTTTTAAATACGAATTAATGTATGTGTATACGAGGGTAAATTAGGAAGTATCCAGATAACGTTTTATTACTGTGATTTTATGAACATCCAGGGTGCGATCAATAAGTTAACGACGACTCGTATGCTTCAAAATTTTATTAAGCTTTGGATTTATTATTGAGGGTAATTGAATTTACCCGCTTACCTCGGTAGGATTGCACAAAGCCTAGTGCGGTTTGATAGTGTAACATACGATTTTATTTTACATTGACAAATATATAATTTTGATGCTTAGCATGGTGTGAAATTACACTAAAGAACTATGATTTAATAAAAATTATTCATTAAACGAATACATCCTTACTCTACAACTTGTTGTGAAGACTCCGCCGTCTACATTGGAATTAAATTATATAATAAATTGAATTCCCAAATAGTAGCAGCACCTTATGTGTGGTTTAAAAAAGTATTAAAAGAGTATGTGAGTTTCAAAGACTTTTGCAACTGCTCAGAATACTTTGATATTGAAATATTGTTTTGTCTCTTTCGTGCTGCTTCCAAATGCTGAACGTTAAATTCTATTTCTAATTTAACCTGTGTTAGTCTTTTATGTTTGTGTATGTATATTCACGTTTGTGTGCTTTGACTTACTATATATGCGAGCCACAAAAGTAGTGAATAAACATAATAACAATAACGACCATAGGTAATAATAATTGAAAAAACCACATCCGTTACACGTAGGGTTTGTTACTGTATACAATTTGTTTCGTCTTTTACGTAAAAGATGTTAAAACACTGGACAGGGTGTTACTTAATTATAGGCCGTAATTACAAGGGCACATTCCTGAACCAAATTTAAGTAGAAAAGTTCATATAAATGTGTCCTAAAAGTCTGGTTTTCAAGATACAGGGTGGCAACGTTTTTTAAAAAAGCGGTTTTTTATTAATATCTCACAGATCCTTTTGCCGCGAGGGGCAGTCTCACAAATAATATTGACAAAAAAGGTGCGCCCATGACTTTTTAGAAAAATTATAATTTTGCAATTAGCATATTGGCTCGTGAGTATTTGAATGGAACTTACCAAAATCTTTGAATAGCTCATGGAGTACCACAATTCTGGTCACCTAGATCATCTGACTTGAATAACCTAGATTTTTATTTGTGGGGGCACCTAAAATCATTAGTTTATACTACACCAATCGAGACAGTAGAATAATTAGGGAATTGAATTGTTGACGGATGTGAAACCATACGTAACACTCGTGGAATTTTTCAAAAATTTCGTCACTCGATGAGAAGAAGAGCAGAAGCTTGCAAAGAAGTGGGAGGTGGTCATTTTCAACATTTTTTATGAATATTCTGTTAAATTGTTATCACTTTTCTTTGTTTAGGTTAAAAAATGGCTTATAAACAGTATTGCAACGAACAAAGTTAACTTGATTATATTTTAGCAATTTTTCAGCATGCAATGAAGTGGTATTAATTCTTTTTCTCGAAAACGAAGTAATATACGAAAACATATCGAGAGACCAAAAAGTTGTAATGCTTAGTCCAACAAAAATATAAATTTTTTAAAAAGTCAGTGGCGCACATTTTTTGTCAATATTATTTGTGAGACTGTCCCTCGAAATGCCACTGGAACTAAATATCATCCAGTTAGTGTTAACTTAGTGCCTTATCAGAATAACACTTAAGTGACACCCTGTATTATAATAAAAAGTGGAGTCATATGATATTGTTTTATTACAGACCTATGATGCGTATCCGACAACTACCGGAAGATTTGCAAAAAAAAGCTGAAGAGGAATTAAATGAAAGTCTAGAAACGCGTGAAACTGATATACAACACATAAAAGATTGGTTAACTAAACAACCACACTTAAATGCTTGTCCAGGTAATTATCAATTTATGATAAATAAAAATAGTGTGCTACACAATTCACTTCATAGGCGATCAATGGATACTAAACTTTTTACGACAATCTAAATTTAGTTTGGAAAAAACGAAAGCAAAAATAGATAATTATTATACCATAAGAACACTTTGTCCTGAATTTTTCACCAATCGTGATCCTCTATTACCAGAACTTCAGAATATACTAAAAACTGGGTAAACATACAATTACTGTATTTTGAATATATTCCGTTTTTTTATTTTTTTTTTTTATTTACAGACTATTTTGGCTTCCGCTACCAAAGCCGGATGATCCGCTTGCACCCAGAGTTTTATATAGTCCAAACACTTCATTAAAATCAATTGAAAAAGTGGATCCCGTTTCACAGATGAAAGTTATTCAAATGGTTATGGATATACTTTTGTTAGAAGATGATTCGTTTATTATAAATGGTTTTGAGGTTATACAATATCTGGGTGGATTTTCAATGAATCATCTATCACAATTGTCGTTGCCTCTATTGAAGAAAATGGTTACGTGCAGTATTCATATGTACCCAGCTAGATTAAAAGGGTTTCATTTTGTTAATGTGCCATCTGCAGTGTATACGCTTTATAATATGTTGAAGCCATTCCTTAGCAAAAAAATTCAGTCTAGGGTAACTATTGATATGTTTAGTTAAATATGTTTAATAATGGATATTTTACAGATATTCTTTCACCAAACAGACAGTCACACTGAAATACATAAAAGAATATCAAAATCAAGTTTACCCAGAGAACTAGGTGGTGACAGTTATGAGGTTTCGGATATTTCGAGTATGCTAATTTTTTTAAGTTCTTTCCTGTCAGGTCGTAGGGCTAATAAATCTTTTACATATTTTATTTTTAGGTGAATGGATTAATAAAATCGAAAGTTATAGGGATTTGTTTTTAAAGGACGAAAAATTTTGTGCAGATGAAACTAGGCGCGTTAAAACATTTCACAACAATTTTGATACACTTGAAGTACAAGGGTCATTTAAAAAATTAGAAATTGATTAATACTGTGTTAAATAACATATTTTATTGATAACTTTTAATTATTCGACTGTTTAATATAAATTTTATTATGTAATTTTAAACTACTCACACTTCAATTATGTTGAGAACATTTTGCATTTTTTAAATAAATATTTGGCTTGTGTACTTTCTTTTGGAAGATATACGGATACAGAAAAAATGTGAGGATTTCATTGTTCATCATACCATTTGGGTATTTTCAGTTGTGTGTATCGTCCTTAACTATTTTTGCTGGAAAGCACTAATAGTCTTGTGTGTTGTCAGGTGTTCAAGGGCTGAATTTGTAATTACAGTTCAACTTCCGTTCTGTCTTGTTCCATTGTAATCCTCTGAGTGCTAGTAACAGTACAACCAATTTGAAATGACAGGAAATGGTCACCACATCCGCTAGATATGAATATATCACTCCTATTACACCATTCCGATAGTAAATCAAAGCTTTTTTGGAGTTCTAAACAGTCATCGGTGTTAGCTATAGAAGAATACAGCTTTAAATCATCGGCAAACAATAGTTTACGGCAAGGTAAGATATTAGTTACATCGTGAATGTACAGGATAAAAAACAACGGACCTAGATTAGACCCTTGAGGTACTCCTGAAAGTGCATGTATCGGAAAAGGATTAAAGTTGTTAAACGTAACATACTGGAAGCGGTTTTCTAAATAAGACATAAAAAAAGTTAAGAAATTTTTATGAAAACCAAGTCGTTGCAACTTAGCTATGAGTAAATTGTGAGGAATCTGATCAAATGCTTTAGTGATATCCGTATAAACAAAATCAACTTGTCCCCTATGATAAATTACTTCTGATGTGTATAAGTATATAAGTCAGGTTGGTTAATGTTGATCGTTTCTTCATGAAACCATGCTGATCTTCAGATACATAGTTTTTAAAAAAGGATAAATTTTACAATGTGAAATGATCTGAAACACTTTAGAAAAATTATGTAAAATCTGTAATTGGTGACGCCAGTGGGATCACCACTTTTTAGGATGGGATTAATAAACGCGGTCTTCCAAACGTCGGGAAAAGTACCAGTCTTAATAGCTTTAGTAAAGATAATGGTAATATACAAGGTTGCTGGGGACCCGACAGAAAGTTACAAATATGTGATAGAGAGAGATCATTTGGCACTTATTTAACTTCATATCGTATTAATCAAAATGTTATCATTTTCAAGATATCGAGCATTTTTTTATGATATTGTGGTTTTGCTTCAATAAAACTACCATAAAAAAATATTTAATTATTGATTATTTATATTTTCGGGATTCTCAATGTGTGCCTTATTAAACTCATGATAATAAAGTAATCTAACCGTGATAGTTTAAACTTTATATGGTGACTAATATGTACAATTATTTTTTAAATTTAAGGATTTAAAATTTAAAATTACTCAAAACCACATTAAGTCAAATTATCCCTAATATCTTTTTGAAATGAAAGTGATACTTACTTTAATTGATTTTAATTAAATAAGGATTATATGGAGAAGTTTTTAAAATGAATTGAATGAATGTACATATTATAGGTATGTAGAAAATCAATTTGAAGCTTAGATACTTAAATTTAAAAATAATTGTACATCTTAGTCTTCATATAAAATTTAAGCTATCACGGTTAGATTGCTTTATTATCGTGAGTTTAATAAGGCACACATTGAGGATTCCGAAAATATAACTAGTGAATAATTAAATATTTTTTTATGATAGTTTTATTGAAGCAAAATCACAATATCATAAAAACAATAAAAAATGCCGGATATCTTGAAAATGATAACATTTTGATTAATAGCATATGAGGTCAAATAAGTGCCAATTGACCTTCTATCAAATATTTATAACTTTCTATCCAGTAATATAAATATAAATATATATATATATATATATATATATATATATATATATATATATATATATATATATATATATATAAGGTAATACGATGCGCGGTCCGCGAGTGTATAGCTATAAAATTTGAGTACCTACATTGTTGGCGCGCGGCGTTTTTGTTTAGTAAAATGGCTGACACGCAATACCGGGCGAAATATTTCATGGTAAATTTCCTAAAAAAATATGAGTCATGCGTGTTTTTGGAAAGTGCGTACAATAGAAGCTGTGTGAAAGTATTTATCCAGAAGCAAATCGCAATTTTGTGGTTAAAAAAATTCAGAGCTTGAGAGTATCTTTTCGAAAGGAGGTGAAAAAGGTAGAAGAGTTAAAAAGAAGTGGTGCCTCCACTGATGACGTTTGCGTATCTTCATTGTGGTATTATGATTTGTTACTGTTCACGAAGGATCAGAAAATGTCCACAAACAGTATAAGTAACATAGAGACTGATGATATTGTGGAAGATTCTGAAGAGGAAGTGTTACTTTAGGAGCAGCCTGGACCTCCAATGGAAACAAGAGAAAATATTAAAAGCCGACAAGTAAGTTTATACAGTATTTATTTTTGAAGATCACATACATCTGCTATGAGAAGCGCATTCCTTTCTGAACCATTTTGCCTTGAAGCTCTGTCCGCCCATTCGCATTGGAATAATTCATATAAGCTTCACGGACCTCTTTTGCTAATGAACTAGCATTTCTTGGTGTACACAATTGAAGACTGGTCAGTTTCACTTACGCTTCTCCAGTCCCCCGTTTGAATATGGCCATCAGTACCATAATTATCAAACGTTGAATTAGTTGCATATGGCATTTCTAGTTTCAACAAAAAATTGTATAATGCGCAAATAGCTAACACTAAATATATTATTTTAGTTGAAGCCACGTTTATTGCTGTATGTAGAATTCTGAATATAGCTGCAATTCCTAGCTCTGGATAATGTATAATTAAAGATTTGTTTCTGGTAAATCAGGGCCTTTTGTGGAAATGGTTTGAGGTTGAGGTTCATGTAGAGAAAACGTTTCGTCTCCAAGGAACACATAGGATAAATTATTTGTTGTTTCAGTTTTATCTGGTAAATTTAGTTTCGACTTCAGTGACTTTCTGTAAAACTCGGTATATTCAATTACGCCGCCATCTGAAAGTCTGCCGTTTTTCCCCACACCATCAAATGTACATTCATACTTTTAATTCACCAAAGCCATTAAAACAATTGAATAGAAATTCTTATAATTGTAATATTGAGCTCTTGAATTAGGTGGAGGCACACTCCTGCTTTCCATCCAAAAGGCCGCCACAATTTATAAATTGCCATTTATTTTGAAATCCTGTTGCAATATTGATCCATTGTTCTTTGCTGGTAGGGAACTGGAAATAAAAGCACTAATTAAAGTAAAACAAGTTATTTTTCAGATTGCACAAAATACCTCTTGTACGTCGAAAATGAAGGATTATCAAAGACGAAAGAAAATGCCGAATGGAAACAAATAAATTTTTTGATATATGCAAGACAGCATTGGGCTCTCAAAGAAGTTTGCCTCTCACAGAATTTTAATGCTGTAGGAGTTAGCATTGCAAAAAAATTGCATAGGATGCAACAGACTCAAGCAATATTTGCTGAAAGTATTACCAAGCAAGTATTGACAAGGGGTTTATTTGGCATGTTAACATATAAAATCAGTCTAGCTGATGGACCAGACAAAGTGTCATTTCGCCCGCCAAGTTACAGCAGTAGCACTTCACGTCCATCTAGTACGTTTTCATACACTTCTGGAGACGTTTCTCAATCAGTAGGGTTGAGACAATTTGCGCAAAATATAGCAACTAATAATTCCTTGGATGAATGCAGTGAATTTCCTCAGCACGCAGCAGCTGTAGCTAATTCCCAAACTCAGGTCATTCTGGACTTGGATGAATCCAGTGAATTTCCGCAACACACAGTATCTACAGCTAATTCCCAAACTCCGGTCATTCTGGACTTAGATGGGTCCAGGCCATCTGCTGCATTGTTTTACGAGAGGTCCAATGATTTCATAAACAATAATTAATATCCGAACTCGTTGCGAGTAATAAGTGTTGGAAAGTTAAGTTAAGTTTTTTTTTGTATTTTTGTTATTGAAATAAAGTTTATTTTCATACTCATTTAAGTTATTTAGGTAGGTATTGTTAAGTGGGTAAGTACCCCCCCCCCCCCATACTGAATTTTACGTAAGGAACGTCCAAAAACCGAAGTATTGCCACTAATCTCTCCTCTGGTGGAATGCTCTGTCTCATCACTGTATGCTGTTTAATAACATTGGGTGCAATCATTGCCAATAATTTATCAAATGTTAGGGAATCCATTCTTAGATATTTTCTATAGTCGTCAGGATAATTTTCTTTCAGTTACTGAATAAGTGGCATATACCCGTATAGATTCCGATCTTTTTTCCATGTTTTAACCCATTCTGTCCTTATATAACGCTTTGTGCACTTCTTTTGTAAAATTTTGCTATAAGTATACACAGCAGAGATGACAATAACTCTTTTTTCTCCCATTCGAATGAAATTTATCATTAATAACGTAAAGTCTCAACAAAAATTTCAAGTTTACCTGAAAATCCAAACGCCACGTCGATCACGAGAGATACGAGATACTTTTAGTATTCACACACATAGGATCTACCCTTACAGTTTTAAGCCGTGCGAAAGAATGAAGCATAAAACCTTGTATATTTCTAATGCAACGATCTTGGCGCGCCACGATCCAGTCCTCTCTTCAGAATTCGCAATTGTAACGGTTCCAAGAATGAGTGATTTGAGTTTACGTGTGAATTCGACTAATGAGTGGATATGTGTCGCGCCACAAATGGCGTTTATGTTGAAAAAGTGTAGGCAAATAAACCTGTTTGAGTTGTTCTTTCATTTCATATGTCATTTATCAAACTAAGTCAAAGCTAATGAACGTTACATAGCTTTATTCATTTTGAGCACGCAGTACTTTGAAAGGTTAACGGGTTTAGGGTTCAATAATTACTAGAGCGAGATAATAATAAAAATCCGAACGTGAAAATGTATGCCTAAAGTGCTTGAGTCATAAGTGTAAGTGTGTGACTATTACGGTACAGAATAAAATAAAAGAACAGTAAGTTCTAATTTATAAATATTGTTACACATGGACATATTGGTGCTTTTCATCCATTATTGGCGATACTAAACTATGCAAAATTTCATCACATTTATTTTTCCTGTAAAATGCCTACGTTGCGTTTTTTTTTATTGAAGTAGGGATGTCAATAGTCATAATAAATAAAACTCAAAACTCCTCCCATACACATTGTGTTGATGTTAGGCTACTTTATTTTACATATACGTCATACAATATCAAATGCATGTAGATGTAGAAGGTTGTGTGTTTTACTTATAATTAACAGTCCCGGGGTGCATTGCTACGCCCCTTAATGATTGACTCCTCCTCCTCATTCTTTTCAGATAAAAACGATAAATAACAAATGTTAAGAAACATCTCGGCAAAACAAATTTACTGTGTAAATGTTATCTCAATGGTTAAAGCATGTGGACGACACTTTCATAATTTCGACACACGGACGAGAAGGACTGGATCAGCTTCTAGAACATCTAAATGAAGTTCTCGAAAAGATAAGGAAATGGAAGACAATGGAATATTGCCGTTTTTAGATGTATTAATCTACAAAAAGAGAGAAAACAACTAGGACACACAGTTTATAGAATAGCCACACACACCAACCGTTACCTGAATGCTCAATGCCATCATCATCAAGCACAACTACAAGCCGTGGTCAAAACACTAATTACGAGATCCAAGAAACTGGCAAACCATCGAAACATGCAGGAAGAAATCAAATCACTAAAGTCAGTTTTATTACAAAACGGGTTCACCGAAAAATATATCCAAAAGGCGAGGATGAAAAATCAAGAAGAAAAAGAGAATCAACAAACCAACAAAGTACTCTTACCGAACATAAAAGGCATATCAGACCGGATTAGCAGAATTCGAAAAAACCACAACAGCGAAACGATATTTAGACTCATGGAAAGATCGGAACCATATTGCATAATCTATAAACTAAAATCAAGCTAGAAGAACAAGGCATATGCGACATTCCATGTGAAGACTATGACCGAACATATAGGTCAAACTAAAGATGAATGAGTACTAGGCTGGAAGAAAATCGATTAGTAGTAAGAAGAAACATCACAATCTCATTTTTACCCCATGCTCAATCGACATCACACAATTTTGATAAGACGAGAAGGATAGCATCAGCAGATATAAACAGGAGACAGGACAGCAGGACCTCAGTTCGGTTCGAGCAACACGGAGCCGAACAAATCAGTTGGAGAAGGAGAAAACTTGAAAATGGCAAATGAGACTTTGCCGAAACGTCGTTTTTGTACTGGCAGGAGGCAGAAACATCACCAGCAGACGCGAGACAACGCCCGGATAAACAACAGTGGTTCATACTACACTCGCGGAAACCTAAAATCAACCATATATATATATGATCAGTGTTAATCTTATAACAGCAACGGGTTAACCCAATTTTTTTGACAAGCGTTCGTTGATCTTTTGCATTTAACCAAGATACAGTGTATTTTTAACATTTTCAAACACAATCGTTTGTTTATCTGTACTTCGATCGTTTTGTGAGATTAACGTGTTAAAGGTTCTTATGACAAATCTAATTTTTCTTTTCAAGTAATCTTTGTTAATGTCAATTTGTACTGTCAGTAAGTCAAGATGCGCGATCTTACTGAAGTTGAGGTCTCTAGAGATGTCACTCTGGTCGAAAGTGCATACAGTTATCGAGAGGTGGCCGAAATGCTGAATGTTTCAAAATCAGTGATCTTTCGTGCTGTGCGACGACATTTGCATAGGTGACAATACAAAAGACGTCGTGGACATGGTCGAGAAAGAGCACAAAAAAATAGAGACGACAGATTTATCATTGAGTACGCGCTCAGAAATGAATGCCACTGTTTCAGAGATCAGGGGCAGACTTCAACAAGTACATCAGGTGAATATAAGCATAAAAACCGTAAAACGAATAATCAGAGATTAAGGAATGGTTTCAAGTATATCTGCCAAAGGCCCGTTGTTAACCAGGCAACATAGATTAGCTCGTAAGGTTTTTGCTCGAAATCACCGCAGTTGGTCCATAAAGAATTGGAGTTAGGCGCTCACTGATGAATCTAGATTTTGTCCCCGACCAGATGAAGGAAGCGAAAGAGTGTGGCGACGATGCAACATTGTCGAAAGAGTTTCTTATCGAGGAGGATTGTTGATGGTATGGGGTGGTATTTGTTTGGGAGCGCGCACAGAGCTTCACATTGTAGAAGGCGGATCCTTAACAGCTGCAATATTTGTGACAGACGTTTCCTTGCTATGCCTTTCGCACCATATATTGGTGACAACTTTCTTTTGATGCATGATAAAGCAAGACCTCACATTACACGCATCGTTACTCAGTATTTTCAAGAGGTTCATTTGAACACCCTGGAATGGCCAGCGAGGTCCCCGGATATAAACCCATTAGAAAATGTTTGGAACAGGCTTGGGAGACAAGCACAGAAATCCTGCACCTCAGAACCTACAAGAACCTGGAAACGCGCTATTGAAGGAATGGGATCAAATTCCCGAAGAGTATATTGATAAGTTGATTAGAGGAATGCCTAAGAGGCTACAAGCAGTGTTAGGGGCAAGAGGAGGCAATACACAATATTTGCATCTCCTTTTTGTGTACCAAACAACAAGTATTCGTTGGTATTTGCGTGGTTATGTTAATTTTGTTTTCGATTTAAATGTTTATTTTTACAATTTCTTTAAATTTAGGATAAAAATTTTTACATTAGGATAAAAAATGATTGTACGTAAATCAAGAAATCTTGTAATAAATGTTTATGTGAATTAAAATATCAATCTTATAACCAAACTTTGTTATTGTATTTATGTTTTTGGCGTTCCTCTAAATTTGTCCACGAGTGTGTGTGTGTGTCTGTGTGTGTGTGTGTGTGTGTGTGTGTGTGTGTGTGTGTGTGTGTGTGTGCGTGCGTGCGTGCGTGCGTGCGTGCGTGCGTGCGTGCGTGCGTGGGTGTGTGTGTATATATATATATATATATATATATATATATATATATATATATATATATATATATATATATAATATATATATATACATATACTTGCGTTTTTTCCAATGATAGGCTACGTACATTTTGCACAATCTAAAATTATTTTCATTATACAGGCATACAGGGTGGCGCACACAATTTATGTTTTTTTAAATACAACCCCAGTATATTTTAGCACAATTTGAAAGCCCTTTTGATTCTGATCAAAATGAGCTTAACGTTAATCGGCGAATTATGAACCGTTCAGATTTCATGGTCGAAAATAGAGTAAGAAAGCGTCATGTTTGAAAAATCATCACGACTTCACTGTTGGAAATGAATCATCGATTAAAGTGTCCAGCGCTTTTCCCTGTCTTGAATTTTCATATTAGTGCTTATTAATCAACCACTTCGCATTATCGCATGCAAGGTGTGACTCAACTTTTTCAAATGGAGCACCCTATATATATATATATATATATATATATATATATATATATATATATATATATATATATATATATATATTTAATACCGCTAAACAGAACTTTTGATAAGCTTTCCAGCGATACACAGTTCGTGTGGTCTATTTTGAAAAACTGGTGCGATTTTTTAAAAAACGTTTCTTGTTATAACCCTGTTATAAATTATTTCAGTAGACTGCTGTGATTGAATCTAACATAACAATTAGGAACAAGTACCTATAACATTTTTAAGTAATCCGTATGGAAAATAAAAAGCATCATTCGTCTAGAAAACGAAAGTTTGTTTTTACTTTTTTGATATTAATGCGCCAAAAATGCAATTTTACGTCCGTGGTATATATTCTACGAAAATACGTATCACGGACGTAAAATTTAATTTTTTTGTATTTTTGCCGCATACGTTCCTCTGATATGGCACCCTCGAATTATTAAACCAGATCAACACATTACCGTGTACAGTGGTCCAGCTAATACCTTATGCGCAAAATAAAGGAACTCACTAAAGAATAAAAACTAAAGTAAGCATGAAACTAGACTAAACTAGCGAGAACGAAACAAAGTAGCTAATTTTTTACAGCAAATGTTCAAATAAGCCACCATTCCATTCTCTACAAACTGCCAAACGCCTAACGTATCAGATCTGGACTCTAGTTAAAATTTCTTGGTCAATTGAACGAAATTCTTAAGTTATGCTATTTTTCATATCCCCGTCCAATCCAAAACCGAGGATAGGCCCGGTCTAGGAACTTACGAGCCATTCGATGATTATGCGCAGGAGCAGCATCACGCTGCAACCACATAGAGCTTCTGATATTTAAATGTAGGTCTTTAAGTAATATTGGAAGATCGTCTTGGAGAAATCGTAAGCATCTCTCCCCATTCGAAATGTCATTAAAGAAGAAAGTACCAATTTCACGATTATCAATAATTCCTCCACACATATTTAGGGACCATCGATTTTGCTCAACAGTCCTCAGCCAATGGCGATTTTCCGTTGCAAAATAATACATATTGTGTCGGTTAACTAATCCATTGCTATTGAATGTTGCTTCGTCACTAAATAATTTATGATTGAAAAATCCCAATTTTCGTCCACATTCGACTTCAAAAATTCAGCTATTTTGAAAATCTTTGCCATATAACTCTTGATGTAGTTCCAAATGGTACGGGTGAAACTTGTGTTTTAATATAATTCGATTCACAGTAATTTTCGATATATCAGTTTCTACACTGATCTTCCTGCTGCTTATCTGTGGATTTTCATGAACTTTTAGTAGGACTTGTAGCTCATCACCCTCATTTACGCGACTACCAAAAAGTTCTTTACTAGCGTAACACACACTATCATTTGCTTCTGGGAATTCTTGCATTGGGGTATTTTTCACGATAAATTCCACTTGCTAGCAAAGGATTTCTTTCAGCCTCAGCAATACAATACACCATGTTTATTCTCTCTTCGCGGGTGATGAAAAATAAGGTGTAAGAATGGAAAATGTGCCTACTTGAATTATTTTTTTGAATAAATAAATAACAAGTAAAGACAAGCGTTCTTAACACATTCCGTGCTGACCACGCACATGGTGCATGATGGATGTTCATTCCCGCATGCTGAGCCCACGTTATGCGTTTGCTTAAATATCAAAATTATGTTTAATGACAGTAATTACCTGCAACCATTTGTTGTGTGCGGAAGATGTTAAATTAATTACACAAGTAGATTTTAATTTGGACTTCAAAATGATGTTAATAATTACACCTAAATGCTTCTAATAGTGATGTTTTAACTTTCACACGTTAGAGAATTATTTTAAATTATAGTCATTCCATTCTAAAAACTTTAGTAAACGGTTCCACTACAATAAAATATTTAGGCAACAATTTTGACACTAAGTTTACATTTAACTATCACCTTCACTACACTTTTAACTTAAAAAAACTTTACATTCAACATTTTATTTTATTGTTTATTGTTTATTGTTAATAAGAAGTACATTAGAATGTGGGGCATTAATTGGGTATCTCACATCTAATACACACATAAACTGTATCGAAAGTTAAATAACACTATTTAACACACAACAACAATATTTATTTACTCGGAAGATTTCAGAGAGATACTCTGTTCTTCATCAGGCGTAATATGAAACTGAAAAATGGTGAGAAGGTAACATAAAAATGACATATATTAACAAGGTAACTAGAAAAAAAAAATAAGTCACTGTTGTAAATGTTTCAGTTCTCGAAAGTCGACATCCAGTTATCGGACAGCTCATATCCATTATCTTTGTTTAAGTTGTTAGCTATTTCAGAATTTCAATAGCTTCTCGAATACTTCCTTGTATACCAATTCCTATTGTTAGTGTTTAAGGCATGTTGAGCAATTGCTGATATAGTAGGATGAAGTAAACGTATGTACCTTTTGTGTTCTGTTAACCTAGTGTTAATGATTCTTCTAGTTTCAGCAACGCAGACTTTACCGCAAAGCATGGTACTTCGTAGACACCACATGTATGTAATGGTATTTGGTCTTTAACAGAATTCAAAAGATTTCGACTTTTAATACTGCTTTTGTAATGATGTAACTTTTTAATTCGTTTGTTGAAGCCATTATTTATGAAGACCGCTTCAAGATGGTGTAATTCATGTTGTAGTTTATTTGGATGACAAATCTTTGTGGCACGGTTGTACAAGGTTCGTATCGTACTAAACTTTTGTGCTGGATGATAGTGTGATGAAGCATTAACATAATGATATGTATGAGTTGGCTTACGATATACGGAATGTGTTAGGTTTCCGTTTGGTTTTTTCAATTAGAACGGCAAGGAATGGAAGGCAACCATCTTTTTCTTTTTCCATTTTAAATTTAATGTTTGTGTGTTGATTATTAAATGGCTAAAGAGCACCATTAATTTCTCTTCCCCAAAAGGCCAGAGAGCAAAATATTATCAACATATCTAAGCCAGAGTTTTGGTTCCTTAGGTTCGTTATTTAGACCCTGTTCTTCGAAATATTCCATACAATAATTTGCAATCGATAAAGAAATAGGAGATCCCATAGCTACTCCATCTAACTGTTGATAATACTCGCGATTAAGTAAGAAGAAAGATGTAGTTAATATTTAAATCATTTGATCTCGTTGTGGTTGAAATGTCGTTCTAATAGTTGTAATGTGTCATTTATAGGTACTTTTGTGAACAAGTAATCCATGTCAAAACTAATTAAGAAATCATCTGGGCTTAATGTTAATCTGCCAATCAATTCAATAACATGTTCTGAATTCTTTATAAAGGAATTGCTTGAACTAATGAAGTAGAGTATTTAGGTATTCAGATAATACGTAGGTTGCCGAATTTATGAAGCTCACAATTGGCCCAAGTGGATCATTTGGTTTGTGTATTTTTGGCAATCCATAAAATCTTGGTATTGCAGGATCTTATGGTGTTAGTTTTTTAATTATTCCAGCTGGTGAGTTTGATTCCTTTAACAGTCTTCTAGTTAATAATTTGAACTTGTTGTTAGGATTGTATGATAGCTTAGTGTAAGTAGAATTGTTTAGCAAATTATTAGCTTTGTTTATGTAATCAGTTTTATCCATTAAAACTGTAGCTCCTCCTATCGGCTGGTAAAATTATGACGTCTTTGTTGTTGCGTAATCCATTTAAGGCTTGGTAATCAGCATAAGTTAAATTCTTTTTTGAGGTTGTGCTCTATGTAGTATTCTTTTAGTTTCATATCTGATTTCGGATGCTTCAGGAGCTTCCTTTAGTGGTATATGTCGATAGTTTAGAATCATAATTAAGTTGATTTCTTAATTTAAATGTATTTTTTTTTAATAACTTATTTTGTAATTATTTTGATTATTTTAATCTCCATTTTTCTGTAATTGGGTGCTGAACCTATTGAAAAATAAACATTGTTCTTTTCATTATTACTAGAATTTACATAATTATAAATAATTAGGCTTTTTTAATGTCGTATCAAGGTTAGTTAGATAATTATTTATCCCAGTAACGCAGACAAAAACCTAATTCAAATAGTCGATACACAATACGAACAAGTGAACAATGGAGTAGAGTAAAATACGATAAATTAAATTACGCCCGTTATAAAGTATTCACAAGGCTGGTTCTTTTACCACGGATTTTAATCCATTTTTGGCACTTCTTTAGTGTTATTTTGATATATGTACTTTCTCCTTATGTAGGTTACTAATAAAAGTAAGTGTATCATCCAAACTATGAACCATGAAATGTCACAATAACCCAGAAAAACAATTTTTGACAATGTACATTATTAAAAATTACAATTGCTGTTTATAATGAACTTTTTATAAAACAAAGCGAAACAACTTAGAACTTAGAGAATACAGCTTTAATATTAAAATAGTGAATCCAAGAAAATGCGAATGTACAAGAATACAATACGTGATACATTTCTTGACTTTTCTGTATTAGATGTCTATCAGCCTTGATATGTCATTTTTAAGTAGTCTAGAGATTACGCTCCTAATCAACGTCCAATTTTCTGAATGAACCTTCAATACCAAACTCATCATTAACATTTTTCGGATGACCAATCCTTTTCGATTCATCTGACCGATAATGAGCATCGTTTATAAACCATTCTCTGTACGATTCTATTTTCTTTTTCCACGCATCTTTTTTAAAACAACATAAATGTGTGAATATGGAAATGTAAACTTCCACCATTATTAAACATAATTAAAATACTTAGCTTTTGGATTTTTATCTGTAAGAATTGCTTGAGATGTTAGAATAATGTTATGAAATATGAAAAAGATGAAAACGCAAACATAGGCCTGCTATGAAGCCATGAAGGTCACTGCTAAAATTCGTCGAAAATGTAAAAAATGCACACACTATGTCACGTAAAAAATTTGATTGTTTTACAAAATATTCTCCCTTAAGATCCACACACTTTTGCATTCTGTAAAACCAATCTTTTTATTTTAGCCACTCTGAGCGAGGTAGCTCCAAAAAAAATACTTTAAAAGCTTAAACGGCCTCTTCAGGTGTTGAAAAACCCTTACCACGCATTTTATTAATGCTGTTTTTGGACAAAAAGGGTCTTTGGGAGACAGATCAGACGAATATGAGCAATGAGTCATTAATTTGATATTTTGACTGGTCAAAAATTCTGTAGTTTGTCGCGCTGTGTGAGCACTTGCATTGCCATGATGCAGAATGCTTCGCTTATTTATATTGTTTTTTCTAATTTCACCGATCACCTGGGGGAGACAAATTGGAGTACACCAATCAGCTTTAACTGTTCCTCGATCCTCCAACGCAACAGTTGTAATATGACCAGTTTTTCCAAAAAAAACAAGCAATTATTTTCGCGAGCGCACCACTTTTGTTGGTTTAGGTATTTTGGAACACTCATACATATGTTAGCTGTTTAGTTTCAGACTCATATGAATATATATATATATATATATATATATATATATATATATATATATATATATATATATACATGTTCCGTAATATACAAAATTTGAACGACCATGGTAAAATTTTATAAACATTTCCTTGCACCAGTTGACACGTGCTTTTTCGAGCTTCTGTCAGATTGTGAGGAATCCAACAACTACAAAGCTTCCTGACATTTAAATATTTCAAAATGGTATGTATTTGTTATAAAATCGTTTCATGCACAGCATCAATATCCTTTGCGACAACAGAAGTGCATGGTCGAGCCCCGAGAAAATCGTCATCAAAAGTAGATCTTCCGCGTTTGAATTCTTCAAACCATCTGTAGACCATGATTTTTGACGGCGCTTCATCACCAAACAACAACTTTAGTTTTTCCACACATTGCTGTGGCGTAAACGGTATCGAAAGTCATAAAAAATGGTTAATAATATTATTAAACGGCCTTGAAGATGAAAAATCAGAACACCCTCAAGCGGGAGAAAGTTAACAGTGAAAAATGTCATAATCAAAGAGCAAATTTAACAACATTTAATCAGATTATGATTTAAGTGTAAAGTTGTGAAAAACTTAAATTTCAAATTGATAAAAGCATTCACAAATAGAAACTTGACATATTAATTAAAGATCTAGTTAAATCTAATAGACATTCTTTGTTAATAATTGTAATTGTCATTTTACAGTGAAAACAAAAAGTAGTATAGTTAACGTAAGTTTTAATTTTGATTTTAATTTCAACTATATATTTTAAATTATTATAGTGCTGTTAAGTAACAACATATAACTGGTAAAGCATTTACTTCAAGGTCTAGGGAAAACACAGCAAAAAACATAGACCAACCACAAGCTAAAATTAAAATTAAGACGTATCATTGTGCCTTTTTAAATTATAAGATGGTAAAACCTATTTAAATGGAGATTTTTTCTTGTCTATTGAAGTTATTAGGATGTTTATAAATCTCAACAGCTTCCCGTTGTAAACTAACAAAATAATGAGTTTGCCTTGACAATATTTCCATATTATCAAATTGAATGCCATTATTTAAATTATTTAAAGCATGCTCAGCTACCGCAAATTTCTTTGATTGACCTAATCTTCAAAAACTGATATGTCGTTTACGTCTAGTATCAATGCCACGTTTTTTCTGGTTCCAATGTATACTTTTCCAGAAGTACAAGATAACTTATGCATTCCGGAAAATGATGATGGGCTTGAAAGATCTTTAGCTGTTTTTTTGCTAGACCTTGAAGTAAATGCTTTACCACACCACTATAATGAGATAGCTAAAATTTGAAGTTAAAAATTATATTAAACGTACTACATTGTGTTTTCGATTATGACATTTTTCACTGTTAGCTTTCGACCGTTTGAAAGTGTTCCGATTTGTCATCTTCAACACAGTTTAATAATATTGAATTTTATTAAGGGTCTAGTTATTTTTTACTAAAATTAAATTTCATAGTTTGCTTTATACGTTTATCAAACTGTTATATTTATAGCAGGCTAATGTTTGCGTTTGCATCTTTTTTTTCAAAAACTGTAATTGTTATCGGAACGTGTAGATTTACATAAAATGTAAATATAAAACTAAGTACATCATTTAAGAACTCTAAGGCTAAGTATTTTAAAAAATGTCAACTTTAAATAAAATAAAAAAAGTTTACCTATTAAATCAGACATGGTGCCATTTTCACCGCCAAATTCTTTTGGTAATACCTTCTTTGGAATTACATTATGAAGGTCATCAAAGTAAGATTCGTTATGTACCCTTATCTACAAAATAAATAAAAATAACAAAATTATACACTTTGAACTTCATGCACGTACCCGATTTCCATTCTTTCCTAGAAGAAATGGTTTAACAAATGTTTCAAAAGCGTTTGGCATATTTATAAAATGTAATCCTTTAGGTCTTAATGGATATGCATCGTGTAAACAACCAGATGTTTTTTTAATGATAGAAGGTGTAATCTGCAATATCTGACTCATTGAAACGTCTTTCAAGTTATGAAATAAATGATGTCCCGCAATGACAAAATTGTCGTCTTCATTCAGTAAAATATCAAATAACATAAAGTTGACTTTCATAACGTTAAGAATGTGAATTTTATCTGGATTTAATGATTCTGCGGATAAGTATAGAACACGTGGTGCATCGTGTTCTTCTGATTTCGGCAGCGGTAACCAATAACATCTGAAATAAGTATTGCATTTAAATATAAAAATGAAAGATTTCACAATTATATCATTTATTTCATACTAATACATTATAAACAAATAAACCCTTAGTTACCGTAACTGTAAACATGTTCCTAACTCCCTTGGGAGTTATACTAGGCAGTTATAGATCTATAACTCCCTCTAATGTATTTTGACAAATATTTGCAAACATGTCAGTTGATATATGCATGGTAACCATGTCAAATTAATTTTTAAACAACGTTCGTTTAATTTTAATAACCAAAAAATTTCGTTTTCATATTTCATTTATAATGTATTAGTATGAAATAAAATCTATCACGTGAGTTATGCATGTTAATAACATCGGGCAACTTACAATTGCAATTTGTTGCCATTTGTAATTAATATCATCATAACTCCCTTGATACATAAATAACTATTATACCCAAAAGTTAAGAATCTATAATTGCATTTTAATGTTACTAAAAAATATATTATGTACAAACTTGACTTTTTTGTGCTATACCAAGTAATAAAAATATTACTAGCTTTAGAAATACAGCGTGTTGAAATTTCAAAATACCTACTTTGCCATGTTCATTATTCCTTGGTTTGAAAGTACTGATGTTCATTTTATCTTCTAAATGCGATTTTTACATCTTTATAGAATATGTAGTTGTACATAAAGGACACCATTCAATCTTATTTACAGGGTGATACAAATTTTCACATTAAAATTCTCTTTTCATTCTTTTGTTTTATTACAACCACATAATTGCTACTGTGAAGGACTCTTCATTAGATATGATATTGTGTTGGTTAAGTAAATAGTTATAAATATATATATATATATATATATATATATACATATATATATATATATATATATATATATATATATATACATATATATATATATATATATATATATATATATATATATTATACAAGGTGATTCATAAGTTTATCATCATTTCTTTTTAAAATTAAATAACAGAACCCTCTGTATGTGGGAATTAATTTTGGCTACATTTTATCTTTTAGTTAGACGTATTATGTACTACTGAATATTGTGATTCAATAATTTTACAAAATACTAAACATGACAATAAGTCGAAAAACCTTTCTTGTTTTCATTGCCTGTATCTTAAAATTAGCTCTTTCAAAGTATGTATATAGATTTTAAAATCATCAAATACCACTTATTATACTGATTTTGTTCCAAAAGTGTCGCCTCAATCCTATGAAATAGAGCCTCGCAAGTTTCACCAAGACATATCAAATGAAACTGTTAGCGTTTTTAAAGGAACCAGCATGTTATCTTCGACGGTTTATGGTTTAAGCTGGATTGACTTTTTAACGTCCAGAGAGTAGTTTTAAATAGTGATACACAAGTCAGCATGTACACATGCTGTGCAAAGTGAAAACCAAACACATTGTTTAACTCTCTTATAATGTACCAAAAGTCAGTAAAATGGTTATTAACAGGGAAAAGTACTACACTGTACCTATTACGAAGATCATTATACGTTAAGGTATAAAACTATATTTACACCAAAAACTAATACTAGGACTGTGAGTGGTAATAGTCAAACCGTCGAGTAGTCGTATGATTTTCGATATAGTTAGAAAATTAACTAAATATTATTTGGCCGATGGTTAGAGTTATAGTATAGAGGGCTAACTAGATATATATTGGAACATATCTTGATTAACTAGAAATATATGTGTTATTGTTATTAAGAATTCTGAGTGACGACAACTAAAACTGTTGATATTTACCGTGATAGCTTAGAACGGTTATACTTCGACCCAGAGAAACAACCAAAGGCCCCAAACTGTAGAAAATATTTTATAGTATATGTTTGACACCGAAAAAAAACAGAAACAACAAAAAGAATTGTGAGCAGATAGTGCAAAGCTTTTCCCCTAAACCGATAAAATGTAGTCAAAATCAATTCCCGTATAGAGAGGGTACCGTTATTTGATTTTAAGAAGAGTTGATGATTGGGACACAACTTATGTATCACCCTACATATATGTATATATATATATATATATATATATATATATATATATATATATATATATATATATTTAACTATTAACTTAACTAACACAATATGACACCCAATGAAAAGTCTTCCACAGTAGTAATTATGTGGCCGTTATAAAACAAAATAATTTTTTTTTAAACTTTGACGTTGAACTGTGTCCCATAAAGATGCAAAAATCGCATTTTGTAGAAAAAATGAACGTAATAATTTCAAATAAAAAATAATGAACATGCGAATCGTGGTATTTTGAAACTTTAACACACTGTAATTTTAAAACTAGTTTAGGATGATTTTGTGCTCATGAACAATATTGATGAGTGCGCCGAGAACTAATACGTATTAGAAAATTACACATTTTTACCAAAGGCCATTTTCCATAAGGATTTAAAAACGCTGACAATTTGACATGTCGTGGTGAAACTTGCCAGACTCTATCTGCAAATCTACTCATAAGATTGAAACGAACCTTTAGGAACAAAATCATTATAATAAGCTGTATTCGAAGATTTTAAAATCAATATACCTTGACCGAGTCAATTTTTAGATACAGAGTGATGAAGGAAAGAATTGCTTTTCCTTTTATTGCCATATTTAATATTTTGCAAAATTATTGAATCGCCCTGTATAATTTAGAAGATATAATAAACATCAGTTCTTTTAAATCAAAAATAATGAACATGGCAAAGTAGTTATTTTGAAACTTTAGCACCCTGTATTTCTAAAACTAGCCATAGGATGACTTTGTGCTTATGAACAATATTGATGAGTACAAGGACTAATATATATAAAAAAAATTAGACATTTTAACCGAAGGCCACTTTCCATAAGAAAATGGGAATTGACAATCAAAGTTGGTGGTCTTGTATGGTTATATGTTACTCTTCTGGTGTAATTATGTTACTGCGTAACAATAGCGCGCAGTTTACATATTTCTTGTGAAATGAAATATTTCATATTTGTTCACAAATGTCAAAGTACATACATAAACAAAAAAGTGACATATTTAGTTTTACACTACTTCTTGTCGATGTATTTAAAGTGACGATTACGCAAAATAAGGGTGCGCTACAGTTATTTTAGAAGCACATGGAGGTTTTGAACGGTTTACTGAAGTTTATGTCAACCGAAAACTTGTTGCTACGGAGATATATAACGTTAATAGATTCTCCGTAGATTCCGCTAAGTTAACGAAATTTTACGGATTCTGACAGATACGACTGGAGAATGATAGTAGCAGCGCCCTAGTATTATAGACTTATTAGTAATTTTTCGATCATTATAGCATCGTTGACAAAACTATTGTAAAGCGTGCCAGACTTAAATGAAATGAGGATTGAAAAAACCTTTGGGACGGTTGAGAATTGTTTGGTTACGGCTCGTATCATATCGTGCCCAGATTTTTCTGTACCGTTTGTAGCATAGACTGATGCCTCAGATTATTGAAAATGCTCAATATTGACCTCTAACATAGATGAGGGTTATTTGCTACAACAGTAATTCACTAACGAGGAATGAGAAAAAACTTTTTAGGGACCAGAAGACTAAAAAAACGGAAAATGTACAAGTATAGTGTTACAAGATCAAACTGCAGGCCTACCGAGGTAAGCGGGTTGCCAAGCCAACTGCAGTGCAAATGGTCGGGGTCGATATAAAACGTAAAACGATTAAAATTTAGTTTCAAACACCTTCTACTTATCATAAATTCACAAATAAAGCATTAAATCCAGGAAAATTGTCTTTAGACGCCACCACAATCTTAAAGTTCTCTACAAATAAATAGTCTTAGGCGAGGTGGTAAGTTAATCCTACCTGACTATGGAAGATAGTATTGTAGCCTACTCAATAAAACCATACACAATCACACTTTCACTTTAACAAAGTAAGTTAAATTTCGTCCCAGAAAACTTAATGCACGTCGACACAATTTTGAAAATCTTTAAGCTCAATTATCCTTATGAGTAAATTTACTCAAAGCGTAATAAAATTTTGAAGCATACAAATTGTCGTGAACTTATTGATCACACCCTGTATATTCGGAAAATCAAAGTAATAAAACGTTATCTGGATACTTTCAGATTTACCGTCGTATACATTTGGATTAATATGTGATTCAATCACACTTTCACTTTAACAAAGTAAGTTAAATTTCGTCCCAGAAAACTTAATGCACGTCGACACAATTTTGAAAATCTTTAAGCTCAATTATCCTTATGAGTAAATTTACTCAAAGCGTAATAAAATTTTGAAGCATACAAATTGTCGTGAACTTATTGATCACACCCTGTATATTCGGAAAATCAAAGTAATAAAACGTTATCTGGATACTTTCAGATTTACCGTCGTATACATTTGGATTAATATTTATAACTGTCATGAAAATTCTGAAATAAATAACTATCACGCAATTTAGAAAAATAATACTTCGGTCTATTAATTTTTAACCCCAGAAACATTAGTTCGTATTTACAAAAAAATATATTAAAGACAACGATTAGTGCGTCGTTCATGAATCATATATTTTGTATCAAATAATATTTAAATACTTTCTCTTTAAAATTGTATTTAAACATTCACCAATATGACTGAATTGTAATAATTCAAATATGAAATTTTTGCTTAATAAATATCTTGTTATCAGTATTGTGTATTAATGATTGTAAAAGAATTCCAAATAATTAAATTTCGTGATCAATCTGACTCAAGATACATAATTTCAGGTGAATAATTTAGCCAAAATATCCTAAGATTGATTATTTTCAAACGGTGTAACCCTTTATGCAATTTCCCACAAGGTAACAATGAAATTTTATAATATTGGTTCTCTTTTAACCTTTATACTAGGGAATCACAATTTACACAAATAAAAAAAAAATTAGTTAAGTAATGGATCTGTATTAACAATCTTTCAAAAATATTTGCAGACATTGCTTCCTAGAAGCATTAATTTAAAATCCCTAAACCTTATAATCTAAACATATAAAACCAGTTAATAGAGATTGATTATCCTTGGTACTAGAATGAAAGTAATCATATAAACAATAACTCTTCAATAAGCTATAGTAATATTGGAAACAAATGTCAACTACTCCAGTAATTGTGATAAAAACGACAAAGACATGCTCAAACGTAAGATATGTAGCTAACACCAAGGCATTTAATGACAGATTAATGCTATACAACAAAATCATCTTCTGGGAGGGATACGATAAAAGCATTTAAATATTTAAGATACAATGCCATAAGTATAAACTTATTACTCAAATCTTTTAAGATACGACAAAAGCAACACATTCTTAATTAATAAAATATTAATTAACAGTACGAGACCAATTAACTAATAACAAGAAAGGAATTTCAGAATCTATATCTTTAATTCGATACATGGTGAAAAACAACAAATTCGCCGTAGTAACCGACCATGCGTCGTTAGTGTGCTTACATACTTTGAAAGAACCTAGTCAGGGCAAAGCTTTGACTTTCGAAAATGCAAAACTACCTATTACCAGATACGTTGCCACGTTCTGTACCATATTGAATGTAGTGGATAGTGGAGATGAGTCCGTTAATGACACCCCGAATTTTAATAATGATGAAGTAGATGGAGAACCGCAAAAGATTGATAGGTGGATCGCAAGGATAAAGGCAAATGTTAACCAAAGACCGATCGAGTATCAACAATAGAGAATGGGAGTAGTAAAATTCTTAAAGTAGGCGAAGTTCAAGTGTTCACGGATTAAGCAGAGAATTGAGGAGAAGTTGTGCCTAAGAATGCACGAAAGTGTATCACTACGACACGAGAGCAGGTCGTATGGGAACCTTAAAGCTTACAAACGAATTACGTGATTGTATTATTGGCTGAGGCAAATATTGTGCGTTGCATTAGTAGGTGTAAAACATAAACCTGAACAAAAGGTGCCTGTAGTATATGTGGTTAACATAAATGGATTGCCGGTAGATTCCGACAAAGTTAATTCGATTTTAGGTTTTCCAACGCCCACGACAGTGACAGAAAGGAAGAAAATGATCGGAGCCACATCCTAATACCTTATCGTTGACAAAATTGTTGAATAAGCATGCAAGATTTTATTGGGGCTGCTAAAAATTGTTTGGCTACTAACGTTACTTTATCGTGTCGGATTTTTCCGCAGTTGAGCCTATCTTGCGAGGTAGCTAGTTCTGTTATCTGCTTCCATAATTTTCTTTACAGCAGCAATGTTTTCCTATGTCACAGCGGAAGTGGGAAGGCCCGCGCCTCTCTGATGATCAACTGTAGTTCTTCCACGTTCCTTGTACCATCTGTAAATTGTTGCCAAGTAACGAGCCTGATCGCAAAATGTTGATTTCAAACTTTCTTCGCAGTCATATGCACTTAAACCTTTCTTAAAGTGATAATAAATCATTATGCGAAAAGCTTATCGGGTTAATTCCATTTTTTCAAATGCTATTTAAGGTAAATTAGCAAATGAAGCGTCAAGTAAAGAGTTGCTCTTACTGAGGCTACATTTTTTGTTTTCCATGGCCTGCCTAATTCTTCATTGTTAATAATAATGGATTGATCCTCGTATCAAACCGAAGTCACACTAACAGATACATACTAGGTAGGTTTTTATTAATGTTCTAGATGTATAAAGATTCGATCCTTAGATGCTTAGTGCAGCTTCAATTCACAAATTCAATTGCAAGGGTCGAGTATGAACTTTAGTAGGTTCGATACGGGTAAAACTAATAGCAATGAATCCGACTAGGGTAAGAGGGTGTAATTTTGATTGATTAATTTATTAGTTGAGATAAACAACTTACAGAGCTATTTTGTCTATTTTCTTATGTTTGGAGCATACATCTTCAGACGCCATCGTAAGGAGTAGAGAGACGAGTAACCGAAAGAGGCTGAATGCAAGGTAAGTTTTTCTTCCTGTCCATTTAGTACTCTTGTCTAGTATTTGCGTATTATACAGGGTGTTTCAAAAAACGTTCCGCTAATTTCTAGGGTAAATAGAATATTAAAAAATAACGTTAGTTTGGTTAATAAACATGTGTCCGAAAACGCCTCCTTAAGAAGATACGTCCCTGTAAAAGTGGCCCCAAAAATCCTTTTTTTTTATTATCTCTGAGACGGTTTAATATACCTAAATGAAATTTAGACCACAAACACCTTTGATTAGGTCAAAAAAGATACTGTTGGCAAACTTTTAATACTTTGTATAGGAGCTTCACAAAAGGGGGGGGGGTGCCACTTATTTTGCCCCCAAACTTTTTTTTATGGGGATATTTTTAATGTTTTGGACAAAAATAGTATTTTTTAAACAATTTGCCACAAAAAAGACACTCTTGTTAAAAGTCAAAAAAATTACTGGTTTTGGAGTTATTTGAGGTTCTAGCAAGCAACGCTAATCGAATTAATAAATTATTTTAAAATGAAACAAATAGTTTTCACGCGCGAGAACTAACTACCTCAGGGAATAATGATTGTTTCAGAAACAACTATGAGGTAAAAATGTTGTAAATTATTTAGACCTTAAACAAGGTTTTAAGTGTATGACATTAAAACAGAACAGACAAAGGAATAACACAAAATAAACAGAAAAAAAAGAATAAGTAGGTACCGGTTTTTACATTAAATGTTCGAAATGCCCACTATTTTCACGAGTACATAATCGTAAACGTTTTTCTAGTGAACGCATAATCCTTTGGAGTGGCCGTGGTTCTTGAATTAACATTCTTAAATTATTTTTAACTCTTGCTTGAAGTTCTTCAATGGAATTTATTTCGCTTGAATATACTTTTTCTTAACATAAACTCTACACTTTCTAGGGATTTAGATCAGAGGATCTTGGTGGCCAGTGGATAGGCGCATTAGCAGCTCGGCCAATCCAACGATTGGGAAAATGTGCGTTGATCCATCTTCTAGCTTGTCTACTGAAATGAGGTGGGCCACCATCATGTATAAAAACCATATTTCCTCGTAGATGAAGAGGAAAATCTTCTAATAACGGAAATAAACTATTATCCAAAAATTAATAGTAAACATCACCATTTAATCCATCAAAAATATGGTATACAACGAGGCGGTTGCCTATTGAAGCAGCCCATACACTCAACTTAAAATTGTGTTGATAATGCGTTACACTTTTAACCATTGTCTAGTAAAAGTTGATTCATCAGTGAAAAGAATATTTTGTAAAAAATCAGTGTTCTGTCTCATTCTTTCTTGTAATCATTCGCAAAAGCCTCTTCTCAAAAAAAGATATTCAGTCAATAATTCTTGTACTTGCTTGTAGTGAAACGGGAGCAATAATTGTTCTTTTAATACACGATGTACACTAGAAACACTTGCGTTACTTGCCCTTGCCACATTTCTTACACTTATTGTAGGATTTAAAATATTTTTTTCCGTTTGAGGAATTCTTGCCACTCGTGGTCTACCAGACTTTACTTTTTTTGGTTTAGTTTTTGAATCCAGAACACTTCCTGTTGGAAATTTTTCCGCATATCTTCTTTTCGCTGCTTTAGCATTTTCATCACATTCCCCTAATGTTAACAACATATCGTTATAGTCACTATTAGTGCACAGTGCATCCCATTTTGGTTGAGACAGCCAGATATCTCGGTTGTTGTTGAAGATAGAACCTTGCGATTTTTCCGATCCTGTGCCACTTTTTTGTGAAACTCAAGATGTCCTGAACGGATTTTTCCTAACTTCTTTCGTTCATAAGTTACAGGGCGTTTTCGAAAATTCACACTTTTTGGACCCCCTCCATATCTACGAAGTTTCTCAGCGATAATGTCAAATTGAAAACTTATCCCATAGAGAATTTTATGTAGAATTCAGTGGCGCACTCAATTTTTTTTTTCGGGCTAAGGTTATGGAGATACGACTCAAACTTATAATTTTTTCAATGGAACACCCTGTATTTTATCACCTCATTAAATTCCTTATTTTTTTTCCTTCAAAATGATACAAATATATAAACATAAATTCTTCAAAAATGCTCCAAAATCACTAAAACATTGATTTTTAATAGTAGGCTATGGATTTTTCATCCAAAAAAAGTTCAAATTGAAGAAATACTACTTGTGATTTTTCCATGAAAGGAACGAGAACAATACTAACACTACTTCACTAACAAAACACAAAACGTAGGTAACTAATAACAACAAATAAATAGTAATAAAAAGTTCATAATGTAGAATAAGCAACTAATTAAATATTTACTCATACTATTTCATTTCGAAATTATTCGGTAACTTATTCGTTGAATTGTTCAAATTGATATCCATTTCACCTAACACACAATTGACACAATTTCTTAATACGTCTTAATGCATTTAAAATTATGAAAGGCCGATTTTGTAAATTCTGGAAAACTGCCTCTGTTGTTGCACGAAGTTCTTCAATATTATTGTGCCTCTTACCGTATATTTTATTTTTCAAAAAACCCCACAAAAAAAGTCAAACACTGACAAATCAGGTGACCTTGCAGGCCACCTAATGGGTCCATTTGTTCCAATCCAATGGTCCTGGAAAGTTTCTTCTAAAAACGGCACAATCAATCTCGAATTGTAGACAGGTGCACCGTCTTGTTGGGAGTAAATGGCATTAAGGTAGGCGAGGGGAACATTCTCCAGGAATTCTGGTATTACTTCTTCTAAAACTGCCAAGTACCTATTCGCGTTGAGAGCCCCTTCAAAAATGCGGTATTTTATTGATATCCCCAATAAGAAACAGGCTACATTAAAACCAAATCAACCCTGTTGTTGTTGCTCAAAAATTAGGTGTTGGTTTTCATCATACCAGCGCCTTGTATTTTGCCTGTTAAATAAACCGACACTGCTTATATGGGCTTCGTCTGACCATATGACTTTATTCGCAAAATTATTATCCCTTCGAGTTTGGTTCAAAAACCAATTACAGAAATTCACACGCCTCGCTGCATCACCAGGGTATAAATGCTGAACAATATTCACTTTGTAGGGTTTCAATTTGTGTTTTTTTAAAATCCTTTGTACCCGTGATCGGGGAACGCCAGTGTCATTTTCTAACTTCGTACAAGGAGTCTGAGGAGAGACACGGACGCTGGCTAAGACATTTATTTCATCCACTTCATTATTTTCCTTGTTATACGTCTTGGGTCGGGGTTTAGAATACGCACCATAATCTAGTAGATTATTCTTTAGTCGAAATATCGTTGCTCGAGTAGGTTGACGCCTCTCTGGATATCTAACGTTTTAAAAACAATATGTCATATAATGTGTTATTGTAAATTACTAGTTTACCTGTTTAAATATAATTCTAATGCTTCGTCAACATTTTCATGGCATTGATTGAAACATTGTATGATATCATACTTTTCGTTGTACTGAAAAAATCTTTCAGTCATTATAAAATTTCACAAATTAACAAAATCGCCAAACACAAACACAATAAAACACATCAAAATTTATCATCATGACAGCAGATGTGTTGATTTCTCCGCAGTCACTTGATAAAACAATGCGCCAAAAGTCAACAACAGTGTTTGTAGCATCCATCACCTACTATAAAAAAATCACAAATAATAATCCCTGTAGTAAAACTTTGAAATCCATGGCACTCTATTAAAATTCAATGTTTTTGGAGCATTTTTAAAACTTCATGTTTATATACAATATGTCTCAGTAAGTTGGAACCATATGGGAAACTTTTATTATTAATTTTAGGAAAAAAAGTTAATCTTTATGAAAAGTTCTGCATGTTCCAAAATGTAAAATACGATCATCAAATATAAAATTTTTTTAGTTGTATACGAGGTTTGTCAAAAAATATGAATTTTACTCAAGAGTAAAGTACCTTTAAAATTGACAATATCGAAAAATGTTATTAAAAAAAGTTGATCAAATATGCAGTTATATCCATTTACATTGAAAAAATAGGTTTTGTGCTTGTTTAATATTGTTTCTATTTTGATTATAAAAGTCATGATAACCTTCTCGAATCTTAATGTTTTCAAACAATTTTGCAATGTAAACACGTAATGAATGCATATGCATTTATTTAATTTAATTTAAAAATAAAAAAGTACATAAAAATAATAAGTTGTGCAACTAACGTAATATTAATTCTAGAAATAAATAGAAACTTAATTTTCACTAATTCCACTAATGCCTCCACATATCCACCGTCTCCTTCAATGCATGTATTCGTTCTATTGGCAAATTCACGTAATACATTCCTGATCATTTCTGGAGAAATTTCCTGGCATTTTTCTAAAGTTATTCTTTCTAAATGTCAGGGGATCTAGCAGGCCAAAAAAGATCAGAATATCTGGGGATAACGTTTCCATGGAACATATGTTCAAGATATTCCCTAACATTCAATGTACTGTGACATAAGGCACCATCTTCTTGGTACCAAATACATTGTCGTTCTTGTAAGGGTAGTTCGTCTATGAAGTCATAAATGTGAGTTTGTAATAACTGTAAATAACTTTCGGCATTCATGGTTTGGCGAAAAAAAGAAGGTCCTATTAATCTGTTTTTATAAATGCCACACCACACGTTAGTCTTGTAGGAATATTGGTCATGAGACTTTATTACAAAATTGGGATTTTCGTCAGACCACCAGCGACAATGTTGTGACGCGACAGTTCCATTAGACGAGAATGTTGCCACATCAGAAAAAATAATACGTCTCATAAAAAAAGGGTCATCTTCTAACTCTCCTTGGATAATGACATTTTTGGATTGGCTACAACAAACAGCATTACTTCAAACTGCGTATTATCATCGGCAACCAATTGTCGGCGTTTTACGTCAAACCTATTCTTAATACCTCCAGTATTTTTGAATTTATTCATTATTTTCGTAACAGTTGAATGGGTAATATTTTTATTGGGATGTCTATTATTAAAAATAATTGCGGCTTCTCTATGGGTTTTAGAATTTTCTCCCACAATCAAGCCGATTTCTATACTTAATAACGCTACCATATTTATTGGTTAAATTCTAACGCGTTCTGACTGTAACTGTCAAACGTTTGTTGTTATCAAACATTCATTAGTTTGTCAGTGCATCCTAGATTAGACGTAACTACAGTAAAATTTGCATTATTGTACCTAGAAATACGTTTAAAAAATGAATAATTTTTTTCAATGTAAATGGATGTAATTACATATTTAAACATAGTTTTTAGTTCTCATCAACTTTCTTTAATAACATTTTTCGATATTGTCAATTTTAAAGGTACTTTACTCTTGAGCAAAATTCATATTTTTTGACAAACCTCGTATACGACTAAAAAAATTTGATATCTAATGATCGTATTTTACATTTTGGAACATGAAGAACTTTTTATTAAGAATAACTTTTTTTCGTAAAATTATTAATAAAAAAGTTTCCCATATGGTTGCAACTTACTGAGACATATTGATCATTTCGAAGGAAAAAAAATAAGGAATTTAATGAGATAATAAAATGCATGGTGTTGCATTAAAAAAATCATAAGTTTGAGTCTTATCTCTATAACTATACCCCGAAAAAAAGTTGAGTGCGCCTCTCGTAAAATTCTCTATGGGACAAGTTTTCAATTTGACATTATCGCTGAGAAACTTCTTAGATATGGAGGAGATCCAAAAAGTGTGGATTTTCAAAAACACCCTGTAATTTATAAACGAAAGAAGTTAGGCAAAATCCGTTCAGGCCATCTTGACTTTCACAAAAAAGTGGCACAAGACCGCGGAAGCCGCAAGGTTCTATCTTCAACAACAACCGAGATATCTGGCTGTCTCAACCAAAATGGGATGCACTATACATATTCATTTTAAAAGTTTTTAAAAGCGCTGTTACTTTTTAGACAAACCAAAACTATCAACAACAATATGTCAAACGAATCTGTCAAACAAATAAAACCGCGAGAATTCGAGTAAATCAAATTAACTCAATATTTCTTTTAATTTCTTATTTTAGGCAAAACATGTTAAAACCTCAAATAACTCCAAAACCAATGATTTTTTTGACTTTCAACAAATTATTTAAAAACTACTATTTTTGTCCAAAAAATTAAAAATATCCTCATAAAAAAGTGTTCGGGGGCAAAATATAACGACACTCCTGTACAAAATATTAAAAATTTGTCAACACTATCTTTTATGACCTAATCAAAGCTATTTGTGATCTAAATTTCATTTAGGTATCTTAAACCGTTTCAGAGAGAATAAAAAAGGATTTTTGGGGCCACTTTTACAGGGCCGTATCTTCTTAAGGAGGCATTTTTGGAAACATGTTTATTAACCAAACTAACGTTATTTTTTGATATTCTATTTACCATAGAAATTAGAAAAACGTTTTTGGAAACACCCAGTATAACCAGTCAAGAGACGGCGCCGTCTAGAGTAATTCTGTTATCTGTTATCAACGACGCTGAAAGTTATATTACAACTAACGATGTTCCGTTGAGTTAGTCAGGCCTTTTCAAACTTCCCCGGCTAGTAATCTACTACCCGTTTGTTATATCACAGCGTTGCTACGTTGGTCATAACTTCAACTATTAGTTTACTGTAGTGTGCAAACTTCCTATTCATAATATTGGGGTAAACAAGATCTATAATATTCCGTAGCATGCTTTATCTACAAGAATGCACAAGACTAATTGAATGAGATGTTTGTCAAGTTAAAAATAACACTTATCTACGAGTGATTATTATTTTCGTTTATAAGAATTGAATGAATATTATACAATCCTCCTTCTTGTCTGAAAATACCTCACGGCGGTTTGTCGATGTGGTCAGGCTTAGACCAGGAGGCTATGAGAAACTATTATAATCCAAATTATTATAAGTTTTGTTTTATGAACGAATAAGTTCAAAAGTAAATATGTAATTCAAAATTATTATTAGTTTTTTAATTAAAATTAATAATAATTTTTAATTATTATAATCCACTTTTGCGAAAATTAGTTTTGACTTCATGGGTAAGTAAGAGAAGTATCCATAAATAAAACGAGCTATTCTTCCAAGTGTTTTGTTTGTGTAGTATTTAGTAACAAACAACATGTCGCCGCGCGGCTAGTTTTCCAAACTGGGATTCATGCAACAAGGCATCTTATAGAGCTCGCTCCAAAAATACTATTTCTAATTATTACACATTACTTTTTTATTTTATCCTTTATTGATTATTGTGACTACTCGGAAACATTTCCGATTCTCTAAAGAACGTTACAACTGCTCATTTTTACCATATTCACAGCATAATGAAAAAGATATGATACATATTATTCTGTATATATTCGGTCATATTATTTCCTATAGGAAAGTTCAATTCTAAGGCTTATTTTGTAAAATGCGAACGCCTTCAGAATTTCCAATGGCACATTAAACCTATGCCATCAATGGTATATTATAAAAATAATTAAAAAAAGTGTAACAGTTGTAGTGAGATGCTCATAAATCGAATTGATTGTTACAATTCATTATTGTTATGGAGAGTAATACATACGTACTTGAAAACACAATTTGTATTCTCCAAATAAGTGCGCCTGTAATGAGTCTCCTACTTGAATGATCATGCAAGAGTACAAAGTCCTCTGTTATTACGAAATTCGGTATGCAATTATCACATATTTCATATTTTACTACTAATGAATAACACAATCTCACTAATGTAAAATAGATAATAAAGGTACCAAATTATTTGTTATCGTATAGTTTAGGATAGTTGGGCAAAATACTAATATAATACAATATACATATAAGTAATATGTAAATATCTAGGAGTTAGCATATTTACCCTTGCTTTAATATCTCCTGAATTTCTGGTAAAAATGGGTCCCGGTAACTGAAAAATTCAGGAACAAGTGTTTTAAAACTGTAATAACATTCCAATTTCTGTTTTGTTTTTTCCAAACTAAATTTGCATCCACGCAAAAAGTTTAATAACCATTGACCATCTACACAAGTACTAGGTTAGTATGTAAACTATAAGAAATAAAAACCATACCTGTTTTTGCATTTAAATGTGGTTGTTTTTTTATCCAATCTCTGATATGTGCCAAATCTTCATCTATCCGACTAGGAACTTCACTTAGTTCACATTCTGCTAATTTCTGGAGTTCCTTTGTTAGCGGACGAATAGACATGTTTGTTGTTAATTTATTGGTTGTGTACTGAAATAATGTACCTATTTCAATATGAACACCTATATGATTATATATCTTATCACTGATAAGTATGTACTTGATATTTCATAAACACATAGGTTTGCATGTTAAAATTAAAAAATGTATGTGTGTGTAAGTAACATTATTATTTATTAAAGTAAAACAGAAAATTATGAATATAAAATGTAAAATGAAGATAATAAACCGTCACACTTTGAAATTTGCGGCTGTTCAACTCATGGGTTTGAAGATTCGCCAGCAAGCTGTATTAATACCTTGAATATGAACACTGTTAATGCAGTCAATTTACAATAATGAATATTCAGAGGCAATTAAAAATACATTATGCATTACATCTCAGACAATTAATGAGAAAATTAGAGATATTAAATGTTTAGACAAATGACTAATAATTGTTAATCTAAATTATATATCTACCCGACAGGAGGAGTAAGCACTATTTTTTTGTAATTTTGCTGTATTCTAGATAAGGAGGTTTTTGTAGGTAGTCTATAGATAAGGAAGTAATTAATTAATATAAGGACAATAAAAATTTAAATATATACTTAATAATACCTACTTAATGAGAATAAAACAATGGGAATTACCTATTTAGTATGGGCCATAAATATGGATAGGTAGTTATTAAAAATATTATTTGTATTCTCATCTACCTACCTTGAAATAGATAATAAAATTACGTCATGCAAAATATTCCTATTAAATTGACACTTGAACAATGATCATTTCTCAAAAAATTGGTCCCTTCTTACAGCTTGTTTCTTATCAAGTGGCCAATAACACATTTCCTGTATGAGAGGAAAACGGGGTAATGAGAGCTACTACAATAGACTATATTAGTGTGACATCAAAATCGAGCGCGACATTCGAATTGCAGCACAAACCTGTTTTACAGTCGAATAAAAACATGTGCAATACGGCTTACTTTTTCATAGGTTACATTTAGCAGCTCCTACTGACCCTATACGAATTCAATCAGCATTGCGTCTCTCCGATATCGAAACTCCGATCTCTTTTCTTTGAAACAAAACCATAACCGTTCAATAAAATACCGTAATCTTTCTATAATTGAAAATTAAAAAAGTGTCTACATATTTAACGAAGTCCTACGTTTTGCGGTTGGCACTTCTGAGTGTGTAAAATGCGCAGAACGATACGAAATCCGAAGTGAACTCATTCCTTTTTGCTTGTGCTTTACCTGTGGTTGATATTTGTTCTGTTTTTCGTTTTTTTTTTTTTGTAGTTAAGAGTGTAGTTTTTTTATTAATTTGTAGGAATTATATTTAGTGTTAGGTTTCTTTTATTACTATACAGTGTTGGTTTGTTAAATTTGTTTAATTTAGTAATAATAATTTAATATTAGTAAGCTAGGTTAGAATAGTCCTTAATCATTCTTTATTACTAATTTTCTATAACTTCTTACTTCATTTTCTTTATAATCTGTAATAATTTCTTTCTTTAATTCTTTATTTAATTCTCTATTTGTTTGTTTAACCATATCCTTTATAATCATCCTCAACCAAATCACATTTACAACATCGGGTTCTGATTTGTTTGTAAGGTAAGGAAATGAAGTACAGTACTAAAAATCTCTTCTAATACTCCCAGCAAACACATTTATACCGTATGTCTCGTTTCGAGACGCACCATATGAATTTCCCATGTTAAATTTTCAATTGCATATTCTATCTCTATTATAAGTTTTAGAGAAAAATTTTATTAACAAAAAATTGTTCAGTATTTTGAAAAGAGCAAGTATTAGGCAAATATCTTCAGAAAGCACGATCGGTAAATCCTTTGTACACCGCATATTAAAACGTCACAAATATAAACCTTATAAAGGTCAGGAACACCAGATATTATTAGCGGTAGATCCATATTCTAGAAGTGTATTTTGTGAAATTTTAATGGAAAAGTGTCACCAAAATGAACGTTTGCCGTCCTTTACATGTTTTACCGATGAATGTACATTTCACGTAGTAGCAAATCAGAACAAACGAATTCATCGACATTGGTCGAGAACTAATAAGAATATTATTATTCGGTCTGAAACACAGTACCCGCAGAAAGTAAATGTTTGGGCAGGCATTTTGTAAAATAAAATTGTAGGACCTATATTTATTGACAGAAATCTAAATTCAGAGTTGTATTTACATTTATTACAAAATGAAATTGCAAAGAAAGTAGTCGCAATTACAGATGAAGATGAAATTTGATTTCAACATGATGGCTGCCCAGCCCATAGTGGTGCCGAAGTAAAACAATATTTAAATTTTACGTTTCCAAATAAGTGGATTGGAAGAGAGGGTGAAATACTTTGGCCTCCAAGGTCACCAGACTTGAATCCATGTGATTTTTTTGTGGCCTTTCATAAAAAATAAAATCAATAATTTTCATATTATTAACTCCTTACACGATTTAAAGCAAAAATTATTGATATTTGTAACAATATTCATCCGCGAACTACTGCAAATGTAAATAGAAATTTCTACGATAGATTAGGTTTTTGTTTAGCTAATAATGGAAATTTATTTGAAAATTTAATTTAGATATTTAACTTAGTTTTCTCTTTTTAATTTAGATGTAAAATTGAAAATACGAAAATAAATTTTAGATTTTTCATGACGTGTGATTTTTTGTTTAAATGCCATAACAAGTAAATGCCTTTTTTTTAAGCAAATTGGGATTTTTATTACAAAATTTGTCACATGTTGAAACCGAAGTACTGAACAATTTTTGTTAATACATTTTTTCTCTAAAACGTATAATAGAGATAGAATATGCAATTGAAATTTAATATGGGAAATTCATATGGTGCGTCTCGAAACGGAACATACTACCTATATAAAATACATATAAATTATGTAAGAGCTTGTTAGAATTATATAAAACTGGAATATGAATAAGAGATAGGGGAGAGTTGAGGAACCGTGCGCAGGAAGTAACCGTGCGCACAGCTATATCTAGCAATTGAGCGGTATTTAGAAACATCCCTTCCACGAAACCTTGAGCAGCGTCACTTACGATTCGATCACACCACAAGCGGCAGCTCTATAGTGTCAGTTGCTCTCAGAAAGTGATCGTGTGTGTTTATGTACAAGTTGTTGTAATTTTCTACGTGAATAAAATAAGACGGTAAGTCTCTAATTGTTAACCGATTATTTTGAAATAAATATATTCTTAAAGGATATGATCTCCTGCATGTATTCATCTATCATTGTTTAATATAACCTAAATAGTTTTTGTAATGTGAGGTGATTTGGTTTGAAATGCACGGTCGGGTAATGATGCGCAAAAATGCGCACCATTACCCCTCATTCAATTCAATGGTAAGTAATACAAATCTGTTTTTTAATTTCAGATGGCACGTAAATATATAAGAAAAACAGATATTAATGCCTATAGTGCGCAAACGTTGGAGGAAGCACTAAATGCTATCAGAAACGATGGCAGGAAAATTAGGGTAGTCGGTAGAACATACGGCATTCCCGAATCAACCCTATGAAAGAAACTTCAAGGTGATCAACCGAAAACGTATTGTCTGGGGCGTAGGGCAATCTTTTCGCAAGAAGTAGAAAGCCATTTAGAATTGACTCTTAACAAAATTGTATTATGGCACTAGGCCCAAACAACTGCGGCATTTAGCTTTTAAATATGCAGAAGCAAATGGCATAGAGCATGCATTTAATAGAGAATCCCAGTTAGCTGGTAAAGCATGGCTTTACGGATTTCTTAGACGACATCCTCAAATAAGTGTGAGGCAACCTGAAGGCACCAATCTAAATAGAATTGCTGCGTTTAATTTAGAAGAGACTAAACTATTTTACCGAAACCTAGAAAATGTGTTCCAAAAATGTACACTTGAGAGACATAAAATATTTAATATGGATGAGACGGGCATAACTACCGTCCAGAAGAAATGTCCTAGAGTTTACTGTAAGAAGGGAGTAAAGCAAATAGGAACTACTACATCGGTTGAACGAGGTAGGACGATTACAGGCGTATTCTGCATGAGTGCTGCGGGGAATTACACTCCTCCCATGTTAATATACCCGAGGACAAGGATGGCTCCTGCTTTACAGAAGAATGGCCCCGTTGATACCAATTACCAATGTTCAAAAAACGGATGGATAAACGCAGATCTAGATCTTAATTGGTTACACCACTTTGCAAAACATGCGAAGCCCACCGCTCAAGTCATATCACAATAGAATCAAACAATTTTTGCAAAACAAATTATATTCATGTTGTGTCACTCTCACCTCATACTTCACATCGATTGCAGCCACTGGATCTAACGTTTGTTGGGCCTTTAAAGAACGCACTCTACAGGGAGTATGATATGTGTTTAACGACCACTGGTCATAAAAAGATTACAGAGTACGATATTGCAGAGCTTTTGAACAAAGCTTTTATGAAAGTGGCAACCATGGAAAAGGCAGCATCCGGTTTTCGTTCTGCTGGAATATTTCCATTCAATCCAACTAAGTTCAATGAAGATGATTTCGCTGCTGCTCATGAATTAGATTCACTTTCTGTAGACGCTTCTTCCGAACCTAACACTAATTCAGCATTACCTCGAGCCCAATCAGAGATCATTCCTGATCTAGCAATACCTGAACCTCAGACAGGGAATCAAATTGATCAAGAAGCTCAAATGGATCAAGAAAACCAATCGTCTGTATCAAATGTTGGCCGCGAATCTTTGCCGTGTTGGTTCAAATCTTACAATTCATTTTTTGAATTTGCTCCAATTTCCAAAAACAAACCTAAATCAGTAAAAGAGATTTCACGTTCGAAGCAACACTCAAAAATTCTTACCAGTACCCCTATGAAAGATATATTGGAAGAAGCGCAAGAAAAAAGGAAGAACACTAAAGGAAAGAAAGATATTCAATCAAAAGGTGTCAAAGGCACCAAAAGCAACGCTGCAAAGAGGCGAATAGTTGAATCCGAAGAAATACAAAAAAGAGGAAAGAAAAAAAAAGCAGGAGTCAGAGTCTTTTTCCGATGACATTGAAGAAAATAGTCCTTGCGACGATGACTCCCTGGGCGACATAGACGAAATAGATTATTTTATTCCAACACCAAGACACCTTGAGGGTGAAAACGACCCATGTGGCGTATGCGGGAACCCGGAAAAAACGAGTTATGGTACAGATGTGTCATGTGTGGCTTATGGAATCACGCCGACTACACTGGGGTGGACAGTCCAAAAAATTACGTTTGTGACTTCTGCAAAAACTAAAATACCTACCTATTGCTTACCTACCAAATAAAAGCTTTTTATTAAATATTTTGTGTTTTAATCTTCTGCGCATAATTACCTACCTAATGCGCACCATTACCCTGTGGGGTGGGGGAATTGTGCGCAAATGCACTTCAGTACTTTTATTTTTTTTTGTGATTTAAGTTAAAAGCTACTAAATTGTGGTTATGCTCATTGAGAGTCAATAAACTAGGGTTTCCATTGCTATTTTTAGATTTTATGCACTGTTAATACAGTTGCTACTAGGTCAATGCTCGCTTAGGTGCGCACCATTCCCCAACTCTCCCCTAATTAATGTCAGGATGTGAGCAATTTTCAAAATAATATATATATATATATATATATATATATATACAGTGTGTCAATTTGGAAACTTACAATAGACTATATCTCATGAATAAATGATGATATCAACAAATTCTCTAAACCGTTTCTAGGCTAGAAAGGGTGAACCAAAATGACATAGGAGACAACTCACCTTAATCAAACCCCCCACGCCTCACCTACCCCAACTAAAAAATTTAAACAGCTAACTCCTACCTTGTAATACATCATTGGAAGGCCTGTATAGAAATGCTATCCAGTGGTATAAATAAAAATTATACAAGGTGTATTATATTATTTCAGTTATTTTTATAAATTAACACAAATCTCTTTTCAGAAATAACGCTATAATATTTTATTTCAAAAAAGTACATTAATATTCACTAAAAGATTTTGTTGAACTACAAACTTGGTAAAAATATTAATTAAGGAAGTAAATGTTCAAAATGGGTTCCGTTGTTTTGTAAACAATATTACACAAATTCTTCACGCACTTTGGTAAATGTTGTTCTGGTTATAGCCCGACATGCTTGAGTAATTCTTTCCCGCAACTCCTAAAATAACGCAGATTGGGTTTTGTAAACAACTGAGTGTTTTTGTTTTTAAAATATTTAAATATTTAATTGGGTTAATATTAATACACCCTGTATAATTTTTATTTATACCACTGGATAGCATTTTTACAGGCTTTCCAATGATGTATTACAAGTAGTAGTTCGGTATTTAAATTTTTTTAGTTAGGGTAGGTGGATATCACCATTTATTGATGAGTATAGTCTATTGTAAGTTTTAAATTGACACATATATATATATATATATATATATATATATATATATATATATATATATATATATATATATATACTATATATATATATATATATTTATATAATATATATAAATTATAATATTAATATATATTATTAAATAGTAAATTCTATATCTGTAGTACGTGAATTTATGTAACAGGTTTTGTATATATATTTATATAAAATTTATGAAATTACAATCAATAATTAATACTAATTACTTAAATAAGCATATAGCTAAGATTATATATATTGTTTAATCGTAACAAGGAACTTTGATATATTATATTTTTATTTTTGCTACAATCAATAAAAAATACTACAGTTACTTGAATTGAAATTGCCACAATTACAGTAGATTGACTTTTGTGCTGAGTTTAATCCGTAGCTCTGCAAAATAAAGCGAAACCATTCACTAAGCATATGACTGTGAATATTATAGGTACTTTGCATATCTGCAGAAAAAATTTGTCATTTTACTTGAATTTCAAACATATGTAAAATTAACAACATTACCTTTAAGAGGCGTAGGAACAGCTGAATCAATCCGTAATGTCGACGAAGACAATAAATTTTTAGTAAAAGAGATTTGAATAATTCATAAATCAGATTACTTGAGATGTGGCAACACTGTGTTACAATAATCAGCATAACAGACTCATGAAAACTTTAGATAATTTTGCTGTGAATATGTACAAACATTAACCTAAATATTATGAAGGAAGCAGTTATTTTGGCAGGGTAATAATAGAATAGTTGTAAATAATCATCATAAAGATAAATTTTGTTTAGGTAATCACAGCAGATTTTTGAAAATTGCATCAATTACAAGGATTACTTGAGGACTGCTGTAAAATTGAAAAAGTAACAAACAAACAAGGAAGTTCTGTAATATTGTTAACGATATAAAGCTGGTCGAATAACAGTATCAAAATTTACAAATTCTGTATGTAAATGAAAGTTCTGTATAAAATTTATTTTTATATAAAGCAACATAGGTGTATGATCACCTTATGCAGCAGAAACATTATCGAAGGTATTAATAATCGTTGCTGTTTTGTATCATACTGATGCAGGTAGTAATTAAATTTCATTTATTATTTGTTTGACCGTTGATTGAGGAATCGTTTAAGATACGCAACGGTACGGTAATATCCGTAGACAAAGTTGGGTCTCAACTAGAGACGGCGCTTGTAGTAATGTGGGTCTCAAATGTTTAGTCGCTTGTTAACTCTCGCCGTGAAAGTGTCTATGTACTCTTAATTGGCAAGCGTGTCATTTTTCAAAGAAAATACAGTTTTTTTGTGCTTGGTAGTTTGTTATTAACCCGTGAAAATGACTGCAGTAAATCACATATGTGGTTATAATAACTGTTTTAAAAACCAAAGAGGTAATAAACATGTGAGTTTTTTTAAATTTCCAATCCACGACATCTTTCGAACAGAAGAATGGAAGAAGAATTGTGGTAACAGCACAATTGCGTTAATGGACGTGGTTGACTCAAAAAATAAAGTAATTTGTGAAGAACATTTTTTGCCAAAAAACATTAGGATAAGCAATCGGCGCAAATTATTATCCAAAACAGCAGTTCCTTGTAAACATATTGAAAAAGGTAAGTAATCATATACGAATTAACATTTTTCGTCTATTTTTAATAAAACCTAGGTATTGCTTAAAAAATAAATAAATAATAGTATCTAACTATGAATAAGTTTTATTAAAATTAAAGAGAAAAATAATTTAGATACTGATGATTAGTTAATTAATCTCAGTATTAAGAAAATCACAGGTGACTCTCCAACTTAAAAATAACCGTTATATAAGAGGTCTTACAAAGTGAAAATATGATGTAATTACGCCCCACGCTTTTTTTATAGTCACACTTGATAATATCGTTGGTTGAGGAAAATTTTTTAGTCAATGATAATATTTAGTTCAGTACCAAAAGTAGTGTTGTGTATTTAGGAGCTAAGTATATACGTTTTAACAAAACCTTTGCCTTTAAAAAATATTTTAGTTTGTAATTGTTTAGTCTTTGGGAATGTTTCAGTTGATAATTTTCCAGATAAAAACCAATATTCCTGTGGACCATCGGGTAGTTCGCAGCCTATTGAGAAATACACCAGAAAACGGCTCTTTTGCAGTTCAAATCAAGATGATTTAGATATCAACGATCTATGCGAGCTAAAAGATTTACCAAGAACTTCAAGTGTTTGTAGCACAAACAGTTCGGAGTCCAAAGTAAGTGATAGAATTGTACAAATGGAATCCCCTGGCAAAACAATATTGAAAGTGCGCTGTTCGGCATTGTCATGTAAACTCCGACGTCTCAAAAGTAAAGTAAGGGCTAAACAATCTCAGACATATAGACTAAAAATGAAAAAGTCTGTAAGTACTGGTCAGATGCTTAATAATTTGTTTGTTGGTAAAAGTAAATATTTACAAGTATTCGTTGGCATGCACCACTTTCATAAGAGAAACGTCAAATGGACCAAGGCTCAACAGCAGATAAGCCTCTCGTTATATTATAAATCTCCCTCGGCCTATAAATTCATGTTAAATAACCTTAAATTTACTTTACCTGCAATTAGAACCATACAGAGCTGGTCGAAAGTGATCAATTTAAGAACTGGATGCGGTAATACTACATTAATTGAGAAGCCGTTTTTGAAAGGAAAGAGCATGGAGGATAAAGAGAAAATATGTGTTGTTCTTTTTGACGAAATTACATTAAAGAAACGGTTGGAATTTAACAAATCGGAAGACTTTGTCGAAGGCTACCATGACCTAGGATTTCTGGGAAGGAATAACAAATTAGCTAACACGGCTTTAGTATTTTACCTTCGGGGATTACTTTACAATTGGAAAATTCCATTTTCCATTACTTTGTTTCTGCTGGACCTGTGGACAGTAACTCGTTGCTGCAAATTATTGCTGTGGTAATAAAAAAATTAAATAGTCGTGTGGATTGGACTGACGTAGTTAAAACATACGAGATTGATGAAAGAAGTCTCACAACCAGAACCATGGTTAAAATTACATCACGGCATATTACCCCAACAAATTTTGAAAAGATGCGTGTAAAATATGCAGCCTAAATATTTTCTCATACAGTTTCAGCAGCAATTAAAACAGCAGCACCAACCAAACAGTTTATTTCTCCAACGTCATTACAAACCGCTGACTTTGTGGATACTATCAACAATATTTTCGATTCATTAAATGGTACAGTTCTACATGACCCTAATCTATATAGGCGACCATTATCCGTTTATAACAATAAAACTGAAATGGTTTTACGTGAAGGGCTAGAGTATTTTACAAATATTGCCGTTTTTGAGGGAACCACGAAACGCAATAATATATACTGCCTCGAAGGATTTCAGTGGACTATAAAATCAATTCTTTTATTATGAAAGGATGTACAAGAACAGGGCGTGAAATACCTTTTAACGGGCTTTCTAAATCAGGATCCCCTCGAAAATTTTTTTTCTGTTGTTAGAAACAAAGGGGGTTATAACCCTACTCCTTCAGTTCGTCAGTGCCGTATAGCAATTCAGCAGAATATGAACATTAGGCTTCGAATGGCTACAGATACCGGAAATTGTCAAGCTGATGAAATTCATGACATTCTGAATTTAGAAACTGAAGAAAATTCTAATAGTCCTGCAGACGCACTAGTTAACATGGAAGTAGATGAAAGTGTACGTACACATGAAGCTACATCCGACGATCTTGAGATATTAACAGCTCCTGTGCCGCAAGAAGCTACTTTAGAAGCATGTTCTAATGTATATGTTGCTGGTTATCTAGCATGGAGCGTGGAAAAAAATTTAAGTGCGAAGTGTGTTCAGCTAATTTAACTAAAGGTGATTGTGATTTAATAAATGAGAATGAGTTTTTCATACTTAACAAAGATTATTCATGGGGACATAATATAAAATATTTAAAGAGACCGTCAGATAAATTTTCAGGAATTATATCACATCTTTTACGTGCATTTAATATATCTTTCGAGAAACATAAATGTAACATGCAAGTTAGTACAAATATAGAGCGCGATTTAAAGAAAAGTTTAGAAAGGTGTTGTGATTGATATTCAGCAGAGACACCTGTATCGTGTGTATCTCACAAACAACATGTTCTACATTTGTTCATACGAATGAACATATTCAGACCTTTAAAATGGGAAAGTGAAAAACGTAGAGAACCACCAAATAAAAGTGTAAAACCTCACCGAAAAATTAGAATTTTGTCATGATTCAATGATAAGTGTGATTTGTTACGGCGGTGAATATATACCATATTAGCTTATCTATCATTAAATAACATACTTCCGGTACTTCAATCAGGTTTTAGACATCATAGTACTGCTACAGCTCTCACCAATATAACTGATAATATAGCACACTCAATTGATCGTAGGAAGGCAGCAATCTTAATCTCGCTCGATTATTCGAAGGCGTTCGACGTCGTAAATCATAAATTGTTATGTGCCAAGTTACGATATTATGGTTTAAATGATATAGCAGTGAAACTATTTCGTTCTTTTCTAAGCAATAGAACTCAAAGTGCCTGTATCGGAAGTGACATATCTTCTACAATAATGGTTCCATCCGGAGTATCACAGGGGTCAGGTCAATCTTAAGAACAATTTTATACTTGGTGTATGTATCTGACTTGCATAAGTCGGTGAAATCATGTGAACTTCATGCGTATGCTGATGACTCTCAATTAATATTAAATTTCGATCCAAATGACTATTCCAGTGCTTCCAATAAAATTAATCGCGATATCGAAGCCGTAGTAAAATTTAGTCATAAACACCAGTTAACATTAAATAATAATAAAACAGTAACGTCATTGTTTTGTGCTAAAACTAAATATTCATGATTAACAGGAAACATGAAAATCATTTTAAACGGTGTTTCCTTATATTTTGCGGAGAAAATTAAGGTTTAGTTTTAGATCGTAAATTAAATTTTAGTGATCATGTAAGTTACGTGATCAAAAGGGCCTATATGGCTATATGAAACTACGATTACTATTTACTAATAAGTCAATAATTAATTTTAACGTGTATTACCTATTTCTAAATTACATTAACAGAAACACGCTCCAACATCTACAAAATACTTGTTGCAGATTTATGTATGGTCTACATAAATTTGACCATATTAGCGATTTCATGCAAGAATTAAATTGGCTCTCCTTAAAAAATTTCATTTCTTAAATGTTGTACATAGAATTGTTGTAACGAACAGTCCTGCATATCTGCGCCGCAAATTAATTGGTAGAAATGAAATTCACTCTAAAAATATCAGATGTTTAAATAATTTTACCATACCTGCACATCATACAACATTGTTCGAATGTGGTTTTACGTATAATGCGACAAAACTGTATAACGCCCTGGATATAGTTTTTAAAAATTACCCCTTAAATATTTTTCGTAAAAAAAATCGTGGTACGATTTGACTGTTACCAATTTATATTTTTGCTTTATATTGTACATTTATAAATAATGATTGGATACACAGGTAGCTATTTATTTCGTATCAATTTATTTTCATATATTGGAAATAAAAATATTATTTCAAAGAATAATAATAACTAGGGAAACAATACCGTTTATAGTATGTAAGGTTTTTATTTATCTATGAGTATGTAGACGGATGGCGCCGACCCGACAATGACAATCAGTCCCATCATGACTCGTGCAGTCGAGTAATCAGTTCAGAAAATTTGCAACGATCAACGATGTCGTTAGTTACAATTCAGAAGCTTCTGGGTGGTGGGGAGCAAGGGTTCCATTAGAAAAAGACAGCATGTTGGGAACGCAATTTAACATTACACCTGCGTGTCTTCAAATTTTTTAGTCAATGGTTTGACGTATACTTGTATTGGGGTAGAGGCAATCCTTTAATTGAAAGCTCAATTGTTTTAAATCAATTTTATATTTTTCTAAATATACAGAAAAAAATGACAAAAGAAATTGCCTTCAGTAATAATAAGAAACACTGCTGATTAAATAAACTTATTGAAAGAGAAAATTAGATATTATGAGAAGTAAGAATATAACTTATCCTTTTATTTAAAGTATCAGCCACAGCCACCTGCGTTTTATAAGATTTTTGTAATAAACTTAAAAACTAAGGGATTGTACTTGTTTTAATTTCAATTTATTGGTAATTAGGTGTTAAACATTTTTGCCTCAGAATTTCATTTCTTTCAAAATATGTAAAAATGTACAGGGTGTTCCATTGAAAAAATGTTACTTTGTTGTGTATCGTGATAACCTGATGTGCAATTGTTTTTTTGATTAGACCATTACAATGCTGAGAAAAAATGTTTGTGTTTGCGTGTTTTTGCGTTTGCGTGTTTTCGTGTTTGTATGTTTTCGGGTTTGCGTGTTTTTGCGTTAGCGTGTTTTCGTGTTTGCGTGTTTTGCGTTTGTGTGTTTTCGTGTTTGTATGTTTTCGCGTTTGCGTGTTTTCGTGTTTGTATGTTTTCGCGTTTGCGTGTTTTCGTGTCTGCGTTTGCGTGTTTTCGGGTTAGCGTGTTTTCGTTTGTGTGTTCTAGCGTTAGCGTGTTCTCGTGTTTTCGTTTGTGTGTTTTCGTGTTTTTACATTAGCGTGTTTTCATGTCTGTATGTTTTTGCGTTTGTATGTTTTCGTGTTTGCGTGTTTTTGCGTTTGCGTGTTTTCGTGTTAGCGTGTTTTCGTGTTAGCTTGTTTTCGTTTGTGTGTTCTAGCGTTAGCGTGTTTTCGTTTGTGTGTTCTAGCGTTAGCGTGTTTTCGTTTGTGTGTTCTAGCGTTAGCGTGTTTTCGTTTGTGTGTTTTTACATTAGCGTGTTTTCATGTCTGTATGTTTTTGCGTTTGTATGTTTTCGTGTTTGCGTGTTTTTGCGTTTGCGTGTTTTCGTGTTAGCGTGTTTTCGTTTGTGTGTTCTAGCGTTAGCGTGTTTTCGTTTGTGTGTTCTAGCGTTAGCGTGTTTTCGTTTGTGTGTTTTTGCGTTAGCGTGTTTTCATGTCTGTATGTTTTTGCGTTTGTGTGTTTTCGTGTTTGCGTGTTTTTGCGTTTGCGTGTTTTCGTGTTAACGTGTTTTCGTGTTAGCGTGTTTTCGTGTTAGTGTGTTTTTGTTTGTGTGTTCTAGCGTTAGCGTGTTTTCGTTTGCCCCTCGTGCTAAAACATTGATAGTCGATTGTATGTAGTTGTAGGCAATATTGTGTTGACTAAAAACCATAATTGGAAACGCTGTTTGCGATATCCAGTCCGCGGTACTATGTTTAATTAGCTTTTTGACAGATGTATTTATGATAAGATCAGGCTTGCATGTAAAATAATATAGAGGTAAAACTAGCTAGCTAACGTGTTTTGCTGCTACATGGAACACATTATTGAAGATTCTGTTTATGTATTAGAAAACGTACTACAGTCTCGAAACAGAATGCAGATAAAATTGAAGGAAATGAGAATACGGTACAGCTTCTGAGAACGAACTGAAAGATTTGAAGAGTGCAGAATTTCCAGAGCCGTGCTGAAACCAAGTAATTTAGGAATAACCTCATGTCCATGGGTGGGTGGGTGGGTGGGTGGGTGGGTGCGTGGGTGCGCGGGTGCGTGGGTGCGTGGGTGCGTGGGTGCGTGCGTGCGTGCGTGCGTGCGTGCGTGCGCGCGAGCGCCCGAGCGCCCGAGCGTCCGAGCGTCCGAGTGTCCGAGCGTCCGAGCGTCCGAGCGTGCGAGCGTGCGAGCGTGCGAGCGTGTGCGAGCGTGTGCGCGTGTGCGCGTGGGTGGTGGGTGCGTGCGTGCGTGCGTGCGCGCGTGCGCGCGGGCGCGAGTGCGCGAGTGCGCGCGGGCGCGTGGGTGCGTGCGTGCGTGTGTGCGTGCGTGCGTGCGTGCGTGCGTGTGTGTATGCATAATTGAGTATACAGATAAATCATGATTGCATAGAAAAGAGAATATATCCATATAAAAAGCATCGGGTAGAAATGTTTATTATTTGGACTAATAATTTTTATTTGTATTGTTATTAGTAGGGAGCGGATAGTTAGGCAAGAAAAACCCATAAAAAAAGCAGGCAAAAAGGCAACAAAAACAGTCAAAAAAGGAAAAAGGCAAAATTGAAATTCGAGAAAGGCACACAATTGTTTAAAATAATTTAATAACTACTTACGTAAAATGAATTTACAAATAAAAAAATAAAAATAACAAAACATTTAATCTACGTTAACATTATTATTCCAGGCTGTAATTAAGTACTGTTCCATATGGTCAGGTAACAAATTTGCCCTGGTATTGCTGACAATTTGCTTGTATGTCGAGAAAGATCTCTCGATATCACAGGATGTAATGGGGGCATATTTAATTGCAGCGACTTCTTGAGGGCTTGCATCCTAGCCCATGGCCTCTTCTCCTTTATGTACATTTACAATCTCCTTTATTATGTGAAGATTTGGATTCTTTTGTAATACAGATAATATCTTTTCATTTACTTTTATCCCACTATCACCAGGTACCCGTGCGATTTCATTTACCACATCGTGCACTATCCCTAACGCTTCCACTAACGCGAGGTTCCTTGCTTCGAGTTTCTTTATAGTTTCGAGTAGGTAACGGAAATGGGTGTTTATATACATTATACCTCGACGGACGTTTTCATCTTCAAAACTCTCTTGAGCTTTTTGTATAGCAGCAGCCGTGGAAGGGTCAAATGAATTCACTACCTGTAAATTATCATTTCATTTTTGCAGAATTTATAACAGATTTTGCAAACATGTGTTTACCTTTTTAATTGAGTTTCAATGAAGCGCGTAAAAATTACACGCCTCGATCCAGGTACCCCATCTGGTAATCAGAGGTTCAGGAGAGAGAGAGTGGAACTGATGGCAGCTTTTCTCTATACTCAGAAACTCGTAATGGTGCTTTTACAAATACCTGAAATTTTTAAATCGTAACAGCAGCACACAGACAATGTAATGTTTACCTTCTTCACGGAAGAAATTAATTTATTTACAGTACTAAATTCCTTGCGAATGCATTCACACACTCTGTGCAGTACGTGTGCTAGGCAAGTAACATGCAGTATAGTTTAGGGTAGAATACCTTTAGGGCCCGTGCGGCTTTTAGCATGTAAGATGCCGCGTCGCTTACTAAAAGCAATATTTTCGATTCAGGTATTTCGTTAGGAAATAAAATACCTAAAGTAAAAACTGTATATTAACCAAGTATGATAGACTTAATAGTGTATGATGAACGGCTTAGAAACCTGGTGAAAGACACAAAAGTAATGCGCGGAGCGGAGTGTGGATCGGACTACTTTTTGGTTGTATCGAGAGTGTGTTTAGGGCAAAAGTGGGTCTGGAGAAGGAAAGCAAACGTAGTGCGAACGTCCAGAATTAGGGTTGACAAATTAGTGGATAATGGTGCGAGAATGAAATACGCAGATGCTGTGAGTAAAGAGTTGAATGTGAATGAAACAGTGTGGAACGGACAAATAAAAGACACTGACGTTGAAAGTGCATGGATAAGCTTGAAAAACTCTGTTGTCAATTGTGCCGTGCGAATAAGTGGAAGAGTGATTGTAGGTAGACAGAAAAAATGTGCTTGGTGGAATGAGTCGGTAAAAAAGGCAGTAAGTAAGAAAAAAGATGCATACATGACAATGATTGCTGCAAAAAATGAGACAGAAGAAGCGATTGTATGAGGTGTACAGAATAAGAAACAAAGAAACGAAGGAGGTAGTGAGAATAAGTGAAGAGGAAGTGATGGCTGTGGAAGGAGAGAAAATGCAGAATGATTTTGAGGGAAACAAAAAACTCTTCTGGAAATGGGCCAAAAATACAAAACGTGGCCCAAAACAAAACGCTGCAGGAGTGATGAATGCTAGAAACGAAATAGTATGGGACGATTGTGAAGTGAGGGAATGTTGGCAAGAATATTTCGGAAAGCTGTACAGTAGTGAGCAAAGTAAGACTGAAGGGTTAAATAAGGAGAATATAGAAGAAATGATGAATGAAACTGAGAAGGATATTGGAATAAATGAGGTAGAGAAAACGGTAGGAAGGTTGAAATACGGCAAGGGAGCAGGCGTGGCTGAAATCACTGGTGAAATGGTCAAGTATGGTAGTGCAAAGCTTATACGAAGATTGCGTGAATTATTCAATGTATGCCTTATGTGTGGAAAAGTACCGAGTGATTCGAAGAGCGCGATCATTGTACCACTGTGTAAGGGTAAGAGGAACAAGAGTGATTGTAACAACTACAGAGGAATAAGCTTGCTCAGAGTACCTGGTAAAGTATTTGGAAGAATACTGATTGATAGAGTACGAGAAACTACACAAACTAAGATGTGGGATGTTCAAGGTGGCTTCATGCCAGGGAGAGGATGTGTCGATCAGATGGTTGCTCTCCAGCAGGTGATCGAAAAATGTTTAAAGGTGAAAAGGAAGTTGTACTGTGTGTTTGTAGATCTGGAGAAAGCATATGATAGAGTGAATAGAGAAAAGCGGTGGGAAGTATTAAATGAATATGGCGTAAATAAAGGTCTAATAAATGGAATAAGGGCAGTATACAACGGTAGTCAGGCATGTGTTGGGGTGAGAGGAGGTGTGAGTGAATACTTTAATATTGAGTAAGGCGTGCGACAAGGCTGTGTGATGTCACCGTGGTTGTTCAATGTATACATGGATAAATGTCTTAGACAAGCATGTCCGATACAAATGGTGTAATGGTTGGTGACGTAAATGTACGACTTCTGGTGTATGCAGATGACACAGTCTTATTCAGTGACAGTGCGGATGAGCTGCAAACCGCTCTGAGGAAGTTTTATACAGTCTGTGAGAGCATGGACCTAAAGGTAAACGTGAACAAAACTAAGATTGTGGTGTTCAATCGAGAAGGTGGAAAGGAGAGTAGAGTATTTACTCTGCAAGATAAAATTGCGGAGCAAGTGGACGAGCTGGTATGTCTCGGTAGAATGTTTACTGTAGATGGTACAAGAGCGAGTTTGGACGAAGGGTCAATGCTGGAAGGAAAGTGATTGGAAGTATGTGGACGAGCAATCTATAATGGCGTATTCGTCCCGTCAGTACTGCATGGAAGTGAGACATGGGTATGTCAAAAAAAGCACGAAAGAAAAATAAATGCCGTGGTTATGAGATTCCTGAGAAGCGCATGTGGTAAAACGAGAAGGGACAAGATAAAAAATGAATGCATATTGACGGAGTGTGGCGAGGAAAAGACGATGATGGATAGATATAAAAGTTCTACATTACGTTGGTTTGGTCACATTGGGAGAATGAACAACGCAAGATTAACGAAACAAATATATGTGGGTGAGGTTAGGGGAAAGGCCGGCCCTGGTAGGCCACGTAAAACTTGGCTGAATGTAGTAGAATCTATAATAAAGGAAAGAAAGATAAGCAGTTTTAAAAACAAAAGGGCATGTCAGAGACTATGTATGAATCTTGTGGAAGCTAGGGAGCTATGCGGAGATAAGATAAGATATAGAGTGTGAATGAAAAATAAATAAGAGGCAGGGATTGTTTTGGCTACCCCGCAAGGGAATGGTGTGAAGGTTAAGTTAAGTTAAGTTTATTTTTTACGGTTCACTTAAAACCACATTTTTTCAATTTTATTAAAATAAAAAATCAACAAAAAAGGCAAAATCCCAAAAATTTCTTTAAAAAGGCAAAAACCGTCAAAAACATCAAAAAAGGCAAACTAAAAATTGCATTTTTGAAGTCGTCATGTCTTAAAACTTATAGAAATTCAACTTTAATATCCTCATTAATTCAAAAAGGGCATTTGCCTAACTATCCGCTCCCTAGTTATTAGTGTTATTAAATATCTGTATGTAGTTATTTTAACATGATATTAATGCATTCCATAACAATAGTTTATGTAATCACAAGGTTCAAATTATTTAAAGTAATTTTGCAGTAGCAAAATTTTTAAAATATTTGTAAGTATTTTGAATGTAAATTTATAAGTACACTATAAATGCTAAACACGAGTAGCAGTAATCAGGTTTTGTGTATTACTTTCTAAATTAGTTAGTGATCGGAAAGCAATAGCCAGTTTATATCCAACCATTCATAAAACGTGTTTAGTGAGACTATATGTGGATACGTTGTATAAAATATATTTCAGTTCAACATATGGTTATTATTAGAACAGCTGAAAGAAGAAACACTTCTGAAAGTACGCGTATTATTTTTAATATATATATATATATATATATATATATATATATATATTTTTACTTGATATTGCTAACAAAAAAGTCGATAAAGATTTTAAAATGTATTATTACTCTTGTAGGATGACGTCATAAAATCAGGTCTACAAATAGTTGGTACGTATTCGTAAACTTGTAGTTATTGTTAATTCGCGTATAATAATAAAACCATTAAAACCTTTTGCGTTTTATTTCCATTATATCAATTTGATGTTCTTAAAAACATGTTAATTTAATTTAACTCTATGTTATATATATATACATATATATATATATATATATATATATAAGTAATTATTACTTTCCAATCCTTTTAATGAGGTTTTTATAACTGTTAATGAACACGTTTCTATAAAACAATTTTGTGTGTATGTAACTATACATTCAAATAAATCAGACATAATTTTCCGAATGTATAGGTGGTGTCTGTTTAGAAAGAGAGAATCTGCCTATATAAAAAGCAGCATTGCATTAGGGTAGATATTATTTATTATTCCACGTCATATTTAGACTTTAATGTATTCAGTTTTGAACTGTAATCTGGTTTCCGCAAACTGTGAGACATGATTTCGGTTGATTGACTGAGATTGATCTGATTGATTTGATCGAGCATGATTTGTTTGAGATTGATTGATTAATTAATTAATTGATTGATTTGTTTGTGTGTGGGAAAGAGCCGAAAGAGAAAGGGAGGGAGAGAGAGAAACGGATAAACGAGATAGAGCAAGACAGTGGTGTGTATGATCAACTTCTATTATAGAAACTCAAAGGGGTCAGGGCGCAGACCGTGATACAAGTCATGTCTTACAAGACTAGGGCCACCTTATTAGAATACAGTTTTTTATGACGGGGCGAAGACCTACAACTGTAAGAACCCACATACAATTGCACCGAGTGGGGGCACGATAGGTGCCAAGTCCCAAGAGCTAGTTTCTGCACTTATATATAAGATTAGGGCCCCATACCATTACCAACCAGGGGAACGGGATTTCATATCTGATTCGTGTAGGATCCCAATTAATTTACAATAATAAATATTTCTTTTCAATTCTGTCTATACTCGATGTATCTGAAAACTATAACATCTGCACGTTGATTTATAGTTGATAAAAAATAAGCTTGCCATTACAAGAAACAGGACAAAAGCATCAAATTTATTACAACTGGTGTATGCATATAGTGGTATCACAAGTTCCAGTGATATGAATTGCAAAAATTACTGAGCAGTAAACTTTAAATAATAAACCAGACCAACTTACCTAATAATTATTTTTTTAATTATTGTATGTAGACCAACAACGCACTAACAAATAACAAAGATTACAATTTTGCACACACACAAATAATGAAATAACCAATCCAGAAAACGCGCGGGCACGGTTACTTATGCAGCGCAAGATGTTTCACTAAAACGGACATTAATTTTGGACCATAAAATATATGTAATAATAATTTCTAATTACTTACAGAAGGTATACATACAAAATAAGTAATGCATCTTACATATAAGATTTTACAAATAACGTACATAAATTTAATCATGTAAATATAATAGCACATGAATTTCATAACTAATATGTAATCTGTATGTCTATACTATTATATAAAATATACATAATATATGTACATACGGTTTATATAATTTTATTAAAGAATACTTACATACTTAATATATAAAAAAGCATATGTAGAATTTATATATAAATTCTTGACAAAGGGAACAAAGGACGTTCCCGAAACGTTGAATTAATTTTTTACGTTTATTTACACAAGTTTTAATGAAAAATTGTCTTATTTAAACATGAATACTTGTGGAAATCTAAATAGAAACATATATATATATATATATATATATATATATATATATATATATATATATATACCTACTATGTATATTTTATATGTGTGTTTTGCTGGGCTGTATTCATTAGATGGGTTTATGTTTTGCGCCCGATTGTAGTCACACCCACAAGAATGGTTGTAAAATGTTTACCTTCCCAAACGATGAAAATCTAAAGAAAAAGTGGGAAAATTTGCTACGGTAAGTTGAAATTGGTACTTTGGAACGTATCGATTGATTACTTTTTTCTATTGCAGAAGAGCAGACCGCCAACCCAACAGATTTTCTGTTGTCTGTTCATGCCATTTTGTGGATAAGAGTAAAGAAAATCTTCCCAGTTTGTTTAAACGAAATAATTTCCACTTTTCACCACCTGCTCCAGAAATTAAAAAAAGGCAAAAAATATTCCAATATAAATACCTTATTAGTCATAAAATTACTCTGATAGTAAAAAATTGTTTCGGTAACAAGCAAACAGTTCTAAAAGTGTTGAAATAAGTACTGTTCTTCTAGAGTCAGAAGCGTACCTTCATAGCAATGATATAGCTGATTTGCAATCTAAAATTTAAAATGTATCATTGGTCTTTGGTTACCACACTATAAAAGAAGATAATAAACTTGTTGCCTTATATACTGCTCTACCTGATGATACAGTAGAGGTTTATTGTCGATGATTGATAGAGTATTTTGTGTTTAAAATAATAAGACTTCATCTTAAAAAAATTATGTAAAATTGTAAATTTTTCAATCTAAGCCAGGGTGCATGGAATATGGGCCATAAATAGAAATACCTAATATAATTTATTAAATCCAAAATAAAAACTTTATTTCTAAACAAATCACAAACAGAATAAAATATAGCTAAATCAAAAAAAATTAACGACAAAAATCGCAAACATACGTATCTTTTTCAGCTCCTGAACAGTGCTCATGTGCCCACATGCTGCACATCAGACATTGAACCCATAATTCCCCCTTTGTATCATCCTTGAAGTGACCATCGCAGAACATGCATACCGCATCATCATTATTATTTGGAACCTCACCAATTTCTTCCATGTCATTGTCTTCATCAGCTGGAAGAAATCCTTCATCACCGTCTTCTTTTGATTCATCAGTTTTCTTTCTTTTACTTATTGGCTGTTTCTGTGCTTTTGTTTTAAATACCTTGCGTTTTCCTTTGTTGGCAATATTAGGAGAATTCTGCATGGATCTTTCCAATTCTTCTTTGTATGGTGAAGAGGTGATGATTTGTGACTTAGAAGATTTTCTTCCTCGATTCGCTGTTTTTTTTTCAGTTTAGCAACAGGTGAAATATCGAAAGGTGTCACGAAGTTTCTACGTTTATCTAACTCAGCGACATCAGGCACTTTTAAGGACCCTACTCTAGGCTCTGCAGGGCTCGACTCAGCTGCATCAGGTTCTTTTGAGCACCCTGCTCTTGGTTCTTGAAGTGTGTTTGGGGGCACCGAATTCACTATGTTTTTCTTTGAACACCCTGATTGATGAGGCTCTGTTGGAAAGTCTTCCCCCAATGCGATAGGTTGAGACTGAGTGAAATCAATAGATGTTGCAGAAGTTGAGCAGGACTTTTCCGCTTCAATTTGTTCACCAATGAAATCCGCGTCAGAAAAAATATTGCGGTTAAACGGATAAATTCCAGTTACTCGGAAGCCGTTTGCTGCTATTTCCCCGGTTTGTGATTTTAAAAATGCCAGTCCTACTAATTCAGCTAAGTCAAACTGTGTTATGGCTCGTTGATTTTCACGTGTCCAGCACCTGATTTCTTCGCTGCAGTAAACCTTGAAGCTACCCATGAAGGTTTTGTCCAAGGGCTGTAATTTATGGGTGGCATGTGGGGGTAGTGAAATAATTGAAATGTAATTCTGTCGAGCTAAATTAATCACATCTACATTCCGAGTATGACTGTAGTGTCCATCTAGCACCAACAATGCAGGGGATTCAGCAGTTGGTTTTACGAAGTCTATGAAGTGCCTCGTCCATTCTGTGAACAGGTTTTGCTGCACCCATCCACTTGGGTGGACTACATATATCGATCCAGGTGGGACACCCCGCATAAGTTGGTCATTTCGATTTTTTCTAGGAAAAATCATCATCGGTGGGACATATTGTCCGGCTGCGCTCATGGCTACAATAAGCGTAAAGATCCGCGCTCAGCTGACGTTACCGACGCTATTTGTCTTTTTCCTTTTCGAGCAACTACTTCTGCAACCTTGCTTTGAACAACTGAGAGGCCCGTCTCATCGACGTTAAAAACTCTATGAGGTAGAAAGTTATGCTTGTCGTATTCGGCTTCCAAGAAGTTGAAGAACTCTTCTACATTGTTTCTATTAAAACCTAGCGCCCTAGCAAATGAAACGCCAGTCGGTCTTCGCGTTGACAATACATTTTTATGGCGACGTAAAAATCCGTCTAACCAACTACGTCCAGCCGCACCTTTTTTTAAAAGGATGCTCTATTCCATTTCTTAAAACTAAGTTATAGGCCATTCTTCGAGCATCTTTTCCTGTGAGCCCATAATACTTCGCTTCCGTGACTAAAAGATATTGAACCAGTTCCTCCTCTATTTCATTTCCTAAAATAGTTTTCCGCCCAAGTTTAGTTTGTACGATTTCTTCTGGTTCTGAATTTTCAATTTGCAAAAACCTTTGTAATGAAGATCTCGGAACGTGATAGTTTTGAGCACCCGTTCTAATGGCCTGTCCTTAGTTTTTAACTGCTTTTATTGCACGTATCATGCTATCCCGAGACCAAGTCTTTCTTACATTTTTTGAAGTATATTTTGGTTTTGTTCTAGGCATTGCAACTGAAAAAAAAATTAATTAGCATAGGTCCAAATATGGGCCCCGGCTCATATTTAGACCCTGAAGTGTCCCATAATCCAAACGGTCAACGTCTAACAAAATTACTAAGCTAACATTTTATAAGGTTAAATACACCCTTTCTCAAAATGCTTACCTTTATTAATGATATCCGTACTACCTAATGCAAATGAATTGTAATTAAAAAAGCTAAAGTTTCAATCAAAATAGGCGATTTTCACTAACTGCGAAAAATATTTCCACTGTCACAGAAATTAAATTCTAACGCATGTCAAATGTCAACCGAGAGTTTGAGTTAGCGTGTGTATGAATCAAACTGCAAGTCGGTGAGAGCAATTTAAGATACGGTTAAAAGATGGCACCACTCGCTTTGTAAAAATATCAAGGTGTCCCATATTAGCAGCATGGCACATATTAGGACCTTCCACAAACCAGTCACATTTATAGACGTTCTACGTTAATGCAATTAAGTTGAACCGTTAAAGAAAATTCTCTTACAAACACTAGATGGAGCTGCAACACGGTCGTTTATTGTCGGAAATAAATCGAATTGCCGACACAAACAGGTGGCGGGTTAACATAACCAAACATTACCGACATTCCGTGTTTTACGTGTTTTTTAAGTTTGTGTTTTTGATAATTCCTTATTGTTATCTAGTATCGCGCAAGTTTTAGTATCTATCGATAGTTTTATAAGTTAGTTCTCGTTATTTGTATATTAGTGCGTGCATAATTTAGTTTGTTTAGTGTAATTATACATTAGTTACTAGATCACTTTTTATTTTAATATTCATCTTTTGGTGAGTAAAATTTCATGATAGTAATGTCATTTACAAGTGTCTTTCAGTATTTTGTTTAAGTATAATATGGGACCTATAAAATTCTGTGTACCTGGTTGAACCAATCTCACTGCAACGAGACATAGATTTCCAAATTTTAAGAAGGATTGGGCAAGATATCAACTTTGGTTAACTGCTGTAGGAAATCCATCACTTTTGGAAATGAACCCAGAAGATGTGTATGTCGTAAATAGAGTGTGCCAATGTCATTTCGAAAGTAAATATTTTCGAACTACTTCACACCGTCTACTTTGCATCTTCTAGATTTGCAACCAACTAATCCAGGCAGAAATTTATTTGAAGAAAAAAAAGAGATCAAATAACTGATTTTAAACTGTTTATTTAGAGTATGTTATTTTCTTTTCTAGTAAATTTTTGGACATGTAAAAATGCAAATACACTTTGAAAGTTTGAAAATTGAATATTGTAGGATTTTTCATTAAGGAATGGTATACAGGTGATGACTAGGTGGTATTTGGTTTTAATATTTATTATGTTTCAGGTCGATCCTACAATATTCAATTTTCAAACTTAACCCAGCTTCGGCTTTGCTTTTTACCTTAATTATATTACATATTAATAAGATTTTTTAACAATTAAGACTTAGGTCAGAGCTAACGGAAATTGCCGAATTACTTGCTTCTTTGCCTACAGCATCGACAAGTATATTCGTGGTGGGAGGTATAGACCACACATTAGTTCCAATTTCAATTTTATTACTTCTACTTATTTGTTTGCGATTTAAATTCTTCAGGGTACTTCTGGCGTTGCCGACAGTTGACTTAGGGGGCCTTCAGCCCTCTTGTCTTCTTGTTGTGGTAGAAGATTAGGCTACAAGTTGTTACCCTTTTAATTAATTTGCTATTTTTTAACTTTGTTACTAATTCAATTTTGTAAGTATTAATCTTTATAAATTTTTGTTTACTGTTATCAACTGTTTATTTTAGGACTGGTACAGTGCCTTTTGATTAGTTTAACCTATTTATTTAAGTAAGTATTCTTATTGTTGTTAACTCTATTCTAAGTTTACATTAGTTCTAGAAGCCTGATGATGACAATTTATATTGTCAAAAAAAACATGTCGCTTTCTATACTGTAACACATATAAAAGATCCATCACTTTTATGTTCCTTTAAATTTGTTAAATATATCATTCCATGGGGAATGTTTTGAGTTTTATTACCATTGTGTTTACAATTTTAAATGATGAATTCAACTAAATCTTAGGATTATTCCAATGTAAGCTTAAATTTGGTTAACCACTCATTGTAATAACTGTATGATTCATGTTACCATGGTTAGTGGTTTTAGATATAAGCTTATATTGCAATAACTGCAATGAGTAGTTAAGTTATTACAATATGCTACTGATTTACTTTTAAAATTACTGCCAAATAGTTTGTCTTACAAACACGAGATGGCAGGGTATATAGTCCAAACGCAGAGACATGTTATATGTTACATGTCTCTGCCGTTAACGGTCTATAAATGTGACTGGTTTGTGGGACCTTCTCCTCTACTGAAATCGCTCTGTAATTATGTATGCAACTTGAAAATCAAGTATTATTGTTATTGGCAAAGTCTCTACTGACAACTGGAAAGATCGAGACCTATCTACCATCTGCTACGTCATTAATTTATGAATTTAACTATCCAATTTCTCCTCGTATAAAACAGTGAATTAAATAAGGATGGTGGAATTTGTTTTATATGCATATGAATTTAATTCTCATTTGACTAATAACACATAACTTCAATTTGTTTGTTTATCCCTTGACTGTTTCCTCATTTCCTACATTTACTTCTTTCAATCATCATTTATTACACACTTTAAAGAAAATGGGGGTCCCCTTATATTATATCTGCTGTCCAAGTAGTAAGTATGACATTAAGTGTTTATACCTTAATTCATTACAATCACGAAATTCAGCGTTTGGCAAGCGCCTTAAGTATATCTCAGAACACGGTAAGAAATATCAAGTCTCGAGCTGTATCTAACCACAGTATATTATACTGTGATCTAACCCTGTTTTAACAAAACGGCCACTCAAGAAAACAAAATCTGACGATCTACCTGAAACAACCTAAATGGGTGTAAGGAAAGGTTGCATAAAGTTAGCAACGAAAATCCCCTGCAACGAACCAGTATGGGTGTAACGAAAGTTGACCTCATAATTTACATAGGGAAAATCGTATTTTCTCAATTAATAAAAAACTCTTCTGTTATCTCTGTGTAAATTTTAACAACAATTTGATAATAAAGAAATCTACTCAATTTTAATTTTATGGTGCATTTAGATTTTTGCAACAATTCACTTACCACATTCTTTATTAAATACTTGTGAGCACTTGAGGTCTCCTAAAACCATTTCTTCAGCAATGCCGACTTTCGCAACAACATCAAAGAAAAGAAATAATTTAAAAGACACTGCAAATGTCAGTGTCACTATTGACCACTTAACGGAACAGCCAGCTGCTACTACTTGACTGTAACAGAGAAAAATCACAAATTCGAGCGTTGCCTATAACTACCCACCACCTTACATGTAATTAATAACATAATATAAAAATGCCACCACCGAATGAAATAGTACGGTAACCAAATGTACGAATAGAGCTTATTACAAACACTGTCCTAACAAATATGAGCACGGTTGTTGCAAACCCTCTCAGTGGGTCTGGGCGTAAGGACCCATTGCATATTCCTAAAAAATATGAGCACGGTTGTTGTAAACCCTAAAACCCTAAAAAAGTTGGTGTAGGATGACATACTGACTATACGACCTTACAAATGTTACACCGGAGTGGCATATTTTTATAGTCGAAAGGACTGATTTCTCTATTGGGAAAACAATTAAAATGCACCCACCACGTACAGTGATCGCATTGAACCAATTCCCTAACTGATTTCTCACATTGTGCACCACAACATACAGTATCAGTATCGTTTTCGTTAGTACGTATCCATTTGTGGCAATTTGGACAAGAAAACTCTGGCAACTAAACATAAGAGGGCCTAGATCGAGAGCAATGCATGCAAAATTTATCTATTGGTAACGATGGCTTTAGGGGGAATTGCTGCACCTGTATACGATACTGATCAGAATTAAAATAACTATCGTATTTATAGACTCCGCTATTCTGCACAGTGTTTTCTACATAATACATAACGAAGATACCGCAGTTATAACCATCTCTTTGCTTGTTATGACGTACGTGAATTAATTTCCAAAACCTCTGTTGGAATATCTAAGGAATGCAATATGTCCATAAACATTTGAAAATATTGTTGCGGGGAATTTTCTAAAAAAATTGGCGAACTGTTGTGATTCAATGGAAAATGAGTTAATGTGCACATTCATGATAGCGGAATATTGTGGATGTCCTTTGATCATAAGTTTTAAAAATAAATCAATAATAAATGATATTACCCATTCTTGACTGTGGAGTGTTACGGATAGGAACCGGGTGTAGTAGCACCGGGGAGAGGTGTCTCACGGTGGACTCGAAATTTATTTATTACTGTTTCCTAGTGCGAAGTTCCCACTTAAAGAAAGACGTAGGTATTATAATTTATACGTCTGCCATATAATTTAAATGCAGGACTTTAAAAACGTATGTCGATTCTAAAGTCAAAGCCAATGACGCTGTCAGATGTCTTCTTGGCTATTTAACCTCAAATTATTCTTCGTATTTCGTTTCGTATAATCGTATCGTGTTTTGTAGTTATAATAATTTATCTTTCGCTTCGTAATTTATTAGTTCCATTGCATTTGTAAACAACAGTTTTTTTCAAAACTATTATTATTAATATTCACTATTACGAGGTAAGTTTATAATGCAAAATGTATTTCCAATTGATTGAATCCATTTATTTTGCAGCAAATAATCATGTCATTAAAAGGTAAATCTTTGAAAAGCCAAACTCAAGTAATGTTAATGAATATACTGCATTATTTCGAGATGGAACGCGATAACGGGGGGCCAAGTTTACTTTTAACTTCCATTATCCAGGTACGCTAATAATTTGCACTATTTAAATTTATATTTACCTAATACTAGCGGAATAACCGTGCTTCGCTACGGTATACAGCAACTTTGAATACATCAGTGATTGAAACTGTTGTTGCCAAGTGAGTAAATTGCGTGAATGAATTCGTCACCAAACTTGGACAATGACTTGCTTGTTATTATTTTGCCGCCATATATACATTATAGCAGTGTAAACATAACTTGAATTCAAGCGCCCTCTCCTTTATTCTTATTCGATTTCAAGTATAGATGCTAACTTAAAAAGTCGATTGCATAACCTTCTGTACCTACATATGTATATGTAGGTTGGAAGGTAAAAATTAAAACAAATTGCAACCTCTCATACGTTCATAACGAAAACAGGCAACATTGTAAAAACAAAAACAGTAATCTATGTCAGAATGACGTTTAAAACTTCATTTCAGATAGACATGTTAACTTAAAAAAAAATTTCAAAGCCGCCCGCTTCTATAAAATATCAATAATACATTTTAACCATTTTCATTCATATTTAATTATTTTTTAGAGTTATATTGCATTATATTAAGAAAGTTTATAAAGAAAAGTTATGTAAAATTAAATTTTCTTTAAAAAGTATGTCCGCAATTTTTTTCTAATAAAATGAATCGTTATTCAGATATTGAAAAAATTAACTAACACTTAAATTATACCTTAGGAATTTTTTGGCCGCTAAATTACGCGTCGTATCAAACAATTGCATAGAACACGTGATAGACGTCTCATAATTTTAATTGAAGAATATGTGTACCAATTTTCGACTCAATCGACCCATAGAATAAAAAATTTCCCAAAAAAATTCAATCCCCCATTTCACCCTCTTATGAGTGGCATTTCGAAAAACCCTTTCTTAGTGGATACCTACACTTCACAAAGAACACGCCCTCCAAATTTCATGTCTCTAGGACCAACGGTTTAGGGTTAAAATATCAATTAGGACTTCCACCCACAGCTGGCCGCACGTCATTGTAAATTTTTTTTGACAATCGGAGAAGACGGCAGACTGAAAATAAAAATCCACGTGTCCAAGATTTTTTCGATCGAGTTGATATTTTGTACGAGGAGCGCCGTTTTGGTCAGAAAATCCTTTTTTTTTACTTTTTTGGCACTTAGGTGCCGAATTTCGACGCCTAGAGCACGAAAGGAAGGCCTGTCAAAATTTGAAGTAGATCCGTCCAGCCGTTTCGGCTGTGCGATGATTACCAGTGAGTGAGTGATTTTCGCTTATATATATATATATATATATATATATATATATATATATATATATATATATATATGATTATGTTGCAGAAAACTGCTCTCACATGCGGCATTTCCGAGAAAACCGTAACTCGGACAAAGGGAATAATGGCTCTCGGTTTAGAATCTGGGAAATCGGTGCCGGATTCACCACAAAAACATAGGCCGCGTTTGAAATCGAAGTCAGAGGATGTCGACGAATACGTGAAATATGTTTTGAAACGGTAATTAAAATAGTTCGATTTGTTCAAAATATTTTTAACCGAATAAATTTTAGTTTTATCGTACTGAGTGCTGGCAACAATGGTGGTTTTATACCTAATTCATCATTGGTATTTTCCATGAAAAGTAAGACAGCAGACTACCACGATAATATGAACGCTGATTTATTTCAAAAATGGTTTCAAAAACAGCTTTTACCAAATTTAGAAAAACCAAGTTTGATAATTTTTGACAATGCCAGTTACCTGCAAGTAGTTGGAAGAAAGAGGATCTTCTTCAATTTTTAAGAAAACACAACATTCCTCATTCGAATGATATGCTAAAAGTGGAATTATTACAAATTGCCAAGGATTTACAAGTTCCAAAAATATATGCAATTGATGAAATCGCACATCAATGGGGACATCAAATTTTACGTTTACCTTCGTATCACTGCCAATTCAACCCTAACGAGTTAATATGGACAAAATGTAAACAGTATTACAACAAAAACGTTGGAAGGCAGGGCTTCAGGGACGAGAATGTTTTATCGCTATGGAAGGATTCATTAAACCAAGTAACTGGAGAACTGTGGCAAACGTGTATTTTACATGCTGAAAAAGAAATGAGCCAGTGGTGGGACGTTCAAAACAGAGCTGAGGAAATGGTAAAACCTCTAGTAATCAATGTCGGAGAGTCGAGTGAAGATGATAGTGAAAGTGAAGGTGATGACTTTTAATTATACGATGTCCAACATTTGAATTTAAAGCAAAAATTAGAATCTTAATTACTTTATAACATTGTAAGGAATTATTATATTTAACATGCACCTCTGTAGCTGTACTTAGGTTTACATTCGTTTTATACATATATTGACAAACTGTAAACTGAGATTTTTAAAATGGGTTACATTATTAACTAATAATAAATCTCATTTTTAACATCCAATACAGTGTATTTATTTATGACAAAATCAGTTATTTATAAGTGGCTTCGATAAGCAAATTACAGTCTTGACTCTTTTGACGCAGTGAGATCTGTCGGCTAGAAACGATCCTCCGCACTTAACCAAACTTTTCGCACTTCATTCGTACACTGCCTACTGCTAGCTAATTCGTTTCTTATTGAAAATTATTGATATAATTAATTTGTAAAACAGATCCAAAACGAAATTTTGTTGACCCGGTCTCGGTTCTGATAATCGTTTCCAGTTGTACAATATGTTTTTATCATATGACTACCCACACTCGGTATGTAAAGTCATGTCAGAATAAGTGCGAACAGACCTTAAACGAAATTCGACTTTATTTATACGAGTGGTTGGGGATTTTTAAGAGCTTTAGGATCCCGAGATATTCGAACAATAATTTTATTTAAATTTGACAGCGCGGCTTAAATATGAAAATAACCTAGAAACATTGACGATGTTTCGTTGGTATTCAAAATTACTAACTATATGAACCAATAACGACACTTTTTTAAAATCTTAAACCTCTCGCCGGCCTGACTTTAAATCATATTTAGCTATGTAAGCCAAAGTTGAATTTTCCTATCTAAATTAAAATTGGGTGGATTTCTTTATTTATTATCAAATTGTTGCTAAAATTTACTCAGAGATAACAGAAGAGCTGTTCTTTTCATTCTAGTTTTCAAAATGTTTCGGTACCCAATAGTTGTTTATTAATCGAGAAAATACGATTTTCCTATCCAAATGCACCGTAAAATTAAAATTGCGTGGATTTCTTTATTATCAAATTGTTGTTAAAATTTACACAGAGATAACAGAACAGGTGTTCTTTTCATTCTAGTTTTCAAAATGTTTCGGTAGCCAATAGTTTTTTATTAATCGAGAAAATACGAGTTTCCCTATGTAAATTATGAGATCAACTTTCGTTACACGCACACTGGTTCGTTGCTGAGGGTTTTCGTTGCTAACTAACTTCATGCACCTCGTAAGGAATACGTTATACAAGTATGTATGCACAAAGCGAGTAATTAAGGTGACTAATCGACCTCGTTTAGGGGGGGGACAGTCCTTCTTTTGTAAGTTCTGTCCTCCCTCAAAAAGTGTCCTCCTAAATGTCATTATTTTCGATATTTGAAGACGGCCCGGTACAATGCGGTATAAGACGCGATTATGATACCTGGAGAGAGCGCGCCGCGAGTAGCTGGCTTTGTTTACTTCTTACCTTACCGAAACACGACACCGTACGTGCGCGGTAGACTCACGGCATATGCACATTTGAATGATTCACGATAATTATTTGGTTTTACCTCAGTGAATATTTAATTATACAATACAGAGGTAAACAAAATTCACGTTTTATTAATTCATTATCTATTTAATAATTTCCAAATATGTATAATTTTATTTACAAGTTTGCATAATCCTGTTGTCAACAAAAGTATAAAATCATTTAAATTTAAATTCAAAATTATATCAAAGAATGATGCCATTGTTTTCTGCAATATTTGCAGAGGATAATTTTGTATTGCAACTGGGACAGAGCAGCTATAACGAAACATTTGTCCAGTAACAAACATAAGCTATCATTAGATACATAAGTTTCCAGTCATAAAGTAACAGGTTTTTTTTAAAACTTTAACTTTGTCCTCCGTTTCATTGTAAAAAACTTGGCCACCTTAGAGTAATATTACATCACAATCTTTTACACATGTTTGACATACTAATTTATTTACAGAAAAACATGTCACAGTTTCCAGTTTAAATGCAGAAATTCATAACAGTCACATATTAATAAGTGACAGAAGTCTTCATCGTGCATCGTCGGCAAATAGTATTTATAGATGAAACATGGATCTACTCCAAAGGAAATCCAGGAAAATCAATGTAGGATGAAGACATTAGGATTGTAGGAACACCTCAAGGCTACGATGGCCAGAGATTTATTGTTATTCACGCTGGATCCGCCAAAGGATCTGTACAAGGTGCTGCTCTGTTATTTGCAATCAGGATTATTAAAGGAAGGTTATCAAGGTGAAATGTTTAAAAAATTGCTTCATCCTTCATCCTAGACAAAAGGCAATATGGTTACCTGGTTAACACAGAATCACTTCGGTCACAATCCCACACTCTTCAAGACCGAGCTGTATGGTCTAATTAAGTCACTTCAAATACAAAAAAAGTACGAAGTAGATGAAATAATAAGAAGCTACGGATACGAAGTATTAAGATTACCACCATATTACTGTAGAGTTTAATGCGATAGAATTAGTATGGGCACACGCAAAGGGATATTATGACAAGCATATTGAACGAGATGGCTATAGAGATGAGAACGTAATTGCTATGTGGAACGAAGCTTTACAGCAATGTGATGAAACCATATGGGATAATTGTGTGCGACATACTGAAGAAATGTTTGACATCACAGTTATTAACATCGGAAACTATTCTGAAAGCTCAGATGTAGATAGTGACTCCGTCCAATTAGAAAGTTTACACTTTAAAAAGCATGTTTCTACAACGTACAATTAGTAAATACAAGTGTGTTAGTTCATATTTAATACAATTTTTATTAGTAATGTATTTTAATAATATAAGTACAATATATTTTGTGGTAAAATGCTTCTCAATATGTTAATTCACACATTTCCCATAGAATTTATGTTCCACATTAAATGTCATCGTCCTACAAATAACAGTTCCCTTTTATTTAGGCATGTAACTTAACATCCATTTTGTGTATTAATGTTACCATCTTATTGTGGGCCATCATTTCTACTGAATTAGTATCAACAATGAGAAATTATGATTATGAAACGTAGTAGCCGTACGAAGTGTAAATAGTGCAGCTCGATAGTTGTTCCATACAAATTGTTTTAACGTATAAATTGAATCTGTAATCAATTGTATGATTGTTTATCAGCAACTTGCAACACGACGATTCTCATGTTTTATAATTCCGCTGCAATTATTAAATGTTAACATCTTGTTGAAAATTGCATTGTTTGCAGGTTATAACCTTCAGGCTGTAAAAGTAACGTACCAAACACCTGTTAGAGTTCAAGAATATTGTTTTTCAACCGTTATCATTACGATAATCAACGTTCTCTAATTTTTACAAAATAAATTACATAAATAAATAATTGTATTTACAATAAATAAATAAATTCATATAAAAAGTTATAATTAAAAATGGAAATAAAAAGGGAATCTAAAATCTACAGTAACCTAGGATCCAAGCTACGTTACGCTACATTCCGGGGAGTACAATTGTACAGAGTGATCAATCTCAAGTGTATACCACGTGATCAAAATATTTAAGTTGGTACCACAGATATGTTGGTAAGAAGCTGTATTGCTTTAGCTCAGCTAGCTACTCTAGAGCATGGTTCGAATAAAAACTACATATATGTATTAACTAGTTTATATATATATGAAAAACTACGATCAGTTTCAAATCTGTATTAAGCTCATTAACTTATACATATTATAAAATATTATCTTAATTTAAATAATGACTATTTTGTATTTGATTAGATTGGATCCCTATAAAATACAACAAAATAAATAAAATATTATTTAATGATTCGATTACATCATTACAAAATAATGAATCTTAAGTATTTAAATGTCATAATTTCATTATAATTAAATAAAATTTACAGTACATGTTTATGGAATGACAATGTCTGTTACAAATTTTTTTTAACTCCTTAGGTAAACATTAGTTATCACACTCAAGAAAATACAAAACTGAAAAACGAAAGTATAATGTGACATAAACTAAAACGACTAAAACCACACTAAAAATCCAATGCAGCCAACTGCAAAACACAACAATATTAACAACTAGGGTTTTTTGTCATACCACTACAGTACACTTGAGATTGATCACGTGTAGGTAACCGCTTCAATAAATAAGATTAGATTATATCAGATTTTATTGTGAATTGTCAAATTAATCAAATTGTTTATAACTTTACCTCAAAACAAGTAACAGCAACTAATTTTTCAATTTCCGTTGACATTTTCAATACGTACAACAATGACGTTTAATAATTAAATGAAACGTCAAATGGATTTACCCTACCCACTTGATGAAATGTATGGAAATTATTAATTTGATTTTTTCAATTAAAATGATTGTAGTTACTACTATTACTATTATAATTACGCATTCATACTAAAAAATATCGTATGACATAATCATAGATATCTTACTTAATAAGTTATTAAGTAAGATATCTATAGACACAATGCATAATCGCCTTTAAAACATTTGCAAAATTAATACCACTCCGCCGCTGCGTGTCGTGCCCTTAAACTCGTTGCTCATGATTTAAAGGCTCGATTATGCTTTAGCGTCATAATATACTACTTATTCCTGAGCATTACAAGATCTTTAATCTACTAATCATTACTATATCGGTAATATGATCATTATGGGCTACAGAAGGCACATTTCATGCAGGAACTCGATTATCACAAGATTTCTTAAAATATCTAAAAAGGGATTGATTGCAAACTAACAAATTACATGCTTTAAAAGTACGTTATTCTGTTATGTATTTAATATAATGATTATAATAAAATTTTAACAATTTGGAAAGTTAGTCCTGCAATTCGAATTTCGCGCTCGATTATGCCGTAATCACCAATAGAGACTATTTACACACACAGGAACATTCAAATCCCACCAAAATGACATGAACGGCTTCGGGAACCTTCGCTTGCGTAACGTAATCGTCGTTGGCCGGGTTAGTGGCACACGTATGGCGGAGACGAGCAGAAGTATTTTTCTGCCTCACTGTTATAAAGAAAGACAAATATAGGAACCAACGTAAGTACCTGAACTTTTATCATTCTGTTGTATTTTGTGTTTATTAAAAGCCTTATTTCATACATTTTACGATAAAAGTGGAAGATAGATGATTTAGCAATGTTTGTTTATATTAGTTTTATTAATTTGAGATGCTTAACATTCGGGTAATGCGAGCTATAAACGTAATTCGAATCGAATGGAATATGTTTTACTTTATTTTTCAGATGCCACGAACTAGACAGCGAATGACATCAAAGGCCAGTTGAACCTCGGCTACGTTGGAGAGTGCAAGAGAAGGACTGCGTCAGAAACAATTTACCACTGCAAATTGAATTTTCACCCATCACTTTTAAACGCGTTAACAAAATTTTCTTTTTATTATCTAGTTAGCTTTGTATTGAATGTCAGATGAAATGACACATTTACAGTTTTTTTGTATAACCAATTTTAAGCGCGGAATGTCGACCGAATTGGAAAAGAGAAAAACCATTGTAAAAATCTTGAAAATCCGCGATAGACTTACAAAAAAATAGCAAAAGTGAAGTTAATGAAAAAACAGTATCTAGTGTTAACGAGAAGACTTGAATTTGGCCAGGAAACATGATTCTGGTAGAGAAAAAAGTTTCCATTCTCCCAAGAAGGCTAAGTAAGTTGTTGCCAAGCTCCAGCAAAATCCAAACTTGTCAATCAGGAAACTAGCTGATAAAGTCATAACTTCGGAAGCAACAGAAAGAAGAGTCAAGAAAAGTGTGGGCATACAGTCTCACAAAATTCAAGATATACCAGACAGGAATGCTGAGAAGAACTTGGAAGTCAAAAAGCGAGCACGAAAGCTGAAATGGGACTTTTTCCAGAAAAAGTGTGTTGCATTATGGAGGATGACCTATGTCCTTGTCGATTTTTCTCAGCTACCTGGCCAAGAATTTTATTCTGCAACTGGTCCTTGATAAGAAATTTCGATCCAAAAAAAGTCTAAGTTCCGAAATAAATTCCTTGTTTTGCAGGCCATTTGTAGGTGACAGAAACCAATTCTTTATGCCATCCGGGACTATCAACAGCGACGTTTATGTAAAAGAGTGCCTTCAGAAGAGAACTTTGGCTTTTATAAGAAAGCACGGAGTCGATTTTATCCCGAGAGACTCAAATGCACCAAATTTATCAGAACTTCGCCCAGTGGAAAGATATTGGGCTCTGAGCAAAAAATAGTTGAAAGGAACAAAAAAAGAAGCGAAAACCATGAAAATCTGTAAAACGAAGCAGAAAATGCATCGGAAAATGTTTCAAAAGAAACAATTAAGTTCTTAATGGCTGGTACACCAAACAAGATTGCCCAGTTCTGCCAAAAAGAGTACTAATTTTTTTTTTTTTGTTAATCTGACATAACACCTCGGGTCAAAGGGAATATTATTTAATAAAGCGGCACAGGAATTTCAATGTAGCACGCTTAAGAAGCGGTGCAGGTTAGTAAATAGCGATGATATTACTTCCCGTCGTTCTCCACTGCTTGAGAGAAAACCGGTGTTCACTAGTGAACACGAACAAACACTTGTTAACGATATTCTTGATACTTGATATTCTTGAACTGCGTAAAATATGCTATAATATGGTTGAAAAGTGTGGTGTTGAAAAAAGATTTAACACTGAAAAAATTAATAGAAAATATTGGTTGTTCGGGTTCATGAACCGACACCCTGAACTCAGTATTAGAAAGCGATTAGTATAAATAGAATTATGAGTTTTAATAATGACTAAATTTAAGTTTGAGCCTCAAAACATTTAATATGGGATGAGACAGGATTTTCTACGGTCCATGAGCCAGATGACATTATTGCGCTCAAAGGGTGGAAACGTGTTGGTGCAGTCACTTCATGTGAAAGATTGTACCGCAATTTGTGCTATGAGTGCAACAGGCGTTTATGTGCCCCCATTATTCCTTTTCCCTCGACAACGACACTCTCGACAGTTGGAACGTGATGGACCACCAGGAGCTGCTTATACTTGTTCTCATAATGGTTTCAACAGTTCATTAAAGTTACAAGATCTGCTGCTGAAAAACAGATCTTGCTTATTATGGACAACCACAATAGTCATTCTACATTAGAAGCACATGAGGTGGCCAAAAATAATCATATAATCATGTAAAAATAATCCCTCCACATGCGCCACTTCGCCTACAACCGTTAGATGTGACTTTTTTGGGTACACTTAAGTAAGCTTATTGGAAGGAATGCGACACGCACGTGAAATCATGAAACATGTTTAAAATAACTCCATACGAATTTGCTGGACTATTCAACAAAGCGTACTCGAAGGTAGCATCTTTGGACAGGGGAATATCTGGATTTAAATCAACCGTAATATATCCCATCGACGCATCTGTTTTTTCAGATGAAGATTTTATTGCTCCTGATGAGAAAGAGCATAATAACAGAACTACTACACTCACTACTAACGACCGCAACTCTATTCTACCTTCAGAAATCATAGTTACAGTTACTTCACAATCATTGACGTCTTCTCAAGAGCCACTGCAAATACCTACTACCACGTCACAACATACCAACCATCACCAGGTGCGCAAATAAGGGATTCTCCACAGCCATCCACAAGCAATAACCTGTTACTGCGAGAAAAAATCTCTATAGTGACTGTCGCATCAGTGAAAACGGCTGAACAACTTGATAAGAGTAATTTAATCTGCACGCAGCTATTAAAAAAAGCTATCTAAACATTAAACCAGATATGTAATTAAAAATTATTATCATATTTAGAATTTACATCAGTTCTACATACATAAGACAAAATTTACATCGATTAGGGCTTGAATCTCAATGGCGCAGATGGTTAGCGCGGTACTCTAGCAAAGTACAGGTCGTAGGTTCAAATCCTACTCGAGGTAAACTTTTTATTTATGTATTTAATAAAATTAATAATAATTTTTAATTGTGTATTTACCTTTGAACTTATTCGTTCATAACAAAACTTGTAATAAATTAATATTAGTCAAGTTGCTTTGGTGTGTGTGAATCCTTGCGATATTGCAGGCTCACATTCCATTAATATAAGTAATTTGATTTTAGTCTCATTATATTTAGAATTTACATCAGTTCTACATACATAAAGACAAAATATGCATCGATTGGGGCTTGAATCTCCATGGCGCAGATGGTTTGCGCGGTACTCTAGCAAAGTACAGGTCGTAGGTTCAAATCCTACTCGAAGTAAACTTTTTATTTATGTATTTAATGAAATTAATAATTTTTTTATTACGCATGTAACGAACCATGATCTGTAACCACAGCAATTTCTTTCGGTATGAATTCGTTGTTAACACTCGAAACCCTTGCGCGTCCAAGTATGCATCCATTTCACTTGCTGCTGTACACTGAAGATTGTGATCTAGAGTTGTCCCTTTTAACAGGTGAAATCCACGACAACATTCCGATGTTTATCGATCTCGACCACGTTATCGAATTCGGCGTACACCAAACAGTTAACGGTTTCTACGAGCACTTATTCAAAGCCGACTTATAGGCGCAGTGATCCGTTTCTAACTAACTTGCAGTCAGAGATTATGTCGAAGGCCATTAAACACTAGCCGTTGGGGTAATCGCTACTCGATATATCGTTACCCTCATTAAAAAAATGAATACCCGTACCGGAGAATAAGATGTTATACGCTCTTACATGTAAACCATTAGCTGTAAAGTCTGGTCGTAAGGCCTTTGAAGGAATTTGTTGACCGCCAATATATAACGACATGTAGTTAATATTGCTGTGATGGAAATTGAATGGATTTGAGGCGTATTTTTACGTAAATGTACGACTACTGGTGTATGCAGATGACACAGTCTTATTAAGTGACAGTGCGGATGAGCTATAAACCGCTCTGAGGAAGTTTGATACAGTCTGTGAGAGCATGGACCTAAAGGTAAACGCGAACAAAACTAAGATTGTAGTGTTCAATCGGGGAGGTGGAAAGGAGAGTAGAGTATTTACTCTGCAAGATGAAATTGTGGAGCAAGTGGACGAGCTGGTATATCTGGGTAGAATCTTTACTGCAGATGGTACAAGGGAGGGCGAGATTGGACGAAGGGTCATTACTGGAAGGAAAGTTATTGGAAGTATGTGGACGATAATGAGAAACGAAAGCATGAGCCTAGCTGCGAAACGAGCAATCTATAATAGCGTGTTTGTCCCATCAGTACTGTATGGAAGTGAGACATGGGTGTATCAAAAAAAGCACGAAAGAAAAATAAATGCAGTGGGTATGAGATTCCTGAGAAGCGCATGTGGTAAAACGAGAAGGGACAAGATAAAGAATGAATGCATAATGACGGAGTGTGGCGAGGAAAAGACGATGATGGATAGATATAAAAGTAGTACATTACATTGGTTTGGTCACATTGAGAGAATAAACAACGCAAGACTAACGAAGCAAATATATGTAGTTGAGGTTAGAGGAAAGGTCCGGTCTGGTAGGCCGCGTAAAACTTGGCTGCATGCAGTAGAATGTGTGATTAAGGAAAGAAAGATAAGGAGCTCTAAAAATAAAAGGGCATGTCAGAGACAATGTATAAACCTCGCGGGAGGTATGTGGAGATAGGAAACCATGGAGAAAGATTGTGAATGAAAAATAAATAAGAGGCAGGGATTGTTTTGCCTACGCCGAAAGGGAATGGTGTGAAGGTTAAGTTAAGTTAGGTTAAGGCTTTATTTGGGACGAAACCAACGATGCATCGTTTAGGTAACTGACCCAGGAAGACATTATCCAATGATTTTCGTTGTATGCGCGCAGGTGTAGTTAGCACAATTACGTCGGTCCTTGTAACAGGGTATTTTGCTGCAGTTGTTTCTAAAGTCAGTAAACTAGTGTCCATAATTCGCGTCTTGTAAGTTGAACCGTGCGCCGCCATTAGACTAAAGGTATCTCTTGATCGTACAAATTTAGCCTTTAACTCAACACCGCTTATGCGAAAGTTTTATTGATTAAACAAATTCGAGTGCACGTGACCAATAATCTCAATCTGTTTGCTGGTCGCAGCAAGTCAAGTACTTGCTGCGACCAGCAAACAGTTTCTCAAAACGTCAAGCGTTTCAAAGAAACCTTTATTTGCACGCCCCAATGTATTCATCTGCCTGGCTGTATCATTGTGCCATAAGGTACAACCTAGATGTGACCTATTGGCCTCCTTTCCATAATTTAGCAACGTTTCGATATATGACCAATAGGCTTAGGTGTTGTTTGGTTGTGACACCATCTTCTGATTTACGTAAACCTCCACTTGTGAGAAAATCCAATGCATCCAATTGTTTACCGGTGTTACAACATCCGCGTTAGTAAGTGCTGTATCGTCTTGCTTTAGAAATTTAGCTGTGATGTACAACATGGTCTGGCTTACATCTATGTAATCGTTTCCGTTTTCGGACACCACAATATTGCGGTGTCATCACTAAGAGCTGATAAGGGCTTGTAAAATATCCTTTCAACACTCTCGATACTACTCTGCGTTGACGGTAAAGCGAACAAATCCAATTCGGACTTGACGCAGTCGCATGATTGGGTGTGTAGAAAAGCCATTATTATTTTGAAAAGCGCTCGGTAGAGACTGGTTATTATCGGGCAGACGTACTGTTTTATCGATGTTCTCATCGGCTTTACGTTTAAGATTTCTACCTGCCTCATGAAATCTTTCTTGAAACGATTCCTTAACAGGTCGATTCTCTACGACGTCACCAAGAATATTGGCACCCGTTCTGAGAGCTTCTTTTCCAATAACCTTTGCACCAGACTTAAATAACGGTATTATACTTCTAAATTTACCACCTAGCCAGCTTCCTATTCCGTGACCACGCTCATATGGTGCACCTATGTAGATGGAGCCTATACCGTTACCGGCCTGATTCACATAATATCGTTGATAAGGACAAACCATTATTGCACTTTCTTAAAGTGTAGCTTCAGATACTACGTCCCAAAATATAATGGCATTGCTGCACTGACATGTAGTGTCCAGGCGAAAAAACCACATCTTTGTGACTCCCGTAAGAATAGTTTTCTGAAGTAATATTTATTATACGCATAAGCGAAGATAAAATAGCACCTACAATTTGCGATTCAACGAAATCGAAATAAACAAACATCTGCGTTGGCAATCCTCACCGTATACTAGCGGGTGCGGGGGTATTGCTTCCATAGCTATGTATTGATACGGTGAATAAACCAACTGTAAAGCTAGACGCTATGAGAATCCGAATAACGAGGAGTAGGCTTTTAATTTCGTGGTGACGCGCTTAGTTAGATTATGGTATCCGATTGTTAACAATTTACTTATTAGTTCGTGGTTATTTAGCTCGTTGCCAATTTCTTCTATGTTGGCATAATTTCCCGTGGCGAAACGTAACACATACCAGCCGTCCTCAATATAAATAATTGTCGTGTTGAAAATGTAATGCAACCTTTTTTAATATACTCTCTAACTCCTCTCCTGCAGGTGGATCAATCCTATAATAAATTAAATTCTGTCGCACTTACAGCGGCAAAAGGGCAAGGACACTGGATTTTCGACTTGACGTCGCATTGTCTGAAAAATACGTCATAGAACTATTACTCAATAAGGTAAGATAAAACTCCACTTTATATACCTACCAGCTGCGAAGCTAACACCCAACTATTAAATTTGTCACTGGATCCACGCCGCTTGATCAGGTATTGTTTATGTCGTCCGCGGCCCTTCTCTGCTAAAATCTTATCGACTTTGAATAGGGTGTCTTTATCAACCGTAACAACTTGTAATTCCTCCTCCTAAAAGGTACCCACAACAGGGTCGTTATTAAGATCGATTATGCGGTAAAGACCACCAGGTCTTCTTTTTATCACTGCACTAATAGTAAAAACTTCCTAACTCCAATTCGTTTCATAACCCTCTTCAAAGATTTACCTAGTTCTGGCGATTCTGACATGCTTACCAACTTTATATTTAGTGTGACGTGCTGTGCCTAAGCCTTTCGCGTTTACAGCCGCAGGGGCAATCTTTATACTTGAATGAGGGCTATTGTTGTAAGTAGTCACAAGTTTTTGAAGTACATCAATACACCTGTAGGAGTTTTTAAAGGTGACATAACGTCAGACCTTTGTTTTCAATGTTGTATTAAATCTTTCAACTAGAGATCCTTTTACATCAGGGATATTTGTTACATAAAAATTGATATTTTGTTTGTTGAAAAAGGTTTGTACACAAACTTTTTGCCTTCTTTGCCTTCGTTTTAAGTGCTCTCATGCCTTCTTACTAAACACATTAATAGCAGTTAGTATATAATTGCATATCACAAACATCCACTTGCTACAGTTCGTAAATGTTACTCACAATATACCTATCGCGAGAAAACTTTTTTCTGACTGTTTTATGAACCGTATAAGCTTCCTGAGCCTGCATCCAATTTTTCACTTCACCGTGTCTACCTTTTACAGCTTTAGCTAAAGGTGTTGTACTCGAAAATCCTGCCGGATACGTGGGATCATAGTATACAGCATCTAAGTTATGTTCGCTACGTATCCCAATCTAGTAAAATTCTTCTTCTTCGAGAGGATCGTCTCGGGGTTTCCCGCGGTTCACTATCGGCATCGTAATTCTCACCTATAATTGTAAGGGTCCGTCCAACGTTAGGTGATACACCAGCAGCACCATGTCCTCGAGTATTTCCGATAAACTCTCGTGGTATATTTATTTCTATAATGTACGTCGCAAACTGTCACCAATCGTCTGAGTTTGTAGTTTTTCGCTGTCTTAACGTTTCGTGAACCAGATCCATAATGTTGAAATGAGGAATGATCTTGTGTTTTATTGTGACAGTACCCCTTTTATCCCAAAATACATCACCGCCAGTATTCAGTATACACAAGAAAGCCTATTTGAAGTCGGCAGTGTTGATACTATTTCGTCGTCTGTCAGGCCTTTGGGTTTCGGCAAATCTCTAATATCATCACCACCCCTGATTGTTATACTAGCGGGTTGAGGTAATTGATTGGAAAAGTGTAGATATCTTTGAAGAACTTGATTGTATTGCTACCACTTGTCATGGTCGGTTTTTGTTTTTACACTTTACCCACGTCGTTACCCAGCTGCGTTAAAATATTGTTTTGTGTGACATTAGGCCCCTGCAAGCGTTGTATAAAATCCAACGGTAGAATAATCGTCTTCTTCAGATTGTGGTCAATAGTTATTGAAACCAATTACCCAGAATTCCACCAAGTAATGGTCCTAACAGCAGTGGTTGAAATGCACCGCCTTTCTGTACAAGAAACTGCCAACCGTCTTAAAGTGTGCTTATGTTGAGAGAGTCGCTGCTTCTGATCACTTGACAGTGGTACACGACCTTTTAAAATGTTATGTGTACACTCGCAGATACATTCCACCTACTTACTATCCAGACATTTCAGCAAAGCGTCGCGTTGACTTTTACTTAATCTGGCTAAAGCGCTCATGATATCGGTATTTTCGATTAAAACGTCAACAACCATATATGATGTAATCTTTATGGCTGTGACACTTAAACCCTTTTTTTGCTGTATATACTTGGCAAATACCTTGAGGACCGAATATGTTTGCTCTATATCGTAGCACATCTTATGTGTTCTGTTTTAAATCAAGTAATAAATACCCGTTCGGGTTTGAAGTGGCATCCCGGTACGCAGCCGCTGGATATTTCGGGTTGTCGGCAAAATCTGTCTTGCTAAATGCTGTATCTGAGCTCTGTCACGCAGATTCTTAAACAAAATTATGTAGTCAGCGCTGAAAGATATCTCGCTGTCTACGTCCTTGATGAAATATGTTTTGCGTTAAGAAAAACACACTTACACACTTATTAAACCACAGTTACAAAACACCGGTTTTTCACCGTCAAACTGCTCCATATCAGGTAAACCCTTCCGAAATTGTACTGAGAAATCTTTGAATAACGATTGCCACTCACCGTAGAACCAAATAATTTTTTCAAAAGTTGTATCGCAGACAGTTGTGACATTTTTTAGAAAATCCACGATAAAATACGATAGCCCGATGGCCCAGTAACTATTGGCGAAAATGGATGCTTAAACAGTTCCTCCATCTTGAATCGCTAAACGATACTAAGGGTACTCTGTCATCCTCCTGTCTTAAATACCAGATGAAAAAATCTGCGATCACCGGCATATTCTACTTTTTTTCGTACTTAACTTTTAATATCAAAACCGACATATTTTTTAGAATGTAAACATCGAAAATTGACAATTAATGTCGCTTTATTTACCTTTTTTAATATCAAAAAATGATCCTATTGGTTTCTTTTTAAATATCTACTAAAGCCAGCCAGCACGTGTTTAAAATTGTGTATTAATCATAATAGTTATAAATTTTGATGTAGATCTATGATAATACTTAATTACTCATTTATTTTTAAAGTAATTTTGCGTGTATACACGATATAAATACTATTGAAGGCTGAATTTTACAATCTCAAGGTGAAATTTTGGTATGTATGTATACACAATATAAAATACGGCTGAAGGTTGACTTTACTTTACATTCTCCAGGTGAAAATTATTTTAAAGTGTGTGTAAATAAAAATTCATATAAGCAGGCAAGGTCACTCTAAGGTCAAAATAAGTTGCCCATGTGACCGTCAAGACCAGGCCCAAGGTCAACCTAGGATCAGCCCCGAGGTCAATCTCAGGGCCAAATGACGTCAATAAAACAAAATGGCGACCAAGGTGCCCCTCCATTAATAGTGTATGAAAGATACCTGTAATATCTACCAGTTCTTTTCTAAAAGACATAAATAGGGACGCTTTAGTACAATCTGGTTAGAATTAAGATGACCATGGGCAAATTTGGACTTTCACATGTCCAGAAATTAACCACTCAAATCAGATTGGCTGGGTAACGCTCAGATTGATATTCAAAATAAAAACTTAACATACGTTACTACTCTCACTGAAACTCAAGATGTCATTATAAAGTAATAATGTAATACATGCGAAGACGAATATCCAAATACCTACAAACGGTTTTAGTAAAGGAATTCTGCAACGCAGATTTTGCTAAACGAAAAAGGCTACGGTTGCTGAACGCACCATTAGGACCCATAAGAATTACTTATATAAGATGTTTAGCTTGCGTGGGAAGTATCAATGGACTGATATGCTTGGTGCTCCAGAAGCAGACATAATAATTGTAAATATAGAACAACTGAAGAGACCTGCTGATATCAAAAGCACTAAGGTAACGGCTTATACTCACATTAAAGCATTTGATAAAAATCGTGTTATTGTTGACAATGTTGTAAGAATTATTAAAGTTTGCAAATGATAAATTAAATTCAAATTAATTTATGACTTTTGTCAAATATAAATTAATTTGAATTTAATTTATCATTTGCAAACTTTGTTGAAAAATAAAGCAAAGAAGCTTTCGATACGTCAAATTGACTATAATTAACACGAGTTAAACCCGAAATAAGTTTAATTTTTAGAATGAACACTCGTGGAAATTTACATTATATATATATATATATATATATATATATATATATATATATATATATATATATATATATATATATATATGCCTCCTCTCACGTTTTCTTGGTTTTCCTGGTGTTGATTCCGGACTCTGTTCTGTTTCCAATGCCCCTCTGATTATTCTGGTTGTCGATATTAGCCAAAAAATTGGTGTCAAAGTTGTGCAAACACCGATGTACGTTGGTTTTTCTTTACTGCATTTATGTGCTCTTCCTTCCTTGCGCTTATTTTCCTTTTTGTTTGCCCTATGTAGGTCATATCTCAACCATTACATGGTATGTCGTACACACCGGGATTTTCTAACTTGATGTGGTCTTTTGGGTGCCTGTCGTTCCCTTTACATACGGTAAGAAGAATTTGACTGTTGCTGGTTTTTCTTCTTGCATTGCGTCAATAGGTTACTTCATAATTTTATTCTTCTTTTTTCCATGTATGTAGTAGGATGAGGAGTAATCGCTTGATACACATAATCTTGAAGTAGTGTTTCTAGTTTTTGTTCGTGGTCCTGGGGGTCGATTACTACTCTTACATTACCCTTACCTGCAGACAAGATAATAATTTTTGCGTTCCTCTTCAATTGTTGTATTCTTATTCTGTTAGATTTTGTTTTGGAGGACGTGAGATACGTCCTGTCGTAAGATTTCCGCTGTGTTGTTTTCCATTCCGTTGATAGGTGCTTCTACTCCACAAATGACGTTTTCTATTGATATGCGTGTCCGAGCAATAGGATAATTAAAACCTTTTGCAAGCACGGTAATTTCAGCCTTGTTAATGGTGTGTTTTGATATGTTAGTTACCACACTGATCGGATCCTTCTGCCAGCTGGTCGATGCTGGTCTGTAGTATTGAATATCAGATGTTAATTCCAGATAAAGATGTAATACATCTCTGTTGCTATTATCAAGTATTCATATATTCCAAGCTTTACCTGAATAATACATACTTTACGTACAGTGGACAACGACATAAACAAAAGGAGGCGCCGCCCATGGGATCATCACTATCCTCAGTAATTGCTAACTTACTTATGAAAGAGTTTGAGGACGAAGATTTACGATCAGCAAAGGATAAACATACACTATGGCTTCAATATGTAGACGGATCCTATGTTGCATAGAGTCATGGAACGGAGAAATCAAACAACTTCTCAGCACATCGCAACTAGCTACATGTCAACATTAAATTACAAAAATATAAATATACATAGTTATTTAGAATCCATTATTATATGCTTCATAATCAACATGGAATTTTTTTAACATATCGAGATGATCTATGGAATATGTAACATAGGAAACGGCTCTGCTAACAATTTAAGAAAATTAAAGAACCTGCAAAGAAGGGCACCCAACTCACTTCTTAAGTTCATTCTACCATCAAACCATAAAGATGTAGATATGTCTAAATTTTTGGCGGACTTAGAAAATATTTCAGACGCAATTCCAGATAACAATGTACAAAACCCTATTAGTGCCAACGCTACTAATTTGATCACCAACCACATTAACTGTAACAAAAATAACTTTTGGTTTGAAGTAGATTCATGGTACCAAAAGTTAAAACTTACAGTTCGTGATATTAATATAATATTAACCAAATCTGATAAATCTAATGTTTATGTGTTGTTATACAAAGATATTAATCATATTAAATCATACATTTCCCATGAGACATCCAAATTACTCCAATCTTATAAAGGTGTTCTACCTAAATATTATGGGCTACCTAAGGTACGTAAAGAAAATTTACCATTACGTCGGATTACTTCATGTATAGGTGCACCAATACAAAAACTTGCTAAATAGATCGCTAACATGTAGATTCTGCTTTTCATAATCATAACATAACAAATTCAGAATCACAGTTACCTTCACTTTCGCAGAAAAAGCTAATGGTTTTGTTATATCAGAAAATTACTGCGTAGAGAAGAATTATCAACTGATAACACAGGTATGCTCTATCACCACATACTTCATCTACGATGGTATTATTTACTCACAAGTGTACGGTTGTCCTATGGGAGGAACTATGTTCGCCGTCAATCACAGAAATTGTAATGAATGGCATTATTTATTTCGTTATCGATAATAGTATATGAAAGTATAGTAAAGTTAAAACAAGCGCGATTTTTCGAGCACGACGGCGTAGCATAGGTACTAGTATTATTACTACAAAAAATGGAAATAAGAACTAATAATGTAAAATATCTAATAAAAATTAATATATCTAACAATACTATCTGTACTTTCTATTTTCATTAATAAAATTAGAAGTGTTAAATAATGTTTAAATCAAGGTTTTGAATTTGTTGTTAGTAATATTTTGTTTGACGTTACAGGGTACTCCTGTCAGATCACTAATCAAAAAATTGTCATGTAGACTTCACGTTTCTTGAGTTGTTGATGTTGCCATGGTAACTTTAAAAAACGCGCGTTTTTGAAAGTTCGATTTAACCCTTAATTGCATGATTTTTTTAATTTGAAAAATAAACTGCTCTTTGTACTCTTAACAGTTCCATGTTAAGGCTAAAAAATAATGGAAAAATTTTAATTTCCTCAGAAATTTAATTTAAAAAATAATAATGATATGTAGCAAATTTGCAACACTATGCAACAGTAAAGCCTAAAGTGTTAACAATGGAATTTTCGAAAACAGTTCTTGTCTTTTGTGAGACATAAATGAACAGCACATTTAGAGCACTTGAAGTGGCTGAAACCTTTGCAACCTGGAAGTTTGCACCTTTGGCGGTTTTTTTCATAAGTGACCCAGTGATTTATTTCGTCTCGTCGGACATTTATCACTGGAACATGAACGGCTGATTTGTTTGTTTTTCTTCTCTTCTATGCGCTGTTGTGTCTCACTGGGTCTGCCACGTTTCTTTTGGGTTCTTGAACCCATGAGACACAAACATTGAGCGACTTCTAGTCGAAATTCCCAAAGATTCATTTTGCTTCCTTGGTGTATCCTTGAGTGGAGTAACCAAGCATTGATTACTGTCACGTCAAGAAGGTGAAAAAATATCCTCATGTACCATTTTTTAGAACGAAGTGGAATTTGATATCTTCCCATATGGCTATCCAACAAGTCGATTGCTCCCATGAGTTTATTGTACATTGTGACAACATTGGGACAATTGATTTCAATCCTCTTTTTTTGTCTTCGATCAAACCTCTTCACATTTTGTAAAGGTAATTCACCATATAAGGTAGAAAGTAAAGTTACGCACTTATTGTCTTTCCACACAACTGCACTCAACTTTACCCCTAAGGTAGTAGCAATATATTCTTCTGATGTTTCTCGATTCCATTTTTTCGTGTCATTATCACTTGATAATTTTTTATTGTGTAACCTGTTTCATCGAACAGATCCTAAACTATATATGCCTTCTTTAGCTAAATACGTCATCAGTTGTACTGACGTATAATAGTTGTCAAAATATAATGTACTGTTCACGTTCGTTGGAATTACTCGCCAGTCGCATTACCACATTACCTGTGACACCAAGGTTAGGCTCGTGTGGTTTTAGACTTGTAACGTAATTCTCAGGTCCTGCATATAGCTCAAAGTTGTAACAAAATCCTGTTATTCCACAGAGCATATAAAATTTGAAACCCGATTTATTCGGCTTCATAGGAAGATATTGCTTTAGATGATGACGACATTTGTTGCACAGATCTGTTCATCTACAGCCAATGCAGCTTTCGTTGGAATTAATGAAAATCGCATATTTAGATGTTCAATTACAGGTCTAAGTTTGTATAATTTATCATATTTGGGATCTTCTTTCTCAGGACAGCTGTTATTATCACTGAAATGCAGAGTATTCTTGATTTTTTCAAACATATTTACTGACATCACTTCACGGATATACGAAATTCCAATGTCAGCCCGCCAATAAGCTCTAGTACGGGCAAATTTCCATAAACCTTTTGATATCAATATTGGACAAATTTGCTGGTTTATTTGGATTCTTCTGAACTGCATAAAGATTGCTTTGTTCTCTTATCAAATCAATAAAAGAGTAAGAGAAGTAAGAGAAGCATTCAAAGGCAGATTCCATTTGAAGTATACTTTGAGGCAAATCTGAGTTTCCCTGAAATTTCTCAACATTGTCAGGTACCTGAAGATGCCTTTTTGTCCAAGATAAATTTGAACTGTTAGGTATCTCAGTAATTTGTTCTTCATCTACATCTGATGAATCATCAGAATTTCCTTGTAAAATTCCTACTTCATCTTCACACACAGTCATATGAGTGGCTTGTAGGTTTTGACGATTTCCTGCATTTTCTTCATCGGCTTCAGGTGAATAGTCCGAATCTTCATCACTACAGTTCTCAAATTCATCTTTGCTCTCTGAGAAATGTAAATTTTCCACAATGAACTCTAATTCGGCCTGAGTCAATTCATTTTTATGATGTGACATCTATAAATGAAATTACAGCATGTAACAAAGACTAAAGGTAACGCTATTGCATAATGTTGCAAAAAAGCAACACAAAATTGAAAGCACACTTGAATTTTAGCTTTTGTGAATACGAAAGTTTTTACTACATATGATATCATTATTTAACTTTATTTACGCCTCCAACTCGAAACTAACAATTTATTTGAACAAAAACACACTAAAACCAATCCCACAAATAAAGACGGTGATAGGACGCCACTAACGTTACAGTTTAGAGCAGCAAACTGCCAGGATTTATAGCATGCAGAGCCCTCTTTGAAAATTACTTGCAACTAATAATGCATTTCAATCTGTATCATATTTGCTACATCATGCTATCTAGACTAGGCAGCACAAAATACTAGAAAAGAGAAATACGTTGCAAATTTGCTACACCATGCAACGAAGGGTTAAACACGCAGGTGTCAGATGAAATTATTAAAAATATTTTTTCTATTTTGCGTGTTTAATATGTACATTATGACACTCAAACGGATGTTTTAATGTTTGACTTTAAAGTTTAGTAACCTTACATTTTTTTTCTTGATGTTGGTATGTAAACTAATGAAGTTCTTTATTGATGTATGTAAACGGAAATGTAACATAACCTATTCTTATTTGAAATGTGTATATATCCTTTGTATTGAATTATTCCTGATTAATGTATTGCAATGATTAAGATTACCAAAATCGAATATGGACGATTTCTCTTTTTTATTGTGTTTCAAGATAATGCGTCAATATGCTTTCAGATTAAGCCGATTACATCTTTTGCGTAAAATATAACCTTTATTTAACCTTGATAACTTCACTTGAGTGTAAATTATTAAGTTTACATAGTATAGTGTAATTTTATTCCGATTATAATGTATATAGTACACAACTTCTATTGAGAACATGTTTATAAGGTAGTTTGAAATGAATTAGTAACAAATAATAGTTTTAATACCCTATATTTGTATCGAACTCAAACAACCAAATACCACTGTTGCCAACCTACATTCAAAATTATTAAATAAGGTGACAAATGGAATTTACATTTTTTCAAAATTTTCAACACAAATATGCAAAATAGAAAAAATAGTATAAGAAACTCGTTTCATAAGACGCTTTATCGCATTCGTCCATTAGAAAACTCCCCGCTGCGCGGGTCGTTTTCTAAGCTTGGACTCATGCGATAAAAACGCGTCTTATGAAACTTGTTTCTTAATATACTATTACAGCTTACGCTAATTTAAAAAATTGTAACAATTATGTACCATTCCTGCACAGCATCAGGACAAGCAATGAAATGTCAAAATGACACAATCTTTCAAACGTCAAACCATCTAAATAATAAATGAAAAAAAACAGGTTAATAAATAAAGTAGATTTAATTATCTAAAAAATTAATCAAAACTATTTATTGGAAGAATTACTATCAAATTTGAAAATAGTGGAACGTTGCTTCCTTTGTGTAATTGTGACAAAAATTATGAAGCTAACATTCAAAGAAATGTGTTTAAAAATGATAATACTACAAATGCATTAACAAGCAATTGTTGACAATCCTAGTATAAATATCAATAATGATTAACAATTACAAATTACAAAAATTATAGCAAAAGCTCAAATAAGCCAGCATTTTGCACTAATCAATTTCCTAATCTATCATAAAATTCTTTTCTAACATTGGCAATAATGCGCGGCGTTATTTTCAAGGATTCTTCGCTGATGCATATCTTTAAAGCCAGTAAATCTGTAAACCTTTCAGAAGGGAAGATATTAGATTTTAAATTTCTCCGACCATTCACCACCCGGTATATACAGTGCGCACCAAATGTATGGAACCGGCCTTGTTATTTCAAAACTATTCAAGCTAAATCGATAAAATTTAATATACATACTGTTTTTTAAATAGGCAAGAGGTCAAATCACATACCGTTTGAAAGGTATTTTCAAGTAGAATTCAGCAACATGCCGCTTGCCATAGTTATCTCTAAAGATAATTCCGCTATTGTAAATTAAAGATTGGGAGTAGGATAACTTATGAGAATACATGAGAGAAATATAAAAAAAATGTAATTTAATATAATTTCCAATGTCTAACTTGAAAGTGTGTACTCGGTATATTTTTCATTCCATACAACTACAAATACAACACCAATTTCTTTTATTTGTTAAAATGTACATGTACAAGAACATTCATACATACAAAATTCAAAGTTCATGTTTTATTGCTTGGTTGCAGGATATCAAGTATAGTTACAACGCATTATACTATCTTATCAATACAAAAGCATGTTTGATAATAGATAATTTATATTGCAATATCACGATGAGAGAATTTTTTTAGATCTTTTACTTTGTCGTTTGCTGTTGCAAACAAATTAACAAAAATATTTAGTTATTACTGGATTCCAATATGAATATGTAAACTTAACAAAATTTAAACGTACCATGTTAAAATTAAGATATAACATTCTACCTGTTTTTGATTAATCGAAGATTTTATTTCTATAGTAAACAGACGTAATAATGAGTTTGCAACGTATATTATATGAGTGTCATGACTTAAATTTTTTAAGTCGTAATCAGCTACTTTCTGGTTGATTCCATCTACAAAAGTCATATGTTCTTTACGTCTAATATTTCTAGTACTTACGTCTTGTATCAGTGATTCCAGAGTACACTTTTCCACAAAAAAGGCAGTCCCGAAGCTGACAGTAGATTTAAACCATATTTAAGCATCCAAGCACACAGAGGACACCACTAACAGAGAAGAAAAATCGGCGTCGGGACAATGGCAGCAGTTCCTTAAAGACACCCCTTAATATTTTTTTTATTTTGTTTATCTGTGTTTCTTATTGAGTGCCAAACCTTTTTTCCTCGGGAGACTGAGACTGCTCCTCTTTACATAAACATATCTCTGGCCCTTCATTTCTCAAACCTTAACAACAACCGTGATGGTGAAGAACGGTAGCCTCCAGGCATTACGGTCGACATGGATGGTCAAATTACGTAGATGACGAAGGTGAAGCAGATCAAGTTCCTAGAGTTGATGACGTCGATAATATAGATAACGTAACCGTTGTAGATGACTAACATAACGTAGAAGACGTATAAAACGTAGTTGACGTAGATGCCGTAGAAGAGATATACCATAAAGATAACATGGATGACGAGGACGACTAGATGACGTCAATGTTGTACGCGATGTAAATAACGTGGATGGCGTACAAGGAGTAGACCATGTAGACGCAAATGCCTAGATGATTTGGATAACGTGGATCGCAGAAATGACTCAGATCAGGTAAATGAGGTAGGTGAGGCACACAACGAAGCTACGACGATGTAGAAGTTATTGGAGGCAGGTTAGGTAAATAGCTTAGGTGATATGAATGGCGTAGATTAAGAAGGTAAGGTACGTGTCGTAGATGGATTAGATGGTATAAATGAATGTCAGATGGCAAATGGCAAAGATAATCCAGATGGCGTAAACTAAGCAGATCATGTAGTTGGAAAAGATAACTTAAATGCATTGGATAGTATAGATAACATAGTCAACGTACATGACGTAATTGGCGCAAATAGTGTAAATGGCGTATATAACGCAAACAACATGAACGACGCAGGTGACGTAAATAACACATCCAGAACTCACAGATGGTGCAAATGCCTGTAAAGACTCGAAACCCTTTTCCAATCTTGTTAAATTAACTATTGACCGATTTTACTAAAAATTGCAGAATTTCAAATAATGTTTATCCCCTCCGACGTCGTTCCGAAAATATTAATAATCCTCCTCCAGTCCCACTACTTACCCGATCTCACAATCTCTAAACTAATACCACTACCAGAAGCCGTCCCCGGATTTACACCAAACGCGCTACCGAGAGCGAATTCCGCATTAGATTTCTTCTCGAATACTCCTGTACACCCTGGCCTGCTGTCGTTTAAATTCGCCGTCACCTGCATGTAAGTTTTTATTTACAACACCTACACAAAGACTTGCGATGAACGTTACGGTGGGAGTTTAATTCCCGGTGTCGTTTCCCACTTACACCGTCGAACAGAAAGGCCGCCTGATTAAATTCTGCGGGCACCACAGTATCGATTGAAAGCGCAACGTCGCTGACAGCTCAGGTCTACTAATAGATCCTAGTTTCATAATTACACACAAACTTACACAGATTCACCGCCACGGCAACTTACTAAAGTGCAGTGTCGCCGAAATGAAAGCGATAAACCAGTCAAAATCAGATAATTATTCTGACATAAAGTTTTAGTCCGTCTAGTAATTACGTAAACAAAGTTAGTATTACATTTTTCTCACTTCACATTATTGCTCCTTGCTAAAAGTCTACTCTTTTTGGAGTCCTGAATCCGTCCTAAATAGCACGTCGCGATAAACCCTGATTACAAAATTATCCCCGCATCAAACATTCTTTAATATCAGGTTACGTAAAAAATTTAGCCTACTCTGCCCGCCAGTGAACAAAAGATAAACATTCTAGTAATCGAATCATTCCTGAAAGTTTAACCGTACCGAGGTAAAGATTTACCACCACCAACATTTCTCCATAAGTCGTTTGCGGACTACACCTGCTCGTCGCCGCACAAAAATATTCAATAGCTATCTGTGTCCACTACCCTATCGGTGGTTGTTTCTAAATAAAAATAGGGAGAGCTGAAAGATCACCAAACCCTCTCATTATAATTTCAACTAATACGTAAAGCTAACTAGAACACATTCTAACTTCCCTTGATTAGTTTTAAAACACTAATTAGAACCGCTCCTATTAGTTAAATAAATTCTATTAGGTATATTAAACATTGCGTTAAAATTGTATTAAATAGTTTAGGTTTTGCTTAAAAAGCCGTGGTTGTTCAAGTTTTAAAATATCGACTTTCTGTCTGACCTAGGTAGTCGACGTACCGCTTCCGTTATATTTTTAAAAATATTTCAAGGATAAATAAAATTGCTATCACATCGGTCTTAACTGTAAATTAAAGTTCTATCGGACAGGGACTGACTTTCTTCATGCACGTATGTTGAGTTAAGCATATCCTAGTTTAAAATCCTTACTATAACTGTGCCGTTAATCATATTTTCTTAGCGACCGTAAGGATGCAGTGGGGATGACCATCGTCTAACGAGAGCCGCCCTTGAGTCGCCGTACCACGAATTCCGTAAATTTATGGATCATCTTCCTTTGTTTGTTTAAAGTAAAAATGGTTTATTATATTTTAGTTCAGATCTACACACACACACACACACACACACACACACACACACACATGTATATATATATATATATATATATATATATATATATATATATATATATATATATATATATATATATATATATATATATATATATATATATATATATATATATATATTATATATATATATATATATATATATATATATATATATATATATGTTTTGTTATTCTCATTAAGGTAGTAGAAGTGTATATATTTAGCTTTATAAAAGATATAGGATAATATATGTATCAAACCTTTTCTTGTTTATTGGTTAGAGTGAAATATCAGGTAGCTAGCGATCAGCCCTGTCTAAAAGAACCTACCCCCACACTTGACTTGAACTACAGAAGCACAAAACATACTCATAAAAGTGGCCATCAGACCAATACATGCTTTAGATAACGCAGGTGAAGCATTGGGTGGATTGCAAAGATGTAGCTGAACAGATACCGTAGGTGACATACATGACGCAGATGATTTGGATAACCAAGAGAACAAAGATGACATAATTAACGCAGATAAAATAGATGACAGGTGTAGCTATCACAGATGGTTTAACTGGCGCAGACAACTCAAATGATACAGATGACATAAGGGTAGATGACGTAAATACCGTGTATGGCGAAAATTACAAAAATATGTAGATAACTGGATCGCGTATATGACGCAGGTGACGTAAATAATGGAAATGGTACAGCCAGTATAAATGCCATAGTCCTTTTGGTAGATGTCATGACGCAGATAGAGGATATGTAGGTAAATGGTTCAGATGATGTAGGTGAACCATATAACACAGAGGGGTAAGTAACATGGCATAGATAACTACGCTGATAAGGATCACATGCACGACAGATAACATAAGATGAGATGTATTAGGTGGATGATGGCGATTACAGGGATAATTTGGGTAACATGGCCAAAGTAATTTTTCTCTACGTAATTTTTCGTAAACACGTATCTTATTAAACTAATTTTTTTTGTTACTTTAAAACATTTTTTAAGTATTATTGTTTAAAAAGACCTCAATACTTCTAATCTAGTTAATACCATGATAAAATTATAAAACGGCTCAAGAAAGTCAAAGAATATTAATCGCTTATAAGTTTCGTATGGTGTAATTGTTGTTGCTCTTCCGTTTGATTCCTATAGAACTTTGAGCATGAACCAAACTTTATACAAAATAAATTGTCTATGTGTTTGTGTGTATGTGTGCGCGTGTGTACGTGTGTGTGTGTGGGAGTGAGTTATGGTAAAGTTGTCAGATCCTTTTTAACTTTTGGGATATATAGGACCACCGGAAGTATCTATTAATCAACACAGTTTTTAAAATTTTTCAAGTAAATTAGTCGTAAAAACGGAGCTGTCAATTTGAAATTTCTTGGACGCATGAAACGCACTGAAGAACTATTGAATATGAAATTTCAAGCTGATTGGGGCACTACAAATAGCATTTAAATAAAAAAAACTGTTCTTATATAAATTTAGACTTTCAACCAAGATTTTCAACTGGGTTGCTTCAGAATCAATAAAAAAGTGCGTATATAGGTAGTTTCAGCTTGATTATCGAACTAAAAATGAACAAAAATGGTAAAAATTAAAAATGTGTAACAATTTAATTATATACTAAGAATATACGCAAAATATAAATATAGATCTTAGCCACATGGCCATGTGATCGAACTAGTAATGCAAGAAAGGAGAGTTATAACCTCCGACAAGAAACATCCTTTTTTTTGTTAAATCGTTTTTAAATTTGATTTTAAAATGCATTTACGCATTAAAATAGCGTACTTATTCAAAACAAGCGTTGACCATTCGAAACTACTTCTAAATGTATTTTGACCTTTTGTTTTAAATACAAGCCATTGGACATTACTGCAATCAATATTAGAAAGTGCATCTTAAAACACTATTAAAATAAAGAAAATCCTTAAGAAACTAATAAAAGTTTTTGTTTTAGAGCAGAATTTAAGTGTTGAAAAGATACATAAACATGAAATCAAAAAAATTCAATTTCATTTTTGCATATATGTATAGTTTAGTTATGTAATCATATCAATCCTCTAGTACTTTTATGGTATGTATGTATGAATACGTTGTGTGGGAACACTCCAGATTTTTTACTTATATTTTTCCAAAAGATGAAATTTATATGCATTTATTTCCTATGGGTTATCATTGTTAACTGAGTAAACATTTTTGATATTTTGTATATTCTTTTTCTGTAACTAATACGTCAATTATATTATGAACTGTTATCATACGCTTACGATGTTTGTTTTATAGATGATATTTCGCTATGGATTTTTTTTGTTTAATTATTGACATTGCTCTACGTACTAATGGTCTATATGTACGCAGCTAACTTATTTGTTTTATGTTGACAGAAGTCGTTTAGACTTGTAATATCTGCATGTGTAGATTTTCTGAATATGTTGGGATGTAAATTCATATTAATTAAAAACTCATCAATAAACTCTGATGATCTATCAAAAAGTAATAAATTATCACCAACATAACGAAACCAGAGTACAATCTTATCAAAAATATTTAATTAAAAAATTTGATCTTCTAAATTATTCATAAAGATATTACCTAAAATTGGCATACTTGGACTGCGCATACCTAGGTTTTTTTATAAATAAATATTATTATCGAATGCAAAAAAATTTTAATTAACAGAGACCACTTATTGGATCAACTTGCAACTAATTCAATATTATTGTTAAAAAAGTTATTTAATGTGTAACGTGCCAATTCTTGTTTGTCGTTACCTTAATTTAAGTTTCGAAATTTCCATTATTATTGCTAAACATATTTACATTACATTAGTATTTTTAAGCATTTCTTTTTTCGTTCAATAATTAAATTTTTTATATCTCAATATTTATTCTTCAGTCTACATAATTAAGAACGTCCATGTATATTTATACATCTATTCCATGCGTAACGTGAACTGAACACGTTTATACATTCCGTTTATTATGCCGTGCAGTTCAGACGTTATCCTTTTTAAGTTTTGCTTCCCTTTTATAAGGTATGTAAAGGTGTCTAATTACATTTTCTATATATTATATTTAATGGGGAATAAGGAAAGAACAAGGAGTAGGAACAAGGAAGCCGCTTATCTTAAGAAAAAGCTTTTATTTTGGTAAATTTACATATCGTTGAACGGTGTGGTATGACGTCACGAACAGTACTTTGTTAAAATGGCGAGATAATGCAATGTCGTTCGTCGTTATATCAGCTTTCGTCGTTCGAATCTGCGTTAGTCGGTTATACATTTCCATTATTGTAGGGTCAACATTGTGTGCCAGTTATCTAATGTTACCATATGCTACCGTTTGTCTATTTTTATGTTGAAGACAGATGAAAGTTATAGTACCTTCCCATACGTTTATGTTTCGCTTATTTGTACGTTAATTACAAATGGAAATTACCTTTACATTATCGTATATTTGTCTTGGAATTGGAAATGAAAGTTCTCAAGCTACAGTTCGTTTAAGACAAGATTAAAATATTTATTTTGTACAAGTAAGTACTTATCCTTTTAGCGCAGTTTAACTAAATAACAGATTAGTTTGTGTTATTTTGATACGGTTCAAAAAAAGGAACAGCTGAGTCCTGCTCCTGAAATAAAAACATTTGAGTTTATATCCTATCACAACTGTAATTTGTTGACATAGGTCAATGCACGTTTCATTATTGAATACATGTTGAATAGATTGCATTTTGAATTTTAAGTAAACATAGATTGTAAGCTTATGTACAGTGTTTAATTTAGTATTTTTAAGATCGTAAGGCAATACGAGAAGTAACGTTTTAGTTATTTTATGCTGATATATTAATCAGACATTTTGCTTTATTAAATTACGTATAAATACAGTTGTTTAGTGCTTATTCAGGATACCTATTTTGCTTTGAGATACAACCGTTCTCAATTTTTGTTGTATTTTAATTATTAAACCTAGAAATTGAGTGGTGCCCAATAAAACAAATGCTAATACTGATTACATCTATGGAAAAGTCTCTGCTTCCCTCACACCTGTTGAATGAGTTCAGTAAGTTTTATAAGTTTGTACCTTACTGAGCTAGACCGTGGTGTAATTTACCTTTGTAATATAACAACTACAACTAATTTTTTTATTTGTTATAAGTTGGCTTTACAAACGTGGGGCTCTGATGTAGTTATAGTCAGTATTTGCATTACATTTACATTTCTCTTTTGTGCATTATGCATTTACTGTATATATTTTTATATCGAAATTGACTTTGTGTATTGTATGTTTTCATTTACAGGATTTATATTTATGTAAGTTATGTTATACCATATGTTTACATATATTGTGTGTTTATATTATTGTATTTTTGTGAATGTTACATACCTATAATTCAAAATGAATGCTCAACATTTAAAGAAGTATGAAGTTGTTTCAGAATTACTTTCTCGTAGAATTAAACCTTGTTGAACTCAGGATCAATGTAGAACTCAATTATGTGGAATTTTAGGAACAGAAAAAGATTTCCGTTATGAAAAATGTATTATACCTTCAGATTTAAATTTAGAAATTACAGAAATTCAAAAGACTTTTGATGAAATTTTTAAAGCTTTGAGTAATAATGGTTTACTTCCTACAGTTAACGATTGTTTAAGATTTGAGTCACGTTTAATGCATTTAAAGAGACGAATATATTGTTGTCCATTTAATGATGATACGAATTCAAGCAAAGAGAAGTTCATTTAATTAATGGTATTTTGTTAGAATGTACAGATGTAAACGAATATGCAGATGCTACAGTTACAGTTCATGATAGTTTAGTTTCGTTTAGTCCAAAACAAATTCCTGTGTATAAATGGGGAATTAAATTTTCATGAAAGTGTTATATCATTTTTAGAAAAAGTCGAAGACTGTGAGTCTCGCCATATCAGTCATTCAGATTTTTTTGTGTCAGCACAAGATTTATTTTCCGGTATAGCTTTACAGAGGTTTAGAAATACAAAACATAGTTAGTAATTGGTCAGATTTAGTTCAGTTACTTAAAAGAGATTTTTTACCTTTCGATTATGAGCATGATCTTTTGTTAGAAATCCAGCAACGTACTCAAGGTATAGAAGAGAATTTTATAACATATTACTGCAGTTCAGGCACTTTTTAAAAGATTACCTACTCCTAGGTCAGAAACAGAAATTGTTTCACAAATTCAAAAAAATTTAAATCCATATTTTGCATCCTGTATTGGTATAAAGAAATTGTCGTCCATTATTGAATTAAATGAAGTATGTAGATCAGTTCAAGATTTAAAATTTCGTAGATACAGCAAGGTATAAGTCCCCTCCTAGAAAATGTGTTGGTCTTTTAGAACCTGATTTAGCTTGTTTATCTTTGAGTCAACCATCTACCTCTAAAACTGTTAGTGAAGTTCAAGTTATTTCGTCCAGTATATGTTGGAATTGTGATAGGAAAGTCTTATTGTGAATGTTCTGAGCCTGGGCAAACTGTTTGTTTTAAGTGTGGTAGAAAAGGTAGTTACAGTAATTGTTGTGTTAGTTGCAATTCAAACAACGGGCTAAGCGGTGTCGTTCCGTCTATTTCTCGTCCAGCTGCAAACCCTACATGGTACCGAAAACCAACCTCTTAACTATGAGAACAAATCTAAAACCTACCGATTTAGACAAACAACTCTCAACCAACGACAAATAATTTCCTCGGTGAAGACCTTATTTAAACCCAAACGAGAGAAATTTTAAAATATCGTACATTCTAGAAATAAGTTTCAATTTTCAGTTCCTGTTGATGAGTGGAATAATTGGATTTTAACAGTTTTCTTTCATGTCTTCATGTAGAACTACAGTTGCTCCAGTATGTGCCTCCCTTCCGTTTGATAATAAACTTTATCTTACTGTTAAAATTTTTGGTCATTCTTTACCTTGTCTTATTGATAGAAATTGTACCTTATCTGATGCGGGTGTTCAGTGTTCTAAGAAGCTTGCTACGAAATATGTTGCTTGTAAGGTTATTCAGAAACTATCTCCTCTTGTTTATGAACTCCAAGATTTGAATGGAAAGAATGTTGATCAGTTCCATGTCAAAGATTTGAAACCGAATTTTTCGAGTTTTGAATAAATTTGTATATAAGATAATATAGTTTATTATAGTTAGGTAGGATTAGTATACATTTTCAGTTATAGTTAATTGTTCATTTTAGTTTAGTTCAGTTTCAATTATCTCGTCGTGTTTAGTATACTTTTTGCTTAATATTGTTACAGTTTGGTTGTGACTGTGGAAGCAAATGTAGTAAGGTTGTTGTATGTATGAGTGATGATAGTAACAAAATCTCGATCGTAACTCTTCGAACAACTTGTGGCTTAGTTTAGGATTACCTTAGTATTTTTAAGCATTTCTTTTTCCTTCAATAATTAAATTTTTTATATCTCAATATTTTCTCTTCAGTCCCTTTCAGACCCTTTTTAACGAACGTCCCTGTGTATATTTTAGACATTCAGTTTTAGTTCTATGCGCAACGTGAATTGAACACGCTTATGCATTTCCGTTTATTATGCCCTGCAGTTCAGACGTTATCTTTTTTGTTTTGGTTCCCTTTTATAAGGTATGTAAAGGCGTCTAATTACATTTTCTATATATTATATTTAATAGGGAATAAGGAAGGAACAGTGAGTAGTGTAATGTCGTTAATTCAATGAACTGCCAAATATACTTAAGCACAACTATTTATTTTATATAAGCTACAACTTGGATTACTCTGCAAGAATTCTCTTAATAGGGAGAATCTTTTTTTTGTTGTGGTTCAAGTTCCGTCACCGTGACGATACCACATTCTTCCCTTTTTAGAATACTTGTTACAATTTTGTTTTATACAAGATATTGTAAGACCTACACAAGTTTCTAAAATATTGACTTAAATTAAATGACATATTTGAAAAATCATAATTCATAGTCATCAAAGGTGTGAGGTCTTTTTATTACTCTGCCAAATCTAGAAACAGTATTATTTTTACTAGTACTTGCTATGGCATCGTGGCTTCCATTAGATGAAACTAAATCATGCTGGTTTTCTGATGTACTTTGAGATTTAGGAGATAAAGTACTGCTTTGTCCATATGTTGAAGATTGTTGTGAATTTATTAGTGGTTCTGAACGACTACTAATCTTTGATTCGTAACAGGCTAGACTTTACCTACATCTCTTGTGGTTTCTGGAATGTTATCAAAGTTCCTAATCTGATCTAAATGCCTTTTCCATAATTGACCGGATTCTAACTCACAAATGTAATTTCTTGGACCTAAGACCCTTTTAATAAAGGCCTCTGTCCATTTAATATTATTTCTGTCTCTGTAATCTTTAACCATTACTCCCTACCCCACTATAAAGACTTCATCACGTCCTTTATTTGTTTGTAAGCCAATTCAGTGTGTTTTGGCAGAAGCAAATCAAATAAAGTTCGAGGTTTTCTACCTATCATTAACATATTTGGTGTCTCATTAGTTGTACAGTGTACAGAATTCCTATAAAATATCAGACACCTATATACAATGAGATCTGGCGATATATTTCTGTCTTTATTGTCTACTAAAGATGCTTTTAAACCTTTTTTAAAAGATCTTACAGCATTTTCTGCTGCTCCATTAGTTGCGGGGTGGTAAGGTGCAGTAATTATATGTCTGATACCATTCTTTTTAAGAAATTATTCAAACTCATATGAAACTAGTTGTCTACCATTGTCAGATACAATAGTTTCAGGAAGTCCCCATGTGCAAAATGTTTCTCTTAATTTAGAGATGGTTTCTGCACTGGTTAGTTTCGACATTCTTTTTATTTCTGGATATTTACTGAATGCATCCAGTATAATCAAATACAAATCTTGATTAATAGGTCCCATGAAATCTATATGTAATTTTTGCCATGGACATTCAGGTTTACCCCATGGAATAGTTTGCAATTTGGTTGGATTATTTGCTAAAGATTGAGATGCTTTACATGCTTTGCAATTGTTTTCAATGTCGATATCCAAATTAGGCCAAAAGAAATACGATCTTGCTATTGATTTCATTTTAACAATGCCTAAATGACTCGAATGAAGTTCTTGTAAGATTCTTTCCCTGAATTTGGAAGGAATTATTACTCTATGACCCCATATAATACATCCTTGTACACACGATAATTCTAGTCTTCTAGTAAAATACGGTGTGCAATTTGTATCAGTGTTTCTTTCTGGCCAACCTTTAGTGATAAAATTTAGAACTTTACTTAGAGTAACATCTCTTCTTTCAGTACTTATTTCTTTGTGGGAAATAGGAAATTCATCGTCCATAAATAAATTTAAATAACTTGAATTTAATTTGTAATCATGTGAGATATACATAATATCTAAAGCACAGCATAAAAAACAATCAGCAGGACATCTCTCGTTGGCGGGAGTAGTTGACGCATATCTTCGCGCAGGTCCGCCATTCGGTGCTATATCCTGGAAAAAGCCTCATTGACGTAGGTAGCGTGTCGTATAGTCCAGTGGTGGCGTGTAGTTATTGTGTTTAGTAATAACGTTTTATGGATTAATTATTACTAAAATTGTGGTGTGCTTTCCTTAGTATTATGAATACAAAAAAGTCTGTTGGAGGACACGTGTGTGCAGCACACAAATGTAAAAACAAAAGTTATAATTGTAAGAAACATTTTTTTCGTTTTCCTAGTGATCGTATTAGGTAAGTACAAAACTTATGTTCACCACGTGCTTATATTACTTTTCCGTCGACGTGTTAAATGTGTACCCTTTCTATTTCTGTAACTAATAGCAATTGAGAATGGTGTATGTTCTGACAACAACAATATTGTATCTACTTTTGTAAATTTTAAATCTAGAAAATACTCCAGTACAATTAGGGTGGGACCCCAAATAAAATATAAAGCGCGACCTAGTTTATGCAACAGTCTTAAGGTCGCATTTAACATACTAAAAGTTTCGAGGTCTCCGTTTTGCACAACACCCCTAATTGGGGCAGCCATATTGAAATTGTGTAACTTAAAAACCATCACAAATATCAAAGAAAAATAAGAGAATAAAATTAAAGATTAATAAATAAAAAAATACATAAAGTAATGTAACATCCAGCACAAAATGTTTAATTATTATTAGTTTATATATATATATATATATATATATATATATATATATATATATATATATATATATATATATATATATAGAATTTACATCAGTTCTACATACATAAAGACAGTATCATTTACAAAATAAATAGTTATTGATTTTGCTTGAAATACCTACATATAATAAGAAATTGGTTTATGTCCAAGTAAAATATAGTTAATAAAAATGCATACACTTACATCTAAGCACTGTCTGTACTTGCCTCGGAATTCGCCTCGGCAAGCAATTGCAGGCTCGCCCATAAAAAGGCAATTTTTGTCCGTGATACATAAATAACTATTTTTATAGAGCTGGAAAATGGGCAAGGCTTAGCAATAGAGAAGATCTATTGAGGAATGTAGATTCCTTACATAAGAGCCATAAGTTATGTGGAGACCATTTTGAGATTAAAATGTTTACAAATAAATTTTGTAATCGTCTCAATTATAACGCTTTGCCTGCAATATTTCCGTCGCAGGAGGGAAGTTCGAGAGATGCCCGAAGATCATTCATATGTCATTCCGTGCCTTCCCACTGTTATAGATTTAGAAGAGCCTCCTTAAAGAAAGTACATATTTTACATGATGTCACCATAACCCCAGGTACTTTTTTCTCAGTAACCAAACTAATTATCTACCTAAGTAGATATCTTTACCTATACCAATCGACAGCAATTTTGATTACACTATTTTTTAATTTAGGGTTTGCAGTCGTAGATAAAAGGAAAACCCAAGGACAAAAAGTGAGGATTTGGGAGAATTAAATTTACCAGGTATGCTGTTGTTCTTGACTGTGGTTTATCAAATTAATACACCCATCTGTTTAGATGCCAACACTGATAGTACAGGCAACAGCAGTTTGCCACCCGAATTACCGTCTCCATCATCTTCCACTCAAACTTCATTATCATTAAGTTACAACTCACCAAGGAAGGTAAAATACCGTCGTACTAATAAGTCATTGGTGCAAGAGAATGCGATGTTGCGAGAGACAATTCAAAAACTGGAGCATCAAGTACAAAATGCGGAAGAACACATATCATGGGAACAATATCAACGCCATACATACAAATTTTGCAACTCGGTAGAAACTGCCAATTTTATCAACGCAATCATCGCTCAGGGTCAAAAGCAACCAAAAGGTCGACGATATTCCAAAGAATTTAAAAATGAATGTTTGGCCATCTACTTTACAGGTCCAAAATTGTATAAGCAATACTTAATGCACAAATTCTTTCTTCCTGGACCACAAACGCTTTTAAAAGAAATACGAGGAATATCAATAACTCCAGGGCTAGACAATTCTCAATTGTTCAAAATGTTAAAGCTGAAGATAGATTGCTTTCGAGATCTAAATAAATACTGCGTTCTGTGTGTAGATGAAATTAGCATTAAAGCTCATTTATTTTATAACCGTTCCACTGACAGTGTGGTTGGATTGGCAGAAAATGAAAAGCAAGAAAAGATGTTTAAACCTTCTTTGACTGCATGTGTTTTGTTGTTAAGGGGGAATTTATTCTAAGTGGAAACAACCTCTGGCTTACTATTTTTGCCATACATCCTGTACAGCCGAATCATTAAAAGCTATTGTTTCAGAGGCAGTACATAAGTCAAATTATCTGGGCTTAAAACTTTGTGCCTTGACGACAGATATGGGGTCTAATAATGTACAGTTAGCTAAATTATTAAATGTTAGTTCAGATCAACCCTTTTTTACTATTAATGATCAAAAAAATTGTATATATGTTTGATATTCCTCATATCATAAAAGCCATGAGAAATATGCTAATGAAATATGATTTCTACATTGACAACCACGTGATCTCTTGGAAATTTATTAAAATGTTTTACGAGCATGACAAAAAATATCCAATAAGAGCGGCACCAAAATTATGTGATTCTCATATTACACCATCAAATTTTGAAAAATGAAAGTGAAATTTGCAGCCCAAGTTTTAGTGCCAGTGTGTCGTCCAGCATGAATTTGTATATTAGATTTGGATACCTTCCTTCAGAAGCTATGAAAACTTCAGAATTTGTAGAAAGAATGGACAAGTTGTTTGACATTTTAAATTGTCACAAACTTCAGCTTCGAAAAATATAATGCAGCTTTTAAAGGACTTGATTATCAATTAGAGTTTTAAATGACTGTTTCCGTTTTTCCAAAGGCTAGAGTTAAGAGATAAAAATAACGTTAATGTTACCAACAGAATGAAATTTCTGAAATGTTTAAAGGTTTCAATTAAAAGTATTTTGAACCTATGGGATAATTTGAAAGCTGCTAATTACGACTATCTTTTTACAAGAAGATTAAATCAAGATGCCTTGGAAAACCATTTTGGCAAAATACGCCAACTAAATGGAAATTCTATAAATCCAACGCCAATTCAGTTCCAACGTTCATTTAGAAAATTACAATGTGTAAATTTGTTTCATTCAGGGACCGAAAATTGCGAAGCCGATTCTGATCCACCATTAATGAAATTAAAGGATATATCAGTAACAGAGACACCAGTAACTATGACAAACCCCTTAGATATAAATAGATTAATTAATTTAGATTACCAGAAAAATGACATTTTGGAGAAAAACTTTATTCGGTATATATGTGGTTATTTGCTGAAAAAATCTCTTGAACATCATAGCTGTGACATATGCATTAATTATTCTAAAGCGCATGATGAACTAGACTTTTGCTTTTTTAAAGCATATGAAAATGCTCACGGTGATGTTTTTGGAAATTTACAAATGCCCCATAACGATTTTGTTAATTTTATTACTCAAATTGAAGTTATATTTCAACGAAATTTTGAGTCATTCATTGTTAAATCAAATATATGTAACAGATTTTTAGATATTTGCAATTTGATACCATATGATCAACCCTGTCCAAAATTCCCCAAAGCAATTATTATTAAATTATACTTAAGAGTAAGACTTTATTACACTTTAAAAAATATAAATAAAAATTTTAAATGTACCAACAAAAATAAATTAATTATATGGCGTAATCAGTAATAAATATAATCTTTTATAAATTATAATCATTTCTATATTACTTCTTTTATTTCCTTAGAAATAAAATTACGGATACATTATACATTTAAAATGCGGTTTTTATAAACTAACCTTGGAAATAAGATTATTTTGAGTCAGGACCTGCATAGATAAAAGAAGGAGGACCTGTCTTTTAGCACGTAATGGCGTCCTCAAGGTCAAATTCTAACGCAAACTAGATCAAAGGCACCGCCTGAGAGTTGTTCTGCTGATTGTTTTTTATGCTGTGTCTAAAGGATGTCTACTTAACATCTCAGCTATTTGATTGTTTTCACCCTTTACATATTCAATTTTGTATGAAAAACCACTTAAAAATATTGACCATCTCTGCAGCCTGCTAGCTGCCATTTGAGGGATGCCTTTAGTTTCAAAAATTGAGATTAAGGGTCTATGATCTGTCTGGATTACAAAATTATTTCCCATTAGATATTCATAACATTTTTTTACTGACCAGTATATAGCCAAACTTTCCTTCTCCAGTACAGAATAATTTTTTTCTGCAGGCATCAAGGTTCTTGAAATGAAACCTACTGGTTTTAGTTCATTATTTGGAAATCTGTGTAGCAAAACACCAGAAATACCATCTTGACATGCATCAGTCTGTAAAACTATAGGCAGATTAGGATTAAAATGCACTAAAATATCATCAGAAGCAATTATTTGTTTTATTTGCCTGAATGCTTTTTCACAAGCCTGTATCCAATTAAATTTTTCATCTTGTTTTAACAAATCATAGATTGGACACAACACGATAGATAATATGTTACCATACCAATAAAACTTTTCAACTGAGTTACACTCTGCGGTCTGGGTGCCTGTATTATTGCCCTTTGCTTATCTGCATTTTTCTTTAACCCTTGTTTTGATATAGTATACCCTAAATAATTTATTTCATCTTGAAAAAAGACACATTTTTCTTTTTTTAATTTTAACCCTGCCTTTTGAAGTTTACTGAATACAGCCCTGATATTGTTTTCATGTTCTAATCTGGTTTGTCCCGTTATTATTATATCATCCAAAAAGTTTGTAACACCACTGCAACCCTGTAGTACTTTTTCAAAAATTGAACTAGCTGGTGTTATACCATATGGTAAACGATTCACTTTAAAAAGTCCTTTATGTGTGCTCCAAGTTAGCAATAATGATGATTTATTATCAACACATACTTGATTATATGCATTTTTTAAATCTACTTTGGTAAACGACTCCCCACTATTAAGATTCATGAAAATACTATCTACTGTAGGAAGTGGATATTTAACATTTTGTAAGTGTTTATTTATGGTAATTCTGTAATCACCACAAATTTTTAAACTACCATCTTGTTTAATTATGGGAACTATAGGAGTGCCCCAATCTGCAGTATCTATTGCTGACAGTACTCCTTCACCCACTAACCGCACAATCTCATTCTCAACTTTTTCTCTAAAACCCAGTGGGATTGGTCTGGGTTTGTAAAATACAGATTTAGCTCCATCTTTTAGCTGCAACAATACATTTTTATGTTTCTAGCAACCTAATTTGTTATCAAAGATTTCTTTAAATTCTTGAAAGATTTATCAACACTACTTTACATTAATAAAATATCGGAAGTTAATTTGAATTTAAATGCTTTTAGAAAATCTCTACCTAGTAAATTCTGAGATTGTCTATCTTTTAAAACATAAAAAGTGAAATGTTTACATACTACCTTATTGTATACTACATTTAATTTAATGGTTTTATTATGCAATCTGAAAAACTTTTAACTGTCACAAAAGTATTATTTAAAGTATAATTTGCAAAATATTTACTATAGACCTCATAATTTATTACTGAAAGTCCTAATTGAAAATTAATGTCATTTCCATTGTGTGATACATTTAAATAGTATGGTTTGTTACCTGCAAATTCTACATTGTAAATGTCCACACAGTTATTTTCAATTTCTAAAGAGTTCTGATTTACTTTTTTATTTTTATTACACACTTTTGCAAGATGTCCCATTGTGTTACACAAATTACATTTGTATTTGGCATATTTACACACCTGTTGTCCAGTGTGCAATCTTCCGCATGCATTGCAATTCCATTTACCTGCTTTAGTTGAAGACACTCCTTTTTTGACTGCGTTACGTTTCTTTGTTTTATTATAATTTTTCATCTGGTGAACCTCTTTTACCTCAGATTGCAAAGAACTTTCTTTACTGCTGTATCTTTTTTTTCTTCACACAATCTGTCCCGTATTTTACCCGTTTTTAAACAACATACAAATTTGTCTCTAATGATAGTTTTTAGCTGGTCTCCAAATTCACAGTTACTTGTGAGGTTGTGAATTCTGGCATACCAATTATAAATGCTCTCTCCTTCCTCTTGCCTGGCTTCGTAAAAATATATACGTTCCCTAAATACACGTTTTTGGGGAAAACTGTAGCTTTAACAGTTCACAGAGCTCAGAATATGTTTTCTCACTTGGCTTTACTGGAGTGCATAAATCTCAGGATTTTGTATGTGTCTGTGCCTATCAAACTTAACAGTGCTGGTATCCTTTTATCAACTGGATCGGCTTTCATTCCACCTGTAATTTTATTGATACAAAAGTATTGCTCCAACTGTTCTTGATACAGTTTCCAATTGTCCTTATTTGGCCGGAAAGTTTCCATTGACCCAATTAACGCCATGCTTGCCTCGTTTTTCTATCCTTTATACTTGTTTTTATTTTTTTTATTTTTATCCTCGTCGCCAATTTATAATGTCGTTAATTCAATGAAGTCCCAAATATACTTAAGCACAACTATTTATTTTATATAAGCTACAACTGCAAGAATTCTCTTATAGGGAGAATCTTTTTTTGTCGTGGTTCAAGTTCCGTCACCGTGACGATACCACAAGTAGAAACAAGGAAACCGCTTATCTTCAGAAAAAGCTTTTATTTTGGTAATTTTACATATCGTTGAACGGTGTGGTATGTCACGACAGTACTTTGTTAAAATGGCGAGATAATGCAATGTCATCTTTATGAACATAAATGGAGGTACCTTTGTTTTGTATAAATCACATATGCTGTTATACATATTCTGCGTTCGTCGTTATATCAACAGCTTTCGTCGTTCGAATCTTCGTTAGTCGGTTATACATTTCCATTATTGTAGGGTCAACATTTTGTGCCAATTATCTAATGTTACAATATGCTACCGTTTGTCTATTCTTATGTTGAAGACAGATGAAAGTTATAGTACCTTCCCATACGTTTATGTTTCGTTTATTTGTACGTTAATTAGAAATGGAAATTACCTTTACATTATCGTATATTTGTCTTGGAATTGGAAATGAAAATTCTCAAGCTACAGTTCGTTTAAGACAAGATTAAAATATTTATTTTGTACAAGTAAGCACTTATCCTTTTATTGCAGTTTAACTAAATAACAAATCAGTTGGTGTTATTTTGATACCGTTAAAAAAAAGGAACAGCTGAGTCCTGCTCTTGAGATAAAAACATTTGAGTTCATATCCTATCACAACTATAATTTGTTGACATAGGTCAAGACACGTTTCATTATTGAATACATGTTGAATAGATTGCATTTTGAATTTTAAGTAAACATAGATTGTAAGCTTATGTACAGTGTTTAATTTAGTGATTTTAAGATCGTAAGGCAGTACGAGAAGTAACGTTTTAGTTATTTTATGCTGATACATTAATCATTTTGCTTTATTAAATATACATATAAATACAGTTGTTTAGTGCTTATTCAGGATACCTATTATGCTTTGAGATACAACCTTTCTCAATTTTTGTTGTATTTTAATTATTAAACCTAAAAATTGAGTGGTGCCCTATAAAACAAATGCTAATACTGATTACATCTATGGAAAAATCTCTACTTCCCTCACACCTGATTAATGAGTTCTCAATTTCAGTAAGTTTTATAAGTTTGTACCTCACTGAGCTAGACCGTGGTGCAATTTACCTTTGTAATATAACAACTATAACAACTAATTTTTTTATTTGTGATAAATGGAAGCATACTCTGTTGAGGAGTTATTTTAGAAAACATGTTAGTAAATTATCTAACATCTAAATTGATAAGTTGATTATGTGGTTCAGTTTATTTGCAAAGATATGACTAGGTGCTTATATGTAAGAAACTATTGTTCTAATGGCATGTTGGGTTAGTTTCACATCTTTTTGAAATTTCACTGCAGTATTTAAAATTTCAAGTTTTGTTAATAATAAAATCATAAACTTTGTGCATTTAATTACTACCTCTACTACTTTATCTGATTTTACAGAAATTAGATTGCATGATTCGTAATTGCAATTTTTTTTTTAGTAAATCAACAATTTTAAATTTAAATTATTACATACATTTCTAATGACCATTTGACCAGTTTTATGTGATCATTGCAAGAATTAAGTGTCTTCTTATGTGTTGTCTTTCGATAAGTTTTAAAATTTAATTTTTCAGTGTGACGTATTGTTAGCGTAATTTTTTCCGTCTGTTACATTACTTTCGAGGTTGAACCACTTCTCCCGAGATAGAGCTTTTGACCTATATTATATTCTTTATATGATAGTTTATGAACTTAAGTGATTTATTTGGGCAGTTTGGAAGTCACCTTTATTAGTAGTTGTTCATGTAAAATTTGGTTAGTTCTTACAAAAAACTTCATTTAAGGACGAACATAATCCACGAGGTTAACGTACATATCAGTTCATTGTAAAAGTGTAGTATTTTTAAAAATAAAATTCAAGTGCCAGTATGCCTTATCACGTTAAATGGTTATGATATAAATAATAACTGGCACTTTCATATTGGCACACTGTTAGAAAAAGTATAAAAATATTCCTTTTTATATGCTTTCGTCGCAGTATTCCAGGTTGATAATTATAAACAAAAACGTAACCATACACAACCATACGTTTCTTTGAACATTTTCATCAATCACATAATTAGTCGTTAATAATTAAAGTGAGTAACTTTCTCGTTTTTAATGTGTTATATATATATAT
>JARFJB010001907.1:2035000-2182500 GCA_036346205.1 Vesta saturnalis | reverse complement strand
ACACACCACACCCACACGCACACACCACACGCACACCGACACACGCACTACGCACACTCCACACACTGCACACTCACACCACACACACACACACACCACACACACACATCACACACTACATCACTCACACGCTTTCCAGCTACACCTCCATCCTCACACGCTCACAACCACACACACACACACACACACACACACACACACACACTCACTCACTCACTCTCTCTCTCGCGCGCGCGCTCTCTCTCTCTCTCTGTCTGACACACTCACTAACACACGCACACAGACATCTTGGCCGGTCTTGGCGAGACTACCAAACGTTTTAAAATTAGTTAATAAGTCTATTTAGCGATAGTGGAAAAAGTCTATTACATTTCTGTCTATACCTACATATGTATATGGAGGTTGGAAAGAAATAAATACAAATAGAAAAAATATAAATTATTTATTTTGTCTGCTACAATTTTTGTTTTATTTATAAAAAGACCTTTCAAAAAACTACAGTCAAAGACAACACAATGCTTTGAATTAACTTGCACCTAATTAAAATTTTTAGAATTATAAAGTATCCATTAAATTCACTCTTATTTACAATTATTAATAGTTTATCTACAAAATCATCGGTATCACATAATCATAATAAATACTAAACATTATAGCACATATTATCTATAATACTTTTAGCTACACTAGGTTATCATACACAACACAAAAAAGTTTCACCCTCAAAAGTCCTCAAATAATTTTTGTTCCTCTTCTTCCAAGGTCCTAACTGATTTCCAGTCTGCTTCGGGATATTCGTCGAAGTTACTTGTATCTCCATCATACATTACTTTAGGAATTATTGGTGGCTGTAAAATTTTTAGTTCTTAGCATAAAATAATGTATAGACAATGAACTCACCTCCAATTTTCTTGTAACAACATCGTACCAATCAACTCCTTTAAACCACCTGTGCCTCTTTACATCATCAGCTCCACTCTATTATTGTTAAATAAATTAATAATAGTTACACATATACAGCAAAAAGGAATACCTTCATATTTCCTAATCTTTTAGTTCTGTCTGGCACTAATAATTTTTTTATTAAATCTTTTGCAACTGGATCGAGATGTTTAACCCAGTCTATTTTTCCACTAAGTATTTTCTCATAAATTCCAAATGGATTGTCATCATAGAAAGGAGGATAACCAGCAAGCATTTCGTATACAAGAATTCCTAAAATTAATAAAAACTACGTTACAAATTTGTATGTATTAATCAGATTATTTATTTGTAAGTAGGTACTGTAACAAGTTATAATAGTGTCAGTGACCTAGTCGAACCGACAAACGTGATCTGGATGTACTGCAATTACTTTCACAATTTTTTGTATTAACTTTTAAGGTACACAGTTCTTTGTAACATAAGTTACAAATAATTTTGTTTTTTCTTACCTAAAGCCCACCAATCAACTGCCTTGTTATGCCCTTTACTTTGTATAATTTCAGGTGCTAAATATTCAGGTGTGCCACATAGGGTCCATGTTCTGTCAGTAAGTTTTTTAGCAAAACCAAAATCTGTGATTTTTAAATGTCCATTTTTATCTAAAAGTAGGTTTTCAGGCTTCAAATCTCTATAGACTATATTTCTTGAATGTAAATAATCTAACGCTGCAACAATTTCTGTTGCATAAAAGTTAGCTGTAGGTGAACTAAACCTTCCTGCATTTCTTAAATATGAAAATAATTCACCACCGCACACATATTCGAATAACATGTAGATACTTGCGTTATCCTTTGAACACCATAACCTACAACAAACATTAATTGAAAGTGCGGTATGTATATGGTAGTTTGTTTCTTATTAATATTACTGAGTATGTTTTTAATTATGCTTACAGAATATATGCATAGTGCCAATAAAACAACGCTATATATATATATATATATATATATATATATATATATATATATATATATATATATTTTCTACGTAATTAAGTGTTATGAATACAAGCATATAATAATCATACTTAATTCGTCAAGACAGAAAATAATATTTATGTGTACAGGGTGTCCCAACGATAGAGTAAAGTAAGTTTATGCTTAACTAGAATTATTTGTGTAAATATTGTATGGACCATGGGGTAGAGGTAAGAAGTGTGCATTTTTTTAAAATATTGAAAGTTATACAGGGTGTGCCAGAAAAGCAGGACGTGAAAAAGTATGATTTTTTTAAATAGAACACCCCGTATTTGATTTTAGTTTTTAATTCTACGTGTCCATACAAACATATTTTGTCGTACAAAAGATTGGCTGAAAGTTTTTAGTTCTTGAGATATTCGCGTTTAAAGATTATTATGGTCATTTTCGTGGGGTTGATGAATGGGCAATTGTTCCGTTATTTCACAATAAAAAAAATTGATATTTCGTGTGAAAAATGAGTGATATTATACTAACGTTAAGACCGAGTAGTATTTCTAATTTTCTCAACAGGGTGTTTGTTATAACCATTCAAATTTGAAAATTCTCAAATTAAAAAAAATCAGTTTTTTTTAATTGCACACCCTATATATTTTTATTTCATTTTATTCGGGATTAAAAAATCTATCATTTTTGTCAAATATATCCTATATCTATCTTTGATAGTTTTCGAGTAATTTCGATTTTTTCACACTAGCTACTTTATTTTCGATAACATTGCATTGCATGGATCTTGGTAGCCATGGAAAATAGTAACTGCGTTACTAAGATACAAAGGTTTCCTACTTGTCAAAATAAACACATATTAAATTTGTCGTTTTCGCATTTAACTTGTTATCAATTCTTGTATCAATTATGGATTATTCGACAAATGAATTAATTGATATGATATACGTGTTGGGCGAGGCTGAAAAAAACCCTTTATTGGCACAACGAATCTACAAAATGAAATATCCTGAACGTCGAATACCTACTACTGTTGGCTTGGAAAATTTGATGGATAGATTTGATTCTAGCGGTAGTGTTAAATACTTCAAACGTAAAGTTGTTAATAAAAGGGCAGCTAATGAAGAAAAAGAACTTGAAATATCATTAAATATTCAAGAAAATCCCCAAGCGAGTTCTAGAACATTAGCGACGATATGTGATACCTCCAAATCAAACGTGAATCGAACAACACTGAAGTATAAGTACCATCCCTATCACATTGAGCTTCATCAAGAATTGCGAGAAGAGGATTTTGCAAGACGAATTGAATTCTGCAATATCATTAATCAACGGCTGCAATTAAATAACAACTTTTAGTGCTCCATAATGTTTTCCGATGAGGCGACGTTTAAAATTAATGGGGCTGTAAATCGGCATAATATGCACTATTACGCCATTGATAATCCATTTTGGCTACGAGAAGTTCAAAACCAAAATCATTGGTCACTAAATGTGTGGTGTGGTATACTTAATGACCAAATTATCGGTCCCTATTTTTTTGATGATCCATTAACGGGCCGCAGCTATTTGCATTTCTTACGTGAAGAATTGCCTGTGTTACTTGAGGATATCAATTTAGAAGGACGACTAAATATGTGGTTGCAACAGGATGGCTCAATATGTGTATTCAGCAAGAAGGCCGTCTATTTGAGCATTTACTAAGACGAAATGTTGAATAATTATTGAATTACTGTTTCTCATTAATAAAAACTGTTAATATTCTCGCTTAGGTGGTTTGTTTTATTTCGTCGCAATTGTTTTCCATGGCTACCACGATCCACAATAATGTTATAGTATCGTATGTAACGTAGCTAGTGAGAAAATCGAAATTCCTCGAAAACTATCAAAGATAGATATAGGATATATTTGACAAAAATGATAGATTTTTTAATCCCGAATAAAATGAAATAAAAATATATAGGGTGTGCAATTAAAAAAAATTGATTTTTTTTAATTTGAGAATTTTCAAATTTGAATGGTTATAACAAACACCCTGTTGAGAAAATTAGAAATACTACTCGGTCTAAACGTTAGTATAGTATCACTCATTTTTCACACGAATTATCAATTTTTTTTATTGTGAAATAACGGAACAATTGCCCATTCATCAACCCCACGAAAATGACCATAATAATCTTTAAACGCGAATATCTCAAGAACTAAAAACTTTCAGCCAATCTTTTGTATGACAAAATATGTTTGTATGGACACGTAGAATTAAAAACTAAAATCAAATACGGGGTGTTCTATTTAAAAAAATTATACTTTTTCACGTCCTGCTTTTCTGGCACACCCTGTATAACTTTCAATATTTTAAAAAAATGCACACTTCTTACCTCTACCCCATGGTCCATACAATATTTACACAAATAATTCTAGTTAAGCATAAACTTACTTTACTCTATCGTTGGGACACCCTGTATATTATGCATTGTTTGTATCATGCACATATAAATAAGACAACAACGTTTTCAATATTATGGTTCATAAACATTTAAAATTAAAAGCAATCTTCAGCAATTGCAAATTCTATTAGGTATAGGGGAGACTGGCCTGGACTGGTAAAATGACATACCCCTATATTTTTGAATTTGGCGCTTTGAAGAGGCTTCAGCTGATTCTAGTTAAGCTTTGTGTTGGCAACACTGCAATCCTACAAAACCCGCCGATTCTGTTATGAACGGTGCGACGATCGTGAACGAATTTCGGAAATGTAAGTATCCAATGTAATATTTTCTACTAGATTAAACCGAAATTCTGTAAATATTTTGGAAGCAAATTGAACCGCGATTATTGCTAATGTTAATGTGGTCATACTTGTTTATTTTCGCCACGGTTTACCAAATTGTTTTTCATGCATGCAAAAGGAGGTTTAGTTTATACAAAAATGTGTGACTAGGGTAAAACGACACACCATGTATCAGGGGAAAATGACATACTATGTCATTTTGCCCTAATATTTATCCGTTCAACGCATTTGATAGAATTTCATATTTCTTTTACCTAGATGGTTGGAAACTATAAAAGAAAAAGTAATCGGCAGAGCTGGAGTGAGGATGCAATGCAGCGTGCTATTGATAGTGTCAATAGTGGTGAAGCAGGTTGGCTTAAAGCATCCAAACTCTATGGGGTTCCACAAGCTACACTTCGGAGAAGAGTTCAAAATAAAAACATAACTGTTCGGGGTAACAAAAAGGGATTAGGTCGGTATCAGACCACTTTCGATGCAAATTTAGAAAGAGAAATTGTGGTCCACATTAAACTTCTAGAATCACGCCTATTTGGACTGACCCCGACTGACGTGCGCAAATTAGCTTATGATCTGGCCGAAAGAAATGGCCTGCAGCACCGCTTTAACAAAACTAATAAGATAACTGGTTGGGATTGGTTAGCTGGTTTTCAGAAAAGAAATGTAGACATTTCTTTAAGAAAACTTGAGCCCACTTCAAAAGCACGAGCCATGACATTTAATAAACCTCAAGTGGCAAAATTTTTCGCAACATATCAAACGATTTTGGAAAAATATAACGTTCAACCGACCAGAATTTATAATGTTGATGAAAGCGCTCTATCTACGGTACAAAAACCTCCCAAAGTATTTGCTCAAACTGGAAAAAAACAAGTTGGTGCACTTACTAGTGCTGAGCGGGGAATTCATGTCACTATGGTATGCTGCATGAGTACCACAGGCCACTTTGTACCTCCTGCTTTAATTTTTCCACGGAAAAGATTATTAGACCTTTAGGAACATTAGGAATGAATCAAGAAAATGGATGGATGAATAGTGAACTGTTTGTGAAATGGTTACAACACTTTAAAAAATTCACCAACCCCACATTATCCGATAAAGTGCTGTTGATTGTCGACGGGCACTCCAGCCATAAGGGTATCGTAGTTTTAACGTTTGCTAAAGAAAACGACATTATAATATTAAGCCTCCCCCCACACTGCACCCATAGGATGCAGCCTCTGGATGTAGCTTTTTATGGACCAATGAAAACCTATTATGACCAGGAAGTTTCTATATGGCTTAAGACACATCCTGATAGGGTACTTTCACAATTTCAAATAGCGCGATTATTTGCAGCCGCTTATTCCAGGTCTGCGCAAACTCCAATTGCCGAAAACGGTTTCTTGAAAACTGGAATCTGGCCAGTAAATCCCAATATTTTCCCCGACTATCTATTCGCACCATCAGAAACTACCAATATCAGACAAGCAGAGATTTATAATGATGAAAATGCAAATAGCAAACAAAGTGACGCCAATGTCAATGATGAAGATGTGATGCATCGCAACGTCGAGGTTGGACGTGCTGAAATTTCTAAACAACGAACACCTGAAAAACAAAGCACTGCTTCATCTTCATGTTGTAACCTAAACAATAGCAAAAAACACTATTTATTTTCTGTTGACCAGATTTCTCCAGTTCCGCAAGCAGTTTTAAGCACTACAAGAAAACGTAAGACCAATGCAGCTGAAGAGCTTACAGGGACACCAAATATGGAAGAAGTCAAAGCAAGGCAGTTGACAAAAATTGAGAAAGAAAAGGTGGCCGAATTACGGCGCAAAGCTAGAGAAACCAAGAAGACAGTCCAGCCAGAAACCCCCGAAGAAGGTGGCACAGAAAAAAACAAAATATATCGCCATACAGCAAGACAATGCACGAAGAGAATTGTTAATCGCGTATCTGATGACGATTCTGGTTCTGAAGAAGATCCATTTTGCAAGATGACGATAGTGACGAAGATGCGGCTTGCCTCTATTGCAATTCACTATTTTCAAAATCCAAAAGTCAAGAAAAGTGGATTAAATGCGTTAAGTGCAGAAATTGGGCCCACTGCAAGTGCGCTGATGTCTCGCCAGAGTGCAAAGTATATATTTGTGAGATATGTTCATAATTTTTTACTTCATTTATTCATTTCTTTAAGTAAAAAAAGTCCCATAAACATAGGTCTGATTCGCAATAGTTACCCAGATACAAGCGTTTAAAGTTTATAAATGATCACATATTTTTTCAAAAGTAATTATTATTAGTCAACTGGAAAAACAAAACCGAAACAATCTGTCATTTATTCGTTTGTGTTCTAATAATGACAAAGTGGATTTATTATATTAAGTGATATTGTCACAGATAGTAAACTAATTTATGATGTTTTCTAGAAAAAAATATTTATCATTTTTCTTTATTTATCATGACTCTGCAGTTTGAAACAAAGTGGCGTAGCAATGTGAGCACATTGTAAATTCATTCTCTAATTTTTACAGAATAGACATTTTTATATGATTTATTATACTTGGTTGTTGAAAATGGTAAATACCAAGACAGAAGTGCATCACGATAATGCGCAAAATACAACAAATAACGCTTATCTTCAAAAAAGTTCTTGAAACATTTCCAAAATTTTGCTATTTGAATAATACGGTATACGTGTTACGGGTGCTTAGAATCTAACCTTCATCTATTTGGGAACCAGGCGCATTTCTAACTCGGGTACGGAGGCGGTTCAATCTTTAAAATTTAATTTACACCGTATTAATGCTACATTTATTTCATGACGCACAAGATAGAATGGCTTATGGATTGTTTATGCGCCATTTATCAAAATTTAGAGTGTTTGTCAAGGACAAGGTTTTTTCGTGTGCTTTAGCGCAAGTATATAGATATCCCTAGTTATTACAAAAATGTCAAACAACTCCGTATAATGTGTGTTCAGTGTAGTCTCAGTCCTGGATGCCTTTGTATGATAGGATGTATTTCTCTATATTATCGATAACCTCAGTTTCATTGAATATCACTTTATCAATAGACAGTTCAGACCGTAATTAAGACGAATAGCATTGTATGATTTGACTTTTGACATGTTGATTGAAAAATGACATTCAAGAAAATGAGGTTATGATTAGGTTAATATAGAGAAATACGGCCTGTTATAGAAAGCCACTCAGGACTGAAAGACTTACTGAAAGTTCGTTATCTATATATTCTCATTAGTAATACCATGGTAAGACGATTCTTGTGATAATTCAGACGAGTTATTAGATAAACGAAATGTATGTTACTCAGATACTCCCTCAGAGAAATATAAATTGGGTTTGCTACGAAAAGTCTGAATTATAAAGCTAGTCATCCTACAAGTTGTATTTTCTAAGGGTTTCCCATGCATATAGTACTAAGACGCAATAAATATAAACAATCAAACATAAACAAAATGAAAACATAAACAACATAAATAAATAAATAAATTTGTTGACATGGTCTCAACTATGCTTTGTCAAGTTGAAAGAGTTAATTTTGCATACAAGGGCGATACCGAGTTACTATGACTTTCTGTGATAATCCCCTGCCACATTTTAATTGGTTCTACACTTGTATGGATGGAATAGTCATCATTGTAGTATAACTCTACACTAGAGCGTGAGCCTAAATATAAGGTTAAGTTGATAAAACTTGAGTTTATTTAACTTAGAAAAAATTTACTGATGGATAATAAAACTAACACTGCTTGAAATAAAAAATTATGTCGTCCACATAAGTACAATCGTATTAAATAAGTTGATGAATAATGTTGATTAGAATTATCATTAACACCAGTTATTGCGATGGGAAGTTTTTATACAAAAAATTTCGCACTCAGTCCAGTTACAGTGAATCGTTTAATTCAAACTATGCCAGTCTTTTACCTGGCATGATCAAAGTGTATAATAGGAAAAAAAAGTTACCCATAAGCGTTCATATTCACTAACATATTGCACATACTGATTAAAGCTCGTCAAAATTTGAATGAATAAAAAAAATTAGCTTCAGCTTCGATGTGTGTTGGCAAGACGATCGTAACGTTATAAGTTCTCCTAAAGTTCTTCCTTATCAAAATTAGTGAACTTGTATCTATAAATGAATAAAACAGATTTTAAAATTTCTCATCGAATATATCCAAAAACTTCCTGTGTATTAAGGTAAGGATTACGGAAAACAAATTTTTTTAAGTTAAAAATAGTTTATGCAAGTAGTTTCTGACCAGAGCGATCATTTGTAAAACAAGTCATTAAACATTAGTGGATTTTACTGACGACGATAGCTGCAATTACTATCGAAACATATAAGTCTGTATAAAGATAAGTATTGATAATGTTATATTATTTAAAATAATTTTTAAATTATATTAATTTAAATTTAATTCCATTACAGAAGCATATTATTCTAATTCAATTTAGTTTTTAATTGTTCTAATTACTAAACTATTATCAACGTTATTTGCTAAAATACGGTGTTCAAAAACAAACTCAAACTCAACGAAATATGAAAATTGTACTCTATAAATATTACTAATGGAGTTGTTGATTAAAAAAGGAGGTAAACTTTCATAGACCATTTATCAACACTACACAATAGAGTGGATCACTACTTTTAATTCTAAACTAACAATAACACGTTGACAGCTGCAATACATTTTCTATCATGATAAATCAAACGTCATACATATCATCACAAATGTACAACTGATTTATCCATGTCAAAATCTACCAACGCAAAACAGATTTAAATTTCAATTCTAGATTAGCCATAAAATAATTATAAAAAAAGTTTTTATTAATTATATTCGTATTTATATTCTTTGATGCACGTGCAATAAAAAGCATAACTAAATTAAATTAATAGAAGCGCTACTTTCTCTGTGAGTTTATTTCCCCGAAGAACAAAAAAAAAATGTGAAAAAGAAAGTTGGTTTCAAAATTCTAAATGCTGCACCCTGTGATTCAAGTTTTTGATTCAACTGAGTAGATTATAAAATGTTTAGTGTAGTTACTCTATCTCTTAATGGACCTACAATAAAGACTATAAAAACGTAGTACACATCACGAGACATGTTGACTCGTTTCGTGCCAAAAATTATTTTTTACCATTGGTATCACACACAATTCCACCTGTTCTAACAATTTAAAATTTTTCTACTAAATTGCGAAGTGACGTTAATATTTTTTTAAAAACGTGCGTATAAGATATTTATACCTGATAGTAAGTTAATAATCAATTACCTCTGACGCGTGATTATTCAAAATTTTTGTGCTTTTTGTAAAACATAAAAACAAAATAAAAGTGTTAAAAAAATTAGTTTTGGTGTGGGATTAACTAATTATACTGGTTATTCATGCAGGCATTGTGATGTGATTAATGTCGTGTTATTAGACATATTATGAACCTTAAACACTTTTATTATGTTGTGCAATTTTAATCAAATTACAAAGTGAGATTTTCGTGTTAAGAAAATTGATGTGTAAATTTGGCGGGATATTGCTTGTATTAGAAATGTCATTACTAATAAAACAGGATTTGTTAGGAGCAATGACATATTGTATCGTCGGCGAAGATAATAAATTACTATAGTTTTTAAAGGGTTTTATTAAAGGCCACTTAAACAGTTTATACCCGTATATAGAGTGTTTCAAAATTAAAACAGCCGATTCGTTGTATAAAATAATGGAATTTAGAAAATGATATACAGTGTGTCCAGTATAAAAAGATGTACATGGGGTATTGGAAACCGTTAGAGATACAAAGTCGGTTGAATGGAAGTAAAGTTGTGTATTTGTCAGGAGACGGTAAACAAAGAAACATAGGATGAGTAGAATGAGGATGGTGCCGATGTGTGGCATCATCTATTTTAGATAGGAAAAATACAATTACTGTAACCTAACATAATTAGATAAGATAAACAAAACTATTGTAACCTAACATAATTAGATTAGATAAACAAAATTACAATAACCTAACAAAAGCATATTAGATAAACAAAACTACTGTAATCTAAGAGAAAAAAATGCACGAGCCGAGAATCGAACCGCTACACCACCGGCGCTCTAGAAATTTGTTATTGAAACTGATATTTAAACCGTTCATAAAATACCCGTTTATATGGGCTATGATGACGTCACACATCGGCACCATCTTCATCCTATGCTCATCCTATGTTCCTTTGTTTACCGCCTCATTATTTGTCTGCCCAAAAATAGTCTAGGCTTATTTTATTTCAAATCGATAACGTTAGCGTAGATACAGGGTGAAAAGCAATAACGCGCATTTTCGAAAAACCACAATATTTTCTTTATGAAAACTAAGGTCATCACATTATAAAGATATAGGTAAGAAAATACAGCGATTTTAAAAATGGTATGAAAAAATTCTACGTCTACTATGTTGCCAAATTCAACTTTTGTTTTTCTTACGGGCGCCATATTAAATTTTTGCTTTTTTAAAATCCTTATTAGAAATGTTCTTCAACCAAAATAAATAATGAAAAATAACAAAATTAAGATTTCATGCTAGAAGGCTTTGATATTTTTATTCAGTTTTACTTTAAATTAGCAAAAAGTAATTAAATGGTTGTACAAACCGTTAAACTCCCTTTATTCATATAAAGAACATTGAAAATGAAGAAACTACAGCATTTTAGGATTAAAAGTGTTCAAATAAGCCGTTTTCTCGCACGCACAACGTAAATCGTCTCATCACTGCTTCACAGGATTGTCTTACCATTTGTTGAGTGAGACTGCTAACAGCTTCTATAACAGCTTGTAATTTCCTAGGACCTACAATATACTTGATTTTTGAGGTGACCCAACACAAAAAAATCAAGAGCACTTATTCGGAAATTCGTCATTCAAGAAGCTTGTGATAATTTGTCCATTACGTGGCGGAGCCCGTCTTGTTGAAAAAGCATGTTTCGCAGGGTAGCTAGTGGAAGTTCCTACTTTAGTTTGTAGGAAGTTCAAATATCTGGCAGAATTTAAATTTTCATTGAAAAATGGGCCCAATCACGTGGGTATCCACAACATCTAACCAGACTTACCTAACTTGTGCTAATTTGACGAACTAGCCGTGGTTTTACATCTGACCAAAAAAATCAGTATTCTTACGATTAAATAGCCATAGTTAGTAAATCGGCTCTCATCAGAACAAAAGGACTTTTAACGAAATGTTTGGTATCTCGTTATTTTTTCGATTATGTAAAATGCTACCCGCCGTTGACCAAGCCACGCCCGTGATTTGTTCAATCTGACGTAAAGACGTACGGTGTGTCTAAACCCCACTTTGTATAACCAAATTTACTTTATTTTCGTCTGAAAAAAACTCCCGTAAGCTACAGGATTGTCTTTCAGACGCCTAAACATCTCCCCCAGGTTGTCGTCTTTCTGCATATTTATTCAAATATATTTCTTCAGCTTTCTGCGACAGAGAATAAAACACTCCAACATATCATATTTATCACTATTTGAAAATTTGTTCATTTTATAAAACTCACAATTTATTAACTGCACACACTGGACACTGTCAATAAATTCTATTTTGACAATTAGATAATTAAAAATGAGACAGTAATCAAAGCCCACTATGAGAAAATTAACTAAAAATATCACTCTACCACAATGAAATCTTAATTTTTTTATTTTTCATTATTTATCTCGACCGAACATACATACGTTATGAATGGTTGAAGAGTATTTCTAATGATATTAAAAATGCAAAAATTCAATATGGCACCATTAGAAAAAACAAAAGTTGACTTTGGCCGTTCGCAACATAGTAGGCTTTTTTATATCATTTTTAAAATCGCGGTATCCTCTTACACATACCTTGAAAATTTGATGACCTTAGCTTCCATAATAACGAAAATATTGTGGTTTTTTGAAAATGCACATTTTTGCTTTTCACCGTGTACCTATGTAACAGTGTCGATTTGCAATAAAATAAACCCAGATTATGCTTGAGCAGACAAATACACAAATTTTCTTATACTTAACCGACTTTGTATCTCCCACGGTTTCCAATATCACCATGGACATCATTTTATATGGACACACTGTATAAATAATATTTATAAACGAAATCACGACTCTTTGGCTTCACGTGATCATTTCCAAATGTGTGATATAAGGTCTAAAAATAGATCAAATCAGCATTGTATTCATATTTTTTAATTTACAATATTTTCACGAAAACACTAGTTGATGTCGCCAACGTCTTCATCTTTTACATAATTATAGGGCATTAGCAAGGTGAAAAGCGGTCCGCAAGCGCGCTTATTACTAAAACACGTCAAGATACGATGAGTTTGGTGTGCTGGATTTGTACCTTCATCCAACTATTACTGGCGGCCTGGAAAATGAAAAGCACGGTTATCCTTCCTTTAGGCTAGAGTCTGAGTTCCGCCGGTGTTTATAGTCAAGTATAACTTCGTCTTGAAAATTCCAAGCCCGTCTAATGAAAACATAAAACGACTGCATCTGAAGTAAGCCTTGGACTCGCCTAAGGGTTCCCACAAATATTATTTATCCAGAATAAACGGAGAACGAAGTTGTGGGTAACAGATCTAGTCTATACATATAATGGCAGATTGTGTTATTAGGAGTGAAAATGACATTTTGTGTGGCGATGATAGAACTTTATTTGCTAATTATGCAATTGTCACATTTATAACTTTTGAGACACTTGAAGATATACTGCATGTCTGCGTGTCTGCATGTCTGCGTGTCTGCATGTCTGCGTGTCTGCGTGTCTGCGTGTCTGTGTGTCTGCGTGTCTGCGTGCGTGCGTGCGTGCGTGCGTACGAGTGCACGTGTGTGCGTGTGTGCGTGTGTGCGTGTGTTCGTGTGGGCGCGCGTGCGCGCGTGTGCGCGTGTGCGCGTGTACGTGTGTGCGTGTGTGCGTGTCTGTGCGTGTGTGTGTGCGTGTGTGTGTGTGTGTGTGTGTGTGTGTGTGTGTGTGTGGTGTGCGTGTGCGTGTGCTTGTGTGTGTGCGTGTGCGTGTGCGTGTGCGTGTGCGTGTGCGTGTACGTGTGCGTGCGCGTGTGCGTGTGCGTGCGTGTGCGCGTCGTCGCGTGCGCGTGTCTGTGTCTGTGTGTGCGTGTGCGTGTGCGCGTGCGTGCCTGTGTCTGGATCTACGAGTGCGTGTGTGCGTGTGTGTGGGTGTGTGCATGCGTGCGTGGGTGGGTGTGTCTGTGTCTGTATGTGTGTGTGTGTGCGTGTGTGTGGGGTAGGGGGCGTGCGTCCGTGTGTGCGTGTGTGTGCGTGCGGGATACCTCTTGAACCATTAAAGCTATCGATATGCAATTTGGTACAAAAATTTTTTTGTTTAATTTCAAAATAAAAAAATATATAATAACCAGTGGCAAAATTGTACATTTTTTAATTTAATTTTTAATTTAATTTAATAATTAAGTCGAGCATTGGGGGTTTTTAAGATCCCTAAGAATAAATCATTTGTCAAAATTAAAAAATTCAAAATGGGGGATTATCGTGTTTATTTAATTTATCAACGGATTTTTTTGAAAGTCGGGTATTGGGGGTGTTTAAGGTCGCTAAGTGTAAATCATTTGTCAAAATTAAAAAATTCTAAATGACGGATCAAAAATGGGAGATTATCTTATTTAAAATCCGATATGACTAAAATTCAGGTATTGTGGGCTAATCAATTTTGCAACTTTGTTAATTTGTAAAACATTAAATAAAAAATTTTAAAAACTGCCAGTGGCGCACAGTTTTCAGGGTGCAAAATTTTTTTGAAGGTTGGGTATTGGGGTTTTTAAGATTGCTAAGAATAAATCATTTGTCAAAATGGCGGATCAAAAATAGGTAATTATCGATATGACTCAAATTCAGGTATTGTGGGCTTTGAAGTTATTTATTTACATATATGAGAAAGCATTACGGCAGATAATTTGGCATTGGTTTTTAAAAAATGTCGACTTAACTGAGAGATATAAAAAATGCTCAAAACCGTTTTGGTAGTGTGTAGGGGGAACCAATATGACCCCACAAACGTGACGGAATCACCGTCTCCTTTGAAATATTAAATGGCAACCACCCCTTGTGGCACAACATTTTCATACTACTTTGCGTTCATACAAAGACACATTAGGATAAACCATTCAAAATTTATTTAACAAAAACTGATCGGATATGCAGTTTATGCGATGAATTGATCTAGTAAATAAATGATAAAAAACGCATTAAACAATGTAATTAATTTTCTTATCCTACATTTACGTATTACAAAATTACGTAATTAAGTATTCAAACTGTCAACCAATTTGTTTTAAACAATAAAATAAACAATTTTCACACCAAAATTTGCAAACCCTGTACGAGCACGAAGATCGTCTATTGAAACAACCTGCGTTATAACTTGAAATCACGCCAAAGAAAAAATCCAGGGGTCTCAGATCCGAAGATCGCGGTGGCCATTCTATGACACCTCTTATTCCATTCCACTGTTCCGGAAATGATTTAAAATTATCGAACAGCATCTTCATGTATGATGAGAGGTCCAATAATAGTCTGTAACAGGTTTAGGTAGATACTTCAATTTACATTTTTTTGGAATACCTGGCGAAAATTTAATTTTTGGGGTCGTTGGGAATTTTTCAAAAGAAGTATTTTACACGTTAATGTAGAGCTCAGTGCTTTTTGAGGTCGTAAGTGAGAGGAGTAAGGAACAAGACGGGTAGATTAGATATCTTCTTTGATAGCAAAAATTCAAAATATTGAGTACCGATTGCATTCAAATTTTATATGAGTATTAAAGACCTAAATGTCTAAACTCTAAAGAAATTCGGATCGGTTAAGCAGTAACAAAGTAATCTAAATAACATTTACAAATGCGCGTAATGCAACTTTCGGTAACCGAGCATATAAATGCAATACGTCAATGTCAAACAATCAGTGTTACCGAAATATTAGTTATAGGGAATTCACAAATAAATAAGTTAGACAAATCAAATACAAAATAGCCCACTTTGACAGTAAGTAACCGTTAAGTATGCTTTAACAACGCCCTTTAGTTTAGGCAATAAAATCCGTTGTTAGCAACGGATTACAATGAAAACTAATAATCAAGGACAAGGGATTAAAGTAGTTACACGATAAAGATCAACGTTTATACCTAAAAAAATACGATGGCGCCCGCATTACAATTACATACATGTTACAATTTAAATTTAATAAATCTATAAAATATCTGGTGTGGAACACCACACTACCTTCCAACTTACAAAATGGAAATTGAAAGAAATGAAATAATTTTAATAGATATAAATACATGTTAACGTAAAAAAATCCAAAGCCGCCCGCTTCTATAAAAATATCGATAATACAGCTTCAGCATTCTCAATCATATTTATTTAATTTTTACATTTACTTCGCTTTATATTAAAAAGCTTTATAAAGAAAATTTATGTAAAATTAAATTGTCTTTAAAAAATACGTCTGTCTACACTTTTTCTTATAAAATTAAACGTTATTCAGGTAATAAAAAAAATGAACCAACACTTAAATTCTATCTTAGGAATATTTTTCCATTGCATAAAACATAATTAATCGATATGCTTAAGGTCTATATCTACAACGTGATCAATCTCAAGTGTACTGTAGTGGTATGACAAAAATTCCTAGTCGTTAATATTGTTGTGTTTTGCAGTTGGCTGCTTTGGATTTTTAGTGTGGTTTTAGTCGTTTTAGTTTATGTCAGTTTATGTCATATTATACCTTCGTTTTTCACTTTTGTATTTTCTTGAGTTATTTACAAACTGTCTATATCAAGACAAATTATATATTCTGAATTTCAAATTGTGATATCAAATTTAATCGTCATGCCGTTTTCAATCGAACACGATACATTCATTGTAGTGGCTCATTTTCGTAGCGGCTTCCAAGATGGTAATGGGCAATGGCATTATTCATTGCAATCATGCATCGATCAATTTACTGTTGAGTACCCAAATGAAAATATTAGTTACGAAACATTTAGTCAACATCCTAATCGATTGATAGCTCGATTCATGGAAACTGGTAGTGTTTTAAAGCGCAAACGTGAAGCTTCGGCTACTGTCTTAACAGAGGACACCTTAGCAGATATCCAAGCAAGGATGAATTCAAACCCCAATAAATCTTTGCGAAAACTATCTGCACAAACACGTATGAAAAATTTTACCATACAAACATAATTTTACATAAATAATTTTTAGAAGTCCACACTGCAGTAAAGAAGAATTTACATTGTACCCGTACAAGGTGTAGGTGTTACAACAGTTGCGAGATAGATATTTTCAGCTTAGAGTAAACTACTGTCAATGGTTCAACAATACGAAGAACAATGATTTACTGGATGTATCTTTTTTTTCTGATGAAGCTTGGTTTCATCTGTTCGGTTACATAAATAGCCAAAATTATCGTACGTGGTCTGCAGAAAATCCACATGTATTTCGAGAAACTACCTTACACCCCATCAAGGTCGGTGTCTGGATAGCAATGTCGCGACAACGAATATTTGGACCAGTATTTTTCGATGGCACAATTACTGCGGCGAAATACAGGGAAATACTTTTAGAAACATTTATTAATCATTTGGATGATCGTGAATTACGAAACGAGTATTTCCAGCATGACTCCGCTACCCCACATACTGCACAGGCTACAATTAATTATTTACGAGACTTCTTTGAACATAGAATCATTAGTGTAAATCATTGGCCACCGAATTCACCAGACTTGACACCGTTAGACTTTTTTCTTTTTGGTTATTTAAAAAACAGAGTATTCAGCAGAAGATATACTCTTCAAGAATTGCGAGATGCTATGACTCATGAAGTTCATAATATTGATGCCGAAGTGTTACAAAATGTATTTGCGAATATGCAACGTAGGGTGAACTTATGTTTACAATTTAATGGCGGTCATTTTGAACATATGCTGTAAAGCAAAGTATGATAACTAATGTGTACCTAAGGAGTTAAAAAAAATTTGTAAAAGACATTGTCATTCGATAAACATGTACTGTAAATTTTATTTAATTATAATAAAATTATAACATTTAAATACTTAGGATTCATTATTTTGTAATGATTTAATCCAATCATTAAATAATATTTTATTTATTTTGTTGTATTTTATAGGGATGCAGTCTAATCAAATACAAAATAGTCATTATTTAAATTAAGATAATATTTTATAATATGTATAAGTTAATGACCTTCATACAGATTTGAAACTGATCGTAGTTTTTACTCGAACCATGCTCTAGAGTAGCTAGAGCAATACAGCTTCTTACCAACCTATCAGTGGTACCAACTTAAATATTTTGATCACGTGGTATACACTTGAGATTGATCACTCTGTAGATATTTTTATATCTTTGAAATATGCAGTTGTTTTAGAAATATTTGATAAAAACCAAAAACGGCCTCTAATACACCCCCCTCTCCGCTCCTGCATTTCGCCCAAAATCTAATGAGCTCTAAGCCAAATGAAAATAAGCTTAAATACAATATTTTAAATACGTAGGTATTTTCGTTCTGAAGTTATCGTGGATACTAACATACATCCACACAGGCATACACACAGACAGACACATCCAGACATGATGGCCGATCTTGGCGAAACTTTGCCAAAACTTGTAAAATAAGTCTATTTAGCGATACTGAAAAAAAGTCGATTGCATAACCTTCTATACTCAAAGAAGCTGCATCAAAATTTTTCTTTGAGATCTTGAATGAGGCGCTACTCGTTTCAGAACCACCGAGGCCTCGTAGCAGTACTAAAGTAAATCTGAATTATCCATTTTTCATATCACTTGTCTTTTTCTTCTTCATACTAATAATGATCAAATAGTACCGTAGTCTGATTATTTTTAAAAATAAGTTTGATTTGACATCTAATAAAGTTTGTAGTGTACAAAATTGTTATTTATAGAACCGATATTAGTACGAATGTTAAGTGTCTTGACTTTGTATTTTTTCATGCAATCAAACTGTTTCGTTAGGATTTAGTGATTTTATTGTGGTCATCAACGTATGGCGGGTCATCCGCAGTAACTCAAAAACTACAACAACGATTTCATTAAATTTAACAGAAGGCTTAAATACCTAACCCCACTCATTTAGTGTGGAGACCGGCTCATGAAGTGTAAAATAATTTATTTCATACTGTACTGTAATATTGGGTTTTACATTAGAGTGTAGTCGATAGTAAAATATATTTTTACGGTAGGGTATAATTTTTACGGAACTCAATTCATAGCTGGCTTTATAAGAAAAATTTATTTATTAGAACTAAAAATATTTTGAAATCTGAAAATTAATATTAATTGTGCAATTTTCGTTGCCATTAACTTGCAGTGGACAAACTTCTTCATGGCGTATTTTTGCGGCTAAGGCATTATTATTGACATTCCAATTCGTGTTGCAAACATTGCCTCCTGATGGTACAGTTTTTGAAGAGGACTCTTTTCCTTGCCGTTTTGTAACTACTTCCACAAAACTTTCGCCGTCTTGAATCATGCGTGCAATTTTGTTTTTGCCAGCAAGAGAGTCTTGAACATATCTTTCAGCAACGGTGTTGTTTTTCCACCCTCCAAACCTTTTGAGAACCAAAATATCAGCTCCAGAATCAGCAAGAAGTGTAGAACCTGTAGGTCGCAGAAAATGTTCAGCATAACTTCCAGGGTTTTTTAAGCCCAAAAATTCCGCTATTTTTCTCACCACTCCACCAATTGTGTGAATTCCAACTCTATGATTAATGCACTGCCTATGCCAGTATCCCACAAACAACTTATCGTGTTTAACATGTTTTGGTCGTAAATTGACGTTTTAGATAGAGAGCCAAAAAGTTAATTCTTTCAATGTCTTGATTATTGTAAATACACGTGCCTGGTTAGTTTTTGTTTTAGGAATGGTAATAACTACATGAGATTCAGTGATTTCTATGTCTCTTATAGACATTTCATACGATTCCTCACGGCGGCAGCCTCCAACCATTCCAATCAGAGAAACCACCTAAAAATAGACATTATTTTAGGAACAAAGTGTTCACAAATACAAAAAAGTAACTTACTTTTATAAAACGATACTCCTTATGAGGAGCATTTTTGATGAATTCATAAACTTGTTCTCGGATGAGAACTTGTGCTTGTTTAGCCTGGTGACCAACTGAATGATGTTTTAAAAATGGTTTCAATCTTGCAAATGTTGAAATATTAATATTCTCAAAGACAAGCAGCATGGATTTTACCATCGAATATACTACTACTACTACAAATATACTTTATTTGCGTAATTTACAGAAATTTTGCAAAGTGATTGCGTTTTACTATTTACATTTACCTTCTCTATTTACACTTTTTACAGTCTCTCCTTTCTTTACTTCACTTCATTAACTTCTTCCTTCTTTTCTCTTCTCCCATTAACTGTCTTCTTCTGTTCCATGTTTCTTGCATCCACTCCGCTGCCCTTCCTCCTTCTTCTAGTATCTCTTCCACCGTCCTCTCATCCTCCTTTAATTCCCTGCATTCTTGCAACATGTGCTTAATCGACTCTATCTCTTCTCAGCACAGCCTACATTTTCTCTCTTCGTCCCTTCTCCAGTGTCTGTTTCCTCTCTCTTCGTTTCCATATCTAAATCTCGCTATAATTTTCTTTCTTTCTCTCCTCCCTTCCCCAATCAAATATCTCGGTATCCCTTCTCCCTTAATGTTCCTATAGTTTATATTGTATTTTCCTTCTTTTACCTTCGACCATCTTTCCTGCTTTTGCACATCTCTATCCCTTCTAATTATGTCCTCTCTCACGTTCACCCCTTCCTTCTTAGTCTTTCTACTTCTTCTTTTGCATATCCGTTTCGTAATATTCTTTCCTGGCTTCTTGTCCATATTCTATTCTTCCTTCTCTTATTTCTTTCCAGCATTCTTGTAGAAGTTTACACTCCGTTCTTCTACTCATTTCCTCCTCGTACTTTACTGCTCTATTTCCGGCCTGCACCCTTATTTTCTTTACCTCTCTAATAATGTATCCTGGTGTTTCTCTGTCCACTCCCAGTATCCACTTCCGTATTTTTCTTGCAGCCCCTCTATCTCTATCTCCACCCCCACACTTCCGCCCTGTACAGTACCACACTTTTTATCAGTTTTTCAAATAATAATTTTCTTTTCCTTATGTCCATTCCAAACAGTCTTTCCCCTTTTCTCAGTCGCTCTTTTATATGTTCCCCATCTTTATTGTCTTGTCTCATTGTGTATCCCAGGTAAGTGAATTCCTTTACTCTCTGTATCTCCTCATCCTTCCATTTCCATTTCTTCATTTTTCCTTTTTCCGCCCCCTTTTCTCCACACCATTACTTTAGTTTTACTCCCAATGACTTCCAGATCTTTCCTTTCCAAATATCTGTCCAACGTTTTTAACATTCCCTTCATTTCTTTTTCCTCCCTTGCTAATAACTCTATATCATCCGCGTATGCCAGCATCCATACTTTCACGTTCCCCACCACCAGGCCTCCCTCTTGTTGTCCCCTTAATGTCTCCTCCAGGTCTCCAGTATATACTGAAACAGGCTTGGGCTCAGTGGGTATTCTTGTCTCCATCCCTTCCTCGTTACAAATCCTTCACTCAGTTCACCATTTACTCGCACCCTGTTCCTCGTTTCTTTGTATATTTCTTCTATCCTTTCTATTATCTTTTCGCTTATCTTTTTTTTTCTCACGAACTCCCACAACTTTTGCCTGTTCACCCTATCGAATGCCGCTGTTATATCTACGAATACCGCTACCATTTTACCTCTTTTCTTTCCTAATTCCTTGTTTGCCATGTGCTTCAATATCCGTTGAAAAGCATACGTTTAAAAGTGATGGTTGAAAATTCAATTTGCAATGGTAATTTTTTTCTGACGCAGTCCTTAGTTTCTATTGCAGTTAATTCTTTCAATGTCTTTGATTATTGTAAATACCAGTGCCTGATTAGTTTTTGTGTTAGGAGTGGTAATAACTACTTGAGATTCAGTGATTTCCAATCAGAGAAACCACCTAAAAATAGACATTATTTTAGGAACAAATTGTTCACAAATACAAAAGAGTAACTTCCTTTTATCAAAAGGTATTCCTTATCAGGAGCATTTTTGATGAATTCATAAACTTGTTCTCGGGTGAGAACTTATGCTTGTTTAGCCTGGTGACCAACTGATTGATGTTTTAAAAATGGTTTCATTCTTGCAAATGTTGAAATATCAATATTCTCAAAGACAAGCGGCATTGATTTTACAATCGAATATTTGCCCCACAAAGAAGAACCGCAGTATTTTTTGGACTAGAAATGGAACAAATTGTAGTAAAACTATGTATTTAAAACGGAAAAACTACTCACCAAATCATATAAATATGCCAGCATAGCTTCCTCATCAATTATTTTCACTTCATGTTGCCGCCGCCATTCATTAAACACCTTGTATTCTTTATTGAGTGGAATAAGTTTTGCTGTAGCTGCTTTGATTTTTTCTAAGATTTCGTCAGATTTCTTCATATTTTCATCACATATTCTTACTTTTTTGACTGATTGTAAACAAACAACCCTAGCGACCCTAGTAATCCCGCTAACCACGATAATTATCCATTTTTGCTTGACGCAGGTTTGATCAAATGTATTTTTTGTTCTTCTTAATTTTGAGGGAGTTTCAGTATGAAATAAAGTACGTTACGTTATTCGCCCGGTACCCGGATATTACGTACTTATTACGCAAACAAATTCTGATTCGGCTGCCTCGTCCGAATTAATTACTTATTCGTCCGTAATATCCGTTATACCAAACTTATAACGTAAATAACTAAAAAAGTACAATACATTTTCTATTGCTCGAAATGCATTAAAAATAATCAGAGACACCATTCAAATAAATACAACTCGTATAATTTGAGATCGCGTTAAAAGTCTTTATTTTTAATGTAGAAAATACCTTTCTAAATTTGATTCTTTATTAGTTTCTAAGAAAAAAACACTTAATCTGTTATATCCATTATTGGTGCAAGTATTTTTACCAAAAGATAAACGTAAAATATTAAGAAAAAAACTGCATAAGTTTCGAAAATTCTATTTTGTATGGAAAAACCTACAGTCAAAAATTAGAATAGTTACATGAAAATGCAAACTTTCACGTCTATCACTCATAATTATACTTACCTTTTGGGTATGTAATCGTGTATTTTTATTAATTTCTTACAAATTTAAACGATCACAACTACAGGTATCGTCTTCAAAAATTAATAAGATGTCAAATAAATACATGAATTCCGAAAATGAAAATGTAAGCCTGCTATAGAAGTTAAGGAACGTATCCGAAGAAACTAACTACGGAATCTAATGTTATTTTAGCAAAGATTAACTATGTCTTTGATAGATTGACTATTACTAAACTGCCTTGAAATCGACATAACAGGACACCCCTAACGGAGGAAGATTAACAAGGAAAAATGTCACAGTTTAAATCATAACTAATCAAAAATTTAATTTAGGATTTTTCATAAGTTTGGACCTATGTTATAATTTCATTAAATTTTGTTAATTTTTTTTACTGTGGCATTTTTCATTTAGGCCCAAATGTTCTTTAATATGTCTTGTAGATTTGAAAAAAGTTGTAATTCCATCTTTAATTAATATGTTTTCAATTATATCCGTAACGTTAGTTATGAAAGAAAGAAAAGCTCTTTATGGGTACCTGTAACAGGTTTGATTATATTATTAATCTCTATTAGGCAATCACCATTAGCTGGCAGTGATGTTTTTAAATGATCAAATTGACCTTAAATTCTTAATCACAAATCAGTTTCGCTCGTCCACTAGAACTTTGATTACACTAGTCTTTTGACGATGATGATATTATAGTATATGAATCTTTCGATGTAGGTATGTTTCCGGTAAACTTCAAACGACAGCGATGAATTGTGAGAATGTAAAATTTCACCATTATTACACATATTTAAACATTAATACAAAAATACACCATCGAAAACCCAAAAAAGCTAAGTATTTTAAATACAATGATGAATTGTTTGTTTTAATATACACGCAAGATTCAATTAAAAGGGAACTACTCCGAATATCCATTTCGAGTAAAATCCATGTCGTGTAGGAGCTACGGGGCTACATTTTTAAAATAGTGACAATTGTACAGGGTGTCTGGAAAAAAAGTGGCAATACAAAATATTGTTTTTTCCAGTTTATTTAAATGGAACACCCTATATTTCATTTTTGAAATAGTATTTATTGAACAAAAAAGATTCAAAACAGTTCTTGGACGATTGACATATTATCTGCTCTAAAGCTTTAACCATAGTTCAAAGTTACTAATAAGAAAGTTTGACATTTTTATTTAAAAGTGCAGGGTGTGCAAAATGAAGTAATCGAGGTACCCTTGAAACCACATTAAAGCCCTGAAAGTCACTTAACTTAAATGAAAACCTATGTTTTCTTTTACGTAGTTGAGTAGATTTTTCTATTTTGATTTTAATAATATTAGGATTCCCTATACCTATCCCTTCAATTTTTGCCGAAAATAAGATGTTTACGTTTCATAGTTAAGTGGGCTCGTCCCAAGCATTGGAAAATTTTAATTTAGTGTGCTTAGAAAACAACTGAATCTAATAGTAACTATGGGCCTTGTTGACATTGCAAGTTCTCTAAACATTTTTTTTCAAAGTAAACAGTTCCGTTTCAAAATGATCCCCACTTATTCGTCACAAGAACAGGTTGATAATATTTTAATATTGGGAAAATGTAACCAGAATTGTTTTATGGCTGAATGAATGTATGCCGCCAAGTTTCCTGACAGATAACGTCCTGACCATCGAGTTATGGAGAGGGTACTAGAAAAATTCAAAAACACCGGTAATGCTGCCTACACTACCAGGGAACTAAATAGATCTGCAAATAATAAAGAGAATCAGCAAATCGTACTGCAAGCTGTGACTGAAAATCCAAATATTAGCCATCGCTCAATAAATCGGCAATTTGATAGAAGCAGATCAGTCATTTCAAAAATATTATGAAGTCAAAACTTCCATCCTTACCGATAGCAGCTACATCACGAATTATCCCCTGGGGACTTACATTTAAGGATGAAATTCTGTGACTGTGCCTTGACCAAATTGAAACTTTTTTCTGATGAATGTACGTTTCACAACACAGGATGTGTAAATAGCTATAATTTTCACTATTACGACACAAAAAATCTGCATTTAGTTATGTCCTGACCCCACAGGTCCAGCCTTTTTCCTTTGGGGCTGCGTCAAATCAATCATTTATCAAACTGCATCCACCATCAAAGAAAATATGAAGGAAAGAATTCGGGACGTGTTTAGAGGAATTAACAGAAGAATGATAAAAATGTAGTCAAATCATTTCAAAGCGACAGACGGCTTGCATTGTTCAAGGGGGTGGACTTTTTGAACAATTTTTAAAATAATTTTTGGTTCATTATTTTGTTTACTAGGTTAATGCATTTATGTAATTATTATGTATAATATTTAAACTCGGTTGTTTTCTAAGCACACTAAATTAAAATTTCCAATGCATGAGACGTGCCCATTCAACTTTGAAACGTAAACATCGCATTTTCGAAAAAAAATGAGCAGATAGGTATATAGGGAACCCTAATACCATTAAAATCTAAATAAAAAATCTACTCGACTACCTAAAAAAAACATAGGTTTTTATTTAAGTTATGTGACTTTCAGGGCTTTAATGAGGTTTCAAGGGGCCCTCAATTTTTAACTTCATTTTCCATACTCCGTACATTTAAATAAAATGTCAAACCTTCTTATTAGTAACTTTGAACTATGGTTAAAGCTTTAGGAACGGTTTAGCTCTGAGATAATAAGTCAATTATCTCAAGAACTGTTTCGTTCAATCGCGTTTTTTTTCCAAAGCCTTTTCGATTAAGCTGCCTTAATAACAACTTAGAGGCTTTGAGTGAAGAATACAAAAATAAAATAATATATAGGAGTAGAAAGGGGGCACCCAACTTTCACTTTTGTGACGTCATTTGACCTTGAGAATTTCCCATGGCCTGCTAGGTGGTTGACCGTATTTTCAACCCCTCGATTTTCACCCCTATTGTTTCTTTTCGGAGGCCTTTTTCAACCCTTGATGGAATTTTCATCACTAATTACGGTCTTTTTGTTTTTACTCGCCCACGTGGGGGCCGTATTTTTCACCCTTACTTTATGGTTTCTTTTCGGTGGTCTTTTTCAACCCTTGATGGGAATTTCAACCCTGATTAAGACCTTTTTGATTTTTTTTCATGCCTACGTGTAGGAGTCGTTTTTTGTTGATCATTTTTTATTAATTAATTAATTATTTTTCTTTTGGGCTAGGGTAGGGTGACAACTATTTTGGTAATTATCTTGTAGATCATTTTGTTTTTGGCCTAGCGCTCTGATTGAAAAGGATTTTATTTAGTCTATTTAAACGAGGTTGCTGGTAGAGTATCTGTTAGTATCGTTTAGCGATTCAAGATGGAAGGTCAGTTTAAGCACCCCTTTTCGGCGATAGTTGCGGGCCCGTCGGGTTGTGGAAAATTGTGTTTTATCGTGGATTTTCTAAAAAATATCGAAACTGCTTGCGATGCAGCTTTTGAAAAAATTATCTGGTTTTACAGTGAGTGGCAGCCTTTATTAAAAGATTTCTCTGTGAAATTTCAAAAGGGTTTACCTGATATGGAACAGTTTGACAGAGAAAAACCTGTCTTAATAATAAATGACGATCTAATGCGCGAAACTAACGGCTCTGTGGTTGATATTTTTACAAAGGGTTGTAATCATCGAAATCTAAGTGTGTTTTTCTTAATGCAGAACATATTTCATCAAGGACGTGGAGACAGTGGGATATTTCTCTCAACGCACATTACATAATTTTGTTTAAGAACCCACGTGACAGAGCTCAGATACAGCATTTAGCAAGACAGATTTCGGACAACCCGAAATTTTTAGAAACCGCGTACTAAGATGCCACTTCAAACCCGCACGGATATTTATTGTTCGATTTAAAACAAAATACACCGGGTGTGCTACGCTATAGAACAAATATATTCGGGCCTCAAGGTATCTGCCAGGTATATATAGCGAAAAAAGGGTTTAAGCCTCACAGTCATAAAGATTACATCATATATGATGGCTGACGTTTTAAGCTAGAACACTGATATCCTGCATGCATTAGACAGATTAAGCAAAAGTCAACGTTCTATAATAAATTAAATTGTCTGTTGCACATACAGCGGCAAAAGAACATGGGTACTGAATTTATAGTACCCCTACAACCCACGACACCGTTAATCTTATCCGTCTCTTTGCCTTTATCCGTCTATAGATTTGCCGGAGTATTATCGCAATCCTTCGAGATCTAAAATACCCCCCCACGTGAGCAACCACATAAAAAACACCTACAATTATTCAATCTCTTCTGATAAAAAATGGGGTCTAATAAATTTTAAATTTTTGATGTACATAAATATAATACTAATTAGTAATTACACACTTATTTTACATTGTAAACAATAACAAAAACGGTGATTAAGAACATTAGTTAGTTAGTAGAACATATCGTTTATAAACCATTAAAACGAGAAAATGAATGTAATTATAGGTGATTATTTTTAATCCACGAACAGAACCCTAACAACAACCTTACAAACGAGGACTCCTTATTAGAATACAAACCCAGTGTATAAATAAATTCCCCAACCTGTAGATAGGAGTGTGATAATTTTAATAATCATGGCATAATTTTTAATATGGGGAAATGCAGTCAATTTTTTCATGCACATAATTATTACCTAATCAATCGTTTAAATGAATTTTATATCATTCAAATATCTCATAAACAAACTCTAATGAATGTTAATAGTAGACACAGATTAAATAAACTATCTTTTACATCTAATGATTATTTGCGCACCCTTATCAGAGTACAGATTTAAGATCATCTTAGGATCGAGAATTTCCCCGGGGTTAAAAAATAATTAATTAATTAATAAAAAATGATCAACAAAAACGACTCCTACACGTAGGCATGAAAAAAAATCAAAAAGGTCTTAATCTGTGTTGAAATTCCCATCAAGGGTTGAAAATGACCACCGAAAAGAAACCATAAAATAAGGGTGAAAAATACGGCCCCCACGTGGGCGAGTAAAAACAAAGAGACCATAATTAGGGATGAAAATTCCATCAAGGGTTGAAAAAGACCTCCGAAAAGAAACCATAGGGGTGAGAATCGAGGTGTTGAAAATACGGTCAACCACGTAGCAGGCCCTGGGAAATTCCCAAGGTCAAATGACGTCACAAAAGTGAAAGTTGAGGTGCCCCCTTTCTACTTGCAGGGCATTCCATTTAAATAAACTGGAAAGAACAATATTTTGTATTGCCACTTTTTTTCGGGACACCCTGTACAATTGTGACTATTTTAAAAATATAGCCCCGGAACACCTACACTACATGGCTTTTATTCGAAATCGATATTCGGAGTAGTTCTCTTGTTATCGAATCCTGCGTTGAGAGTGGGCCACCACTTATATAATATTAATATAACTAAAAATGGTAAACTTCCATTAGCTTCTTTTTCCCTAGTAAACTGAATGCTTGGATGAATACCATCTATCAAATCTAAATATTCATTTAGTGTTTCTTCTTCATCCCTGCAAATTACAAAAGTATCATCAACATATCCATACCAAATTAAAGGATTTTTGGGTGTATCTCGTAGAGCTAAAGTTTCAAACTTTTCCATGTAATAAATACGTAAATACGTCTGTAAAAATAAAGATTTTCTATTTCGGCTTACCGCTTTATTACTCTGAGACAATGGAAATGTAATCCTATTCCAGAAGTTACCAAACGTTTTCAACGAACTCAGTTCGGTACTGAATTCAATATTCCGGTATCTCAAATACTTTTCCAGATATTAAATTTCGAAATTATCAAATTTTATCTTTTTGATAAGGCCAGATTTTTTTTATACTTTCGTTACGGCGGTATTCGAAGTTAGTTTTGAAAAAGATTTTGAGGCAATGTATTATTTTGGGGTCTAAATACGCAAATAGCCACCTATTATAATAGATTAAATAATCAGGAATTGATTACCACTTTCATCACTTTCTACTAATTATCCCATTAGGTATAAGTGCATTCCTATATAATATTTGAATGTACATTATGTTCTGCATGTACAATTAATGTCACTATTAGTAAACAATAAAAACTGGTTTATGCATATCAATCCCTTTTTAATTACCAATTAATGATATCGTTGTTGCACATTTCAAAATAAATGAATTATATTAAGTAATAAACCTCTGCATCCACACACAAAAAAAACTTTGCAACATAGTTAAAATTAAAAGTCGTTCAAAACGTTTTATAATAGAATAGAATTAAAATTCCATTGTGTTTAGCTCTCGCGAGCGGTCTTAAGTCATTGAGCAGGTAATTTACGCTTTCACTTACGTTTCTATTGAAACCCAAACGTTAGAAAGAAACGGCTGTATATTCCCAATGTCTCAGAGTAATAAAGCGCTAAGCCGAAATAGAAAATCTTTATTTTTACAGACTACACTAAACCAAGAGGCCTTCATAAAATTTATTATGAAAATAGGTAGTGTTAATGCAGTTCTGAAACAGAATTGTTACACCTTTTGGTAAAATGTGATTAATACACTCAATGCTTTCTTTCAAAGAAATTTTAGTAAATAATGACAACGCCAAATTGACCATAATTTCACTTTCTTACATATTAAAGTTGGGTAATTTTTCAACGGAATGTGCAGAATTTTTTATATGATGATGTTTTTCCGATATAAGGCTGTAATAAAAATGTAATATGTTTCGCAAGGTTATATGTAGGAGATGCAATTTCACTAACAATCGGTCTTAAGGAACATTAGGTTATGAATCTTTGATAACCGATATAGGTGGAAGAGCTTCAGAGCTAATTAATTTCATGTTTGTTTATTCAGGAATGTAGATATTTCAATAAGTTCTTTAGTAAGAAATAAAAAAACTCTCAAAAACGATATAGTCTAAGAAATGGCAATTGGTTTTTCTACATACATTCTTACAAAACAGCTACATTTTTATTACAACCTCATATAGGTAAAACACTCCATTATGTTAAAAATTCTGGCGATTTCATTGAAAATATACATACCGTCAAGGTTGAAGATCGTGGTGTAATGATCAGCTTTGATGTTATTTCACTTTTTACAAAACTTCTTCTAAAAAAAATGATTGAATATATTAAACACATTTTTCCCAAAGACAATTCTGTTTCAGAACTGCCTCAACACTAACTATTTTCATAATAAATTTTATGAAGCCTGTTGTAACTGATTTTTACATGGAAAAATTTGAAACACTAGTTTTACAAAATGCACCTAAGAAACCTTTAGTTTGATGATACTTTCGTTATTTGGAGACATGGAGAAAAAGCACTATATGAATTTTTAGTTTTTACAACTGGAGTTTATTCAAGCATTCAGTCTATCATGGAAAAGGAAACTAATGGTAGTTTACCGTTTCTAGACATATTAATGTCGAAAACTAATAATTCTTTATATGAAAATGTAAACTTTCACCATTATTACACATATTTAAAATACTTAGCTTTTTGGGTTTTTAATGGTGTATTTTTGTATTAATGTTTATACAAACCTAAACGTTTCGATAATACTTATAGTTATGATCTTCAATGGCATTTCCAAAAGATTTCATTACTACTGAGGACAACTGTAAGTGTTAGATTTGCATAAACATTAAAAAATTGGTATAGTTAAATCTTTAGTGGATCGAGCTAAACGAATTTATGATCCTGAATTTTTTAAAGATGATTATAAATATTTAACAAAACAAGAAAACGTAGCTTTGGTACAAGACGTAAAGAACATATGAAATTTTGTAGATTGTGTCAACTGCGGAGGCCGAGCACGCTTTAAACAATTTAAAACACAACGTGAGGCTATTGAGATATATAAACGTCCAAACAACTTGAATAGAGAGGAAAAAAATCCCTGTTTAAATAGGTTTTAGCATCATATAATTAAGAAAAATCATAATGGTACGTTTTAATTTCAGCTTTGGGTTAATTTTAGTTTTAGACGCCTTGCTGTTTTTTCCTAGACCTTAAAGTGTATGCTTTACCAATTAAATATATATGTTAAGTTACCACAGCACTAGACATAACTAATTCAAGTTTAAAAATCATTGCGCTTTGACTGTACAATAAGAATTACATTGATTAACTAAAAACTATGTCGTTGTTGAATCTTTGATTGGTATGTCAAGTTTCTATTTCTGGATGCGTTTTTCAATTTCAAATTCAACTTTTTCATAACTTCACACTTACATCATAACAATAAAATTTTGTTTAATTCATTCTTTGATTATGACATTTTGCATTGTTAGCCGTCGCCTGATAGAGGATGTTCTGATTTGTCATCATCAAGGCAGTTTAACAATATTTAATTTGTTAAAAGATCTAACTATTCTTTGCTAAATAAAATTAGATTCGATAGTTGCGTTTTCATATTTCATAAATTTATTTTGACATCTCAAGTAATTCTTAAAGATATTACGATTTACTGAGGACGGTAACTACAATTATTATCAAAACTTATAAATTGATATAAAAATAATTGAAAAATACACGATTTAATACCTAAAACAGGAATTTTAATTGAATAAGCATTTTAATTATGAGTGGCAATCATGAAGGTTTACATTTTCTTACATCAGAATTATGGTTTCAAAATACTTCCTAATTATGATTATTTTCAGCTTTTTTTTTTCGGAATAAAAAAAATAAAACATTTAATGGCACAAACGTTTTTGAAACAATATTGTTTTCAAACATTTGTGCTATGAAATATGGAAATCCAGGAAGTAAGGTTGAAAAAAATAAATGTCATAACATTTGTTTAAATTGTAAACATTTAGTATTTAATTACACCTTGTCCGATTATACATTCATTTTCATGCAATAATAGTTTTATGACGCAGCTGTTAAAAAAGATTTTTATGACATAGATGATGTTATAAATGTGCTTCTTTGTAAAATTGCTGCTCATAAAAAAGAAGGCGTTCAAATTGTGAGAAAAAAGATTAATATAAATCACCTTCTAGCAGAAAAATTAATTATATAGTTTTTCTGTTCAGAATGTTATTCGTAATATTATGCAAATATAACATATCTGACAATAATATGGTTTTTAAATTCTTATTCATAAAAAAATACGATACCGTACACTGACAGTTCGTTAAAATAATCGCAAGGTTAAAGACCCCCATATAATCATATTTTAAGTCGTTCATAACACAGAAAAATGATTTAATTCTGCATCATAAATATTTTTGTTAACATCAAGAACATATTCACGGAAATTGCTAATGATCAAAATTTGTGGATCTCTTTAATCGGTCGTTTTTTGTGTGGTATACGCACACTTCAAATTTCAAGAAGGTGGTCCTATCCCGTATGTTCTGGCATTTGTTAAATTAAGAAGACAAATGGCGAAATCAGAGCAAAACTAAAATTAATCAATGTAGATTTGTAAATTTCTGATGAAATTATAGCAAATTATAAATTATACACACTTCCTTCAAAATGAATAGCTCATAAAGTGAATTGGGTCATCTATAAAAGACTCGGTTTTAGTCATCAAACTGAATTTACGAAATCATTTTTCTCAAATGTACATTTTTGATAGATCTTTAAATTGAAGAAATTTGATTTGGATTACATTATGCAATACCAATTCACCACCGTTATTCGTAATTTATTTAATAGTGTGGTTAGATTTGATTAAGTTAGCAGTAACATCGGCTTCTTTTGATACATGCTAATTAAAATATTTATTTTAGTCAGATGTGATGCGTATATGTAACAGTATTACTAGTTAACTGTTAGATCAATCCACTTAAATGCTTATGTTAACTACAAATGCAATTATATTGTGATATATATTAACAAAACTCGATTTATTAAAAAAATTATCTTGTCAATTACAATGACAGAAGATTAATTAGTTCCGCTTGATTTTTCGCTAAAATAACTACTACGATTTCCTTCTTTCATTTTCGAACTCAATAAGCGGGTGATGATGCAATTAAAAGAAAAAGTTACAAATTGAATGACGTGTAGATTCAAACACATAATATTCAATTAAAATGAAAGTGTAACGACAAATGTTAATTAGAAAAGTGTTTGTTAAATAATTAATAATACCCAAAAACTATAATTACGGATAGTAGGGTAATTAAGTTTGCACAATAAGATTTGTTATGGTTTAACTCCTATATACAAATACAGTGACATTCCATATAAAGGCGATTGGCTATAAAAAGAGACCAAGGACTACAATCTTTAATTTTATTTATGTGAAATTAAATTAGTAACACAAAAAATACGCTCTTCTATTTTGCGTGTCTATAATATATATATATATATATATATATATATATATATATATATATATATATATATATATATATATATATATATATATACACAGAGAGAGGGAAAGAGGGGGGATAGAATGGGACCCACAACCCCCCACCACTTTTTTGAGGCTTCATAGGCGGGCGGGGGGAAGTCACGTGACCCGGCCAATTTCTTTTCCGGTGCCATTTTCAACCCCTTGATGGCGCAGTTTTTTTTTTTTTTAAATGATTGTGGACCTGAACAGGCTAAATAAGGCCTATCGTGCTAAAGCACTCAGGAACACTTAGGAGGATGGATAGAGGGATAATGAATTGCCAATAGATGCCTATGAACAGCTACCTTAAATTTTCTCATATCATAAGTGAGAGGAAAACAGGAACTATGCAGTTATGGTATTTGCCCTGTAATTACGACTCTTTTGGCAATATTAAAAGCCTTTTTGGCAATCTGAACAGTAGGCAACCGCGGTCGCCCTGATTGGTGATGCGCACGCATACAGCGTTCTGATTGGACGGCCCGAGGGTAGGCCACATCCCCTGGTTTCTGAATGCCGCCATTTTTTCATAATTAAATTATTTTTGTTTTGTCGGTCATTTTTGTTTTGGCGGCCATTTTTTGTAATTGCTATGGTGGAAAATTTTAATATCGGCAATTTTTTGTTTTTAATTACGAGTGATAAATAAATGTAGTGAATCAAATCAAACCAATCAATCAAGTCAAATCAATTAATCAAATCAATTAATCAAATCAATCAATCAAATCATAACTTAATAGCTTGCAAAAACCAACTTTCAATTCTAAAGTACCGGCTTGATTTAAGTTACAGTTTGCAAAAATGCCGGTTTGGTTTAACTTACGGCTTGCATAAACCAACTTTCAATTAAAAAATATCGGTTTGGTTTAACTTACAGCTTGCAAAAACCAACTTTTAATTCAAAAATACCGGTTTGGTTTAATTACGACTTAGAAATTTTAGCTGACATTTTTGAAACACCGTGTACATTTATAACCAAACTTGAAATCGGGCGTCTATATTATTTTACATACAAGGACTGTCTTATCGGAAATACCTCTGTCAAAAAGAGCCTTTGATTTATAAACAAGCTTGAACACACTAAGTCGTTATTAAAAATGAACAAATGCCTGGGGGAAAATAAACAAGTTGACTTTCACTTCCAATTTTGATAATACACTATCTTTTATATAACCTTTGTTTTGAAAATTACTTGAATTTATAAACAAGCTTGAACACACTTGTACAGCAAGTTTTGCATATATAAAAATTATTCTACTTACATCGTTACGTCCAACACTTTTAAATGATGCACAACTAGAAACCTTAAATTACTAAGGTATTTCGAAAGCTTGAATTAAATAAAGGGTCATTTTCATTTTTAAAACTAGACCACATCCCGATACCATATATATATATATATATATATATATATATATATATATATATATATACAGGTATGGAAAAACATTATTGCGGGTCTGACTTATAATACGCTAGAAAGAAGCCCAATAAGGATTATATGAGTGTGAGAGAGACATAACTTATTAACATATTTGCATGTAGGCACAAAATATGAACTACTTAAGTCTCCTTCAATCTAACTTCAACATTTCTAACGAAACCAAAGCAATTAACGTGATGTTGAAAAGTCGCGTGTTCTTTAAAACTATTAAGTAAATACTTTACACTTAAACATTAAATGATAATACCTCAAACATCGAAGTTTATTGTAATTGCGAATTTATGACATGGTTCGATTACTACTCGTAAGAAGAACCAAGAAGAAACCTACGAGAGCTACAAACAAGGACATTAACATTTACATTGATAGTATAACTTAAATTTAAAGTTTAACTTTAGCATTATAATTCTTATTGAAAAATCAACTATTTTTAAAAACGAACAGAATACACTTTTTTCAAAACTCTAGTTTATAAGACCTCCACCTTGCGCAAGGCAGTAACCCAATCTGTGATAAAATTCAGTTCGGGTGTTTTATAACATTTCTTGGGTGATGCTGTTTAAAGAGTGTGTAATTATGACACAAAGTTCGTCCAAATTGTTAGCACGTTCATGCTTGTACCCATAAATTTGCTGGGATACGTATCCCCACACAAAAAAGTCGTTCGGCGTGATATCAGGTGAGCGAGGAAGATATTTAATAGTACCTTTTCCACTAATAATACGGTTAGGGAACCTAGTTTCCAAAAACTGTTGAACTCTTATTGCAGTATGAGCAGGACATCTATCTTCTTGATACCAAATGTCATCAAAATTTATATTAAGGCGTTGAACAGCTGGAACTATCTGGTTTCTCAACAGTTCTAAATATTTGTCCGCATTCAAATTTCCGTTGATAAAAAGTGGACCAAATATGGAATTCAATCGAACACGACACATTCATTGTTGTGGCTCATTTTCGTAGCGGCTTCCAAGATGGTAATGGGCAATGGCATTATTCATTGCAATCATGCATCGATCAATTTACTGTTGAGTACCCAAATGAAAATATTAGTTACGAAACATTTAGTCAACATCGTAATCGATTCATGGAAACTGGTAGTGTTTTAAAACGCAAACGTGAAGTTTCGGCTACTGTCTTAACAGAGGACACCTTAGCAGATATCCAAGCAAGGATGAATGCAAGCCCCAATCAATCTTTGCGAAAACTATCTGCACAAACACGTATGAAAAATTTTACCATACAAACATAATTTTACATAAATAATTTTTAGATGGAAGTGTCCACACTGCAGTAAAGAAGAATTTACATTTGTACCCGTACAAGGTGTCGGCATTACAACAGTTGCGAGATAGAGATTTTCAGCTTAGAGTAAACTACTGTCAATGGTTCAACAATACGATGAACAATGATTTACTGGATGTATCTTTTTTTTCTGATGAAGCTTGGTTTCATCTGTCCGGTTACATAAATAGCCAAAGTTAACGTACGTGGTCTATAGAAAATTCACATGTATTTCGAGAAACTACCTTACACCCTATCAAGGTCGGTGTCTGGATAGTAATGTCGCGACAACGAATATTTGGATCAGTATTTTTCGATGGCACAATTACTGCGGCAAGATACAGGGAAATACTTTTAGAACCATTTATTAATAATTTGGATGATCGTGAATTACGAAACGGGTATTTCCAGCATGGCTCCGCTACCCCACATACTGCACAGGCTACAATTAATTATTTACGAGACTTCCTTGAAGATAGAATCATTAGTGTAAATCGTTGGCCACCGAATTCACCAGACTTGACACCGTTAGACTTTTTGTTTTTGGTTATTTAAAAAACAAAGTGTTCAGCAGAAGATTGCATACTCTTCAAGAATTGCGAGATGCTATAACTCATGAAGTTCATAATATTGGTGCCGAAATGTTACAAAATGTATTTGCGAATATGCAACGTAGGGTGAACTTATGTTTACAATTTAATGGCGGTCATTTTGAACATATGCTGTAAAGCAAAGTGTGATAACTAATATGTACCTAAGGAGTTAAAAAAAATTTGTAAAAGACATTGTCATTCCATAAACATATACTGTAAATTTTATTTAATTATAATGAAATTATAACATTTAAATACTTAAGATTCATTATTTTGTAATGATTTAATCCAATCTTTAAATAATATTTTATTTATTTTGTTGTATTATATAGGGATGCAGTATAATCAAATACAAAATAGTCATTATTTAAATTATGATAATATTTTATAATATGTATAAGTTAATGACCTTCATACAGATTTGAAACTGATCGTAGTTTATACTCGAACCATGCTCTAGAGTAGCTAGAGCAATACAGCTTCTTACCAACCTATCAGTGGTACCAACTTAAATATTTTGATCACGTGGTATACACTTGAGATTGATCACTCTGTATATGTGTGTTAACGTATATCTGACATGCAGTTTTAATCTTTCATCTGACATAGGTTATGGTTTTTGTTTTTACAATGTTGCCCAGTTTCGTTAATGAACATATTATAGAAAATGTTTAATAACTATTCTAAAAAAATTATTATTAAAATTATTTAATTTGTTTTTATTGCCACTTTTTTAGATTAGAAGGGTATGTATTGTTCCACACCAAATATTTTAATATACCATTAACTAGCGTAGCCGACAGGCACAAACATGGTATGTCGCAACCCTATTACACAGCATAACGTATCTTACATATAAGTGTATCTCTTAATATCTTGCATATTTTACAATAGTGCTATTTTATTTTTTTCTAATCATGTTGCCGGTTATATTTATACAAATTATGACGTTTGGCGGAATAAAATCCGCCAATTGTAAAGAATCAAAATAATAACTTCATGGAGTGATATTTTGCTTGCATATGATGTTTTTGGTTAATTTATTTCTTCATTTTTAAACCGTTCGAAAATATTCTTAAAACTTGTTTATAATGTAAGTATATTGCAATTTCTAACATAAATGAGGTATGTAGTTACCCTCACCCTTCCAACAAAACTTTACTTATTCGTAACAACAATAACTTGTTCATTTGCGCAGGTAAATATTAGTCTTTAGAAAGGCGGATCTTAGGGACTGATAGTGTAGTAATATTAAAATAGTAACGTTGCATAACGGAAAACCGTTCTTTAGCAGGTATTGGACATGACACACCAGCCTTCTAAGTATAAAGTAAGCGTTAGTATACTTACACAACCAAGAGTTTAAGATTATAGAATTTGACCTAGTGAACAAGTGAAAATTACAACTCCTGAAGGAAAGTGCTGGTTCAGAACTACTGAGTCATTTAGCAATAAATGAGTATAATAACGCGTGACATCTATCTACCTAAGGTTCCAACGAAAGAAGTGAGCGTACTGAATACTATAATACAAACACACCTAAAGGAACTGGTCGTAAAATAAATCCAAAGGATAAATCTAAATAAAATTTAAAGCTAAAAGGTCAAACATTTCAAATATAAATAATTACGTACTAAAAATCTTAGGAAACATTAAAACGAAATTTAATAAATTCTAATAAAGTTTGTACAAGAAAAAGTATTAAATGAAGCAAATCTCGTGGTTAACAGACATTTTGAGGTTAAATTTATATTCTTAGCCTTACTTCGTAGAATTTCATATTTAATAGCACTAATGTTTTAAATACAATATAATGAAAGTTAAATTTAAATTGAGGAATAAGAGGAATTATATTGTATTTAAAACATTAGTGCTATTTTGAGGTTAAGTTACATTTGAGCTGACAAAATATTCAATTGACTTACAAAAAAGATATTTTTTATGCAAAAAAAAATGAATTAAAAGAAAATAAATGGATATACTGTAAAGATCACCCACTCTATAGCATTACTGTGATTCTTAAATAACACAAAATTGTTGTAGGTTGTCTTATTAGTTACTTAGTCATAAATATGTGTAGAGGGTAAAACTACAAACAATGCTGCCTACAGAACTATCTGTCATGCGATTATTTTTAAAAAGTACCAGATATACCACTTACAGCAGTGATAGTGGTACTCGAACTCCGTTTGTACTAATTTCGTGATGTTACGTCTTAATTTCAAGACTTAATGTTAATTAATTCCTTGCTAAATAAATTTTATGTAAGTAATGGTTGCCCTGACTAGTCTTTATTAACTGGTTTAAGTGCAAATTATTTATTAATTTGTTATTGATATTACTATGATTAAACAATTACAACTGCTTACTGGAAAATTGCTCAATATTTACTTCCATTCAGGAATATTGGTATTAACGTGCGTATTTATATAATCTGTCATCAAACTAATTTCTTTGAAAATTTATTCTTAAAGTCGATAACATAACGGTAATGTATTAAATGGAAAACCTTTTATGCAGGTAACGATATTTATTTTACTTGAACTCTGACCCTGTATAATAGATAAGATCATTTCACTGATAATATTAAATCACTTAATATGGTTTCCTCTTGTGTTAAAACATCCGTTATTGTAAAATAAAAAATATTGAGTATTCTCACTATTATCTGATTTCAATAAACAATTGCATATATCGGTACTTTACGTTGATTGTAAATTTGGATAAGTTGTCTAAAAATTTTATTGACTTGTATAAAAGGTAAGTAAACACATTATAATTAAGCTTGAAATAAATAATATGGTTTAACTTTGACTAATATAAAAAAATTTTGGTATATTTGAAATAATTTTATTTATCAAATTGACATTTATGCAAAATGTACGCAACAATTATGGTTCACAGAAAAAATCTTATTGCTACACATAAAAATTTTAATTGAGTCCTAATTCCTTCCTGTTAATGCAATGCAACTGTATATTAATAACGAATTGAACTTTAGATAATTACTTAATATTAGGACTTGACTAGTTAAGTTCAACATTACAGAAAAAATTATATTTAAGAATGTTCTTACGCTACTAGAAGAGACATTCCTTATTTCCTGTTTCTTATAATATAATAGCATTCTTTCGGTGGTCCATTTGGTACACATATTCCTTTTTTGGTTTGTAGACAAACCACGTTCTTGTTGATTGTATCCACTGTTGTAACGGTACTGTATTTACACTCGTGATTCCACGATCTGTTCACTATATCACAAAAATTTCAACTTGTGACTATTTACTAATGTTGTTGTAACTACTTAATTTATTGTACATGTATTCTTATTTATATACATCCCTGCATACAACTCCTTTTATTAATGCAATGCAATTATTTATATGAGTAAAATTGTTGATTAACTTTCACTAATAATTGTAATAAACACTTCGCAAGCATTTATTTAGTTCAAGATATATAAGTTTTGTTTATTTACTTCAGTTTTAATTGATCAAACCTACTATACATAGTTTAGGTAATTTTCTTTTATATGTGCGTACTATTATTTACAACAATGTAATTTATATTATTTAGTATTCACACGTTTATTTTTAGTTAACAAAATTCTTTTAAATTTTCATTTATTTTGACTCGGTTAGATCGTTATACGAATTCTTTAGTTTAAATAAAATTCTATCATTTATTTTGCACAAATATTATCTTGTTCGCTACGATATTCTACGGATTCACGCCGTTATTTTTCAGACTAAAACTTAAACTAGTAAATGCCGCTTTTCTTAAATTTTTTAGAACTAACTCATCCCTCCATCAATTTTTCATTTATAGTCCCTTTTCCTACTGCTTTGATTTTAACCTTATTAGTCAATAACCATTCGTAATATGATTTTAAAATACGGTCCTGATATTTTTTTATTTGATTATTTCACAATATGGTGCAATGTTTAGTAATATTTTGCAATAATACCCATAACTTTGATCTAAATAACTTTCCTATCAACGTCTGGCCCCCGATGAAAATCGGTCGCAATATTGATTTTTTACTAAATTGCAGTAAAAAAATCATCGCATTCTTAACTATATTTAAATATAATTAACCTAGTAGGCATTATTTATCTGCAAAACTAATATGCGACTTTTACTACGTACTATCTTGAGCACATTATGTAATTTAAATTTTTTTATTCTGTAATAATTAATGCTTTATTTTTATTGACAGGTGGTGCCAAAATTGGTATGTACTAAAACTAATTATGTTCAAGGTTTTATCAGTGGGAGTTTGTATAGTTATTCTTTTCATTTTTGAATCGTAAATTAAATTTATTTTCAACCCCTTCAAGTGGCGTATCGTGAATTTGTTCTACAAAATTTTTGCTAAAAAATGTAAATTTAATTATGTATTACGTTTCCTAACTCTCCTTGCTTTATACTTTTCTTGTCAATTATTGACCTTAATTAAAATGCGATAAACTGATATTTGAAAAGTTCAAAACTGAATTCATTGCATTGACCTAAAAATTTGATTAAAAAATAAGTTATCAGGTTTCTAGCGTATATAAGCGCACGCGTATACACGCGCACACGCGTAAAGGTACACATCCACACAGGCACACACGCTCACGCACACGTACACCACACACCCACGCACACAGACACACCCACACACACCCATCCACCCATCCACTAACTCGCCCACACACACCAAAACGCACAGATACTAAACGTTAAAGCTCATTGATGTAGGAAAATTACGTACTGAACTCTATGCAAATCTCTGAGTGCGGTATGAGCTTTAATGGACGAAATGTCTCTTTAGTCATTTACAAATAACGCTATCGTTGTGAGAGTTATGAGAAATTTTTCTGAAAATATTGTATCGTGTGACTCCAATTTCTATTGCTGATTATTTCAAACAACATCTCGACATTACACAATTTGTAAATATATGTAGATATTAAAATACAAACTTACACCATTATTACACATAATTAAAATACTTAGCTTTTTGGGTTGAAATGTTGTTTTTTATATTTATATTTTATATAAACTATACTTTTCGATAACACTTACAGTTATCGTCCTCAGCAGTAGTAAAATCTTTTAGAATTGTCAATCATAACTGTAGGTGTCATCTAAACGTATAGACATTGAGTAAAAAATCATTACTCAATGGTATAGACTTATAAAAATACATCAGTTAAACCCAAAAAAGTATTTTAGTTATGTATAAATATTAATTTCATTGCAAATTACTCGTTAGCCAGTAAAGCACGCTTTCTGGATTGTAACTTAACCACAAAATTGATTAGGCATGTAAATCACGCTGTAGTGTAGACTTGGTAAGACTAACGAAGGTTAACTTTGTAATTTTATTTATCCTTGGGAAAAGGAACCACTGTTAACAAATCGCATACGTGATAATTATCCCTTAAATAAACTTAAATAAACTTTATTTCGGAACATCTATTGCGATATATATCGCCATGCTGTGTAAATTATGAAATTATGCTGCATAATAATGAACTAATTCTATCATGTTTTACACGCGTTGAGTTATGATGACATAATTATAATGTTAGTTAAATAATTGGCCAGTTTATACATTTTTTCAATTTCTGTAATGTACATTGCAACAAAGTTTTTGTATTTATATTATTTTAAAATACTTAACTATGTTATGGTCTGACTATTTTTGTGTTCCAATATTTATAAGCTTTAGTAATACTTTCAAGTTACACGACCACATTATTACAGAAAACACGTGTTTTTTAGTAATAAAGGCCAAAAAACAAACTGAAGTAAAATGTATAAGGTTACATATAAATATAAAAGAAATTACGTAACTTATCTGAAGTATATATTTCTGTAAATTTTAAAGAGACCTATTTATATATTCTTACAGTGCATGCAAATGTTGACACGGAAATAGAAAACATTATTTGAAATAGAATACATAAAATGTACTTACATATTAACAATAAAAGGATGTCGAATTTCCTCAAGGATTTTTTTTTCATTTTTTACATGCTCTACTTGCTTAAGCCTAATTACGTCAGATAATGCCAATATTTTCATTGCTCCGTAAACTCCTGTGTATTTATTTCGACATAGTAGAACTCGCCCGAACGTACCAGTTCCTGAAAAAGGATTTATAGTGTGAAAAAAAATAGACTATGGTCATTTATTGTAACACTAGGAAACTCATTAACGGGTTATTACCATTTTTTTTCCTACTATAGTTGTTGAAAGTTTCATTTATTATGTTTTTTAAATAAAATTTTGGCGCTGTACCAACTGCACAGTTGTTATAAAAGCAAGTTGCAACATTTGCACTTATCATTTAGTAGGTCATAAAGCATTGACCGCAAATTTTAATAATATATTTAAAACTTATTGTACCGAATGGGTTATTGTATACGCTTCCTTCTTTACTTCATGGATATACAATACATGTAGTAAAATAATTTTGATTTTCTTACACTGGAGAGGAAGGAAATAATGTTTTAAAATCATGGTCTGTTACGCTGTATAGTCACGTCTTCAAATATCAATTAATCATGCTATTTACGATTAATCATAAAAAGTTTGTACTTTCATAGTTTTACATGTTATGGTACAGTGCGCGTAATCAATGGCAGGGCATGGGGATTTAAAAAAATATGAGTCGAGAAAAATTACTAACAGCTGCGTAAACATTATTTTCAAAATATTTCGTAAATGATTTTACACATCCCACTTATTATCACTGACATCAAAGTTATATTGAAACAAACATAGTTTTTAATTTTAATATTTTCAAAGAAGGAATAAAAATCCGTCAGGTGAGACACGAGTTAAAAATAACGAATTATCGTAGCATGATACATTATGTGTAGTTGAATAGCTAAATATGTGGTATGCTTATCAGATTTGCGTATTATTTGGCTTTTCTGTAACAGAATAAGTAGGAGATTTACTACGGAGAATAATATATGTATTAATTGGTCACTTGAGTAACATTAAAAATGTGCTACCTATCTTTTTAATAAGTCACATTCAATCATGCTGAAAAAAAATGTGTGTAATATTGTAGTTTAAATACTGATATCTTTGTTAATACAACTTCTATTAAGTACATAGCGTCAGGTACAAAAATTATGTTTATTCACAATCAGTTTGTAGTAGTTTTTTTCACCTTTTAAAGGTTGAAAAGTGAATGATTCTACGGGTTTACTTTGAGCGGTCAGTAATCACAAAAAAAGAAGACAGTAATGATATGAAGAGTTCAGTAATGGACCAATTTCCAACCTGTGGTGGAGCTACTATCGATTTAAACTATCAATGTCAAACTGACAGCTTGCCAAATTTAATAAAGGATCAAGAATATGCAACCATTTTTTTCACGTGCGTAGATGGCGAGTGAACGCAAGCAATAGGTGGAAACAAACAACACATTTTCTTTAATAAGCATGTTCAATAAGTGAATTATTGATAACATGTAACGACAAAACCAATAGAAAAATAGTAAGCATAACATTTATGGCTTCTCATTAAAGTAAAAATTAGAAGTCGCATTGTCACAACCTTCAATATGATGGATGTGTACCAATTTTTTGATTTGAACTGTATAGTGTTGCTTGTTCTTTAATTGCGAATAAAATCGTATACAAACCTCGGCAAAAGTATCATTCCCCTGTTTCGAGAACTAGTTCACCTCGAGGCTTCGCCTCTCGGTGAACTATACTTCTCTCGACAGGAATGGAACACTTTCCGCCTCGGTAAGTAATATACTATTTTTGAACAATATAACATTATTATTAAAATACAATCCCAGACAAACACAAAAGCGCAAATGTGTTAACATACGCTATTATATCGCGATAGAATTGTATTATTGCGATTGATATCACAAAATTTCCCAGAATCGTGGATTTGGTATAAAGTTCGTGGTTCTAGCTAAATTATCAAAAATTTCATGGCTAAAAAGTCTATGCGTAATGAAACATCTCAGAGAACAGTTTTTCTTGAATATGTGGTTAAGGGATAGTTTCACAGAAAAAATTTACTATTAAATTTGTAACTTGAGAAATTTTCTACAATAAAAAAAAAAATTTTCATACGTTTTGGAAATAATTCACTTTTGCAGAATTATGACGAGTCCTCAACGGCATATACGATCTACTTCAAACCGGATCCGCACTACTGGTACTTATAAATTTTTATTTTTGAAGTCAATAAAATTAGTTGAACATCATATATTCAATACATATTAACAAAAACTCCTTTTTGAAACAGAGCTTGTATATTTTTAGTGTATTATGCAAATAAATTGAGTTTTAAACTAAAGATATTAAGTTACCACTGTCGAAAACATTAAATACTGAGATGTTTATTATGGATCGCATAATTTTAGCTGTGATAACAGTTAAATATGGACTCTTAGTGCAAAAAATTACAAATTTCACAAAATAAGTTATAATAGTACACAGTACAACAAAAACTAATGAACAATAATCGCCGTCATTGCAGTCGATTATATTTATGTATTTTTATATCTTTGAAATATGCAGCTGTTTTAGAAATATTTGAGAAAATCCAAAAACTCCTACTAATAAACTCCCTACGTATACTCACACGCACGCACACGGGCGCCCACGCACGCACGCGCGCCCACACACGCGCGGCCACACACACGCGCGGCCACACACACACACACACACACACACACACACACACACACACACACGCACACACGGACACACACACACACACGGACACACACACACGGACACGGACACACACACGAACACGGACACACACACACACACACACACACACACACACACACACACACACGAACACGGACACGAACACAGACACAGACACAAACACACACGCACTCACGCACGCATCCAATCACCCACCCAACCAACCAACCACCCACCCTAGTGTAAAATGAGCTAATAAGTAGATTTAGCGATAGTGAAAAAAGTCGATTGCATAACCTTCTATACCCACATATGTATATGTAGGTTGGAAGGCAAAAAACTGTTTTTTCACCGTTTTTGTCGTTAATTTCGGAAATAAGTCAATTTATGGTAAATAAAAATTAGTTTCGAAAAGAGGGGCTATATTTACGTAAAAATATCTTTACAGTTATTTTCCCAAATGCCATACTTTCCCGTGAAAAAATCTTGTAGAAAAGTTATCATCGAATCTTTCGGGAAAATTGCTTTTAGCGGCTTGAAAAGAGGCTAGGCATATCTATTTTGTACAATTTTATTGAGAATAAATGTATCTTAAGTAAAATTAAGTGAGAAGCAATATGTTCATAGCATTTTGTTGTATAAGTAAGTAAATCAGTAAACGGTCACAGTTTAGCAAGATAATATAAACTCAAGCGTTAATCTCTTCTTCGAAAGTCGCCTAACCGTATAAACATAAGTCAGCAGACCACTGCGTACAGCGTCGCGCACACACGGTTACACAGTCACCACCTCGGAGCCGACAATGCGAACGACAAACTGGTGTCACCCCTATTTAAGCTGTTGGATTTAATTACAAGTAGCTATATGGAGAATTTCAATACCCGCAAAATGTTTCTTCGTCTCCCGTTTTCTTAATCCGGGAGTTTCAGAATTTATAGATAATTGTACTACAAATTTCAAAAACCGTAACAAGCCTGCCTTTTTTATCAAGATCGCAGTGGGGCAAATAAACATAGCAACCTTAAAACTAACATTTCAATTGTTTTCAAGATTTACTAAATTATTTATTTATGAAGTTGATTTTCGGAAAATTCTGATCATGTTAACGCATATTTCAAAGTGAAGTTTATGATGTAGTAGTATACAACTATGCATAACAGAAAGCTGACGGTTTTATCCGCCGCGGAGAGATAGTGCTAGGGTGCTTGGTTTCAATAATTTTTTGAGAAAATTTGTAAGAGAACCCTTTTTACGTAAAATTAACTGCTCTTTTGAATATCTTTTAGTTTTTTATGACGTCATCCCTATTTTTCAAATTTCACAAAAACCAAAAAAATGTGTTTTGATAATTTTTTCCCGATCCGCTAGACTGGAACATCTTTCAGATTCTTAAAGTACACATTTTTCCGAACCAGATAAAAAATTACGTTCGTCTAAATCATTTTGAGGTAAATGTCTCTATTGACTGGGCTGTAACAAAAAGCAACAAACAGCAATAAATATAAAACGAGATTTAACACTACAAATAAACGTTTCAATATGAGATTGCAAATATAACAAGACGGATTATTTATCAACATGAGGTCCAATATTATTCTGGTGGTTTCAAGGCTTTTATAAAACCTACTGCACGACGTAGGGTTTGTCGTTCTAAAGATCATTGTATTTCAGTAGCAAGGAAATGAGAATGTATGACAGTACAGTTATAAGTATTCCGTTCTAGATAATAAAATAGTTAAGATTTAAAAATATAGCAAAAAAATTACTATTGCAAATAAAAATTATCTTGTTTCAAAGATAGACTGATAAATAGCATGATGTTTCAATCAGTTCGTGGTGTCTTAACATGCAACCTGATGAAGCTGAAAAATGTCACCAAATTTGAAAACCACGCAGCACAAATATATTCAGTACCGATACTATATTACTGTAATACTTTAATCTACGACGGTGCCACATTGTGCATTGTCATTTAGATGTCATTATGGCCTACGTAATAACACTCAGTGTCACTATGATTTAATGAAGATACGAAAATAGGTATTGAATTTTATTTTTGACATTGATTATCATGCGTATTTTTAGTAATAAACAAAGTGGATTTGACTTTTATTTTAGCAAAAAATATAACAGTGTTTGTTCAATCACCTTGGTTTCGTAACGATGCATTCTGTTTTTCATAATGCCCTAGGACATTATATCGCTTCTAAGGTGTTTAAAAATAGGTGCATTATTGGAAAATAACACACTATAAGGACATTAAATATTAAATGATGCTCGTTCAATGTGGACGTCTAGAAGTTTAACGTTACACGCGTTTCATTATAGTGTTCATATCGAACTAGTACGACGCGATCAAAAATACCCAATACAGCCGCTCTTATGAAACATGACGTTAGTAACCATTTGCCGCAACATATGTGATAGTGCGCCCATACTATTACCTCAAAATTGACATTTGACGTTTAATGTTTGAGTGCAAGGAAAGGTGGTGCCGCTCCTCTGAAGCATATCTTTAGTAACCATTTGCCGTAACACATATGATAGTACATCAAAATTGAGCATAATATAATTGTAGTATTACCTACAATTACTAATTGTTAATAACAATTTGTAAAATAAATTAAATCTTGTTTCAGTTTGCTTTTTGTTCTATGCATAATTTTGAATAATTTGGGCACTTCTACACGTCAAATGTCAATTAAGAGGTTATATTTATCCATCCCTCCAAATTACAAAAGTATCATCAACATATCCATACCAAATTAAAGGATTTTTGGGTGTATCTTGCAGAGCTAAAGTTTCAAACTTTTCCATATAATAAATAGCTACTACTAAACCAAGAGGGCTTCATAAAATTTATTATGAAAATAGGTAGTGTTAATGCAGTTCTCATACAGAAATGTTACACCTTTTGGTAAAATGTGATTAATACACTCAATGCTTTCTTTTAAAGAAATTCTAGAAAATAATGACACAACGCCAAATTGACCATAATTTCACTTTCTTACATATTAAAGTTGGGCAATTTTTCAACGAAATGTGCAGAACTTTTTATATGATGATGTTTTTCCAATATAAGGCTGTAATAAAAATGTAATACGTTTCGCAAGGTTATATGTAGGAGATGCAATTTTACTGACAATGGGTCTTAAGGAACATTAGGTTATGAATCTTTGATAACCGATATAGTTGTGGTGGAAGACTGGAAGAGCTTCAGAGCTAGTTAATTTCATGTTTGTTTATTCAGGAATGTAGATATTTCAATAAGTCCTTTAGTAAGAAATAAAAAACCTCTCAAAAACGATACAGTCTAAGAAAAATCCTTAAGGTCTATTGTTATGACAATTGGTTTTTCCACATACATTCTTACAAAACGTCTACATTTTTATTACAACCTCATATAGGTAAAATACTCCATTATGTTAAAAATTCTGACGATTTCATTGAAAATGTACATAATGTCAAAGTTGAAGACTTTTTACAAAACTTCATCTAAAAAAAAATTGTTGAATATATTAATCACATTTTTCCCAGATATAACAATTCTGTTTCAGAACTGCCTCAACATTAACTATTTTTTTTTGATAATAAACTTTATGAAATCTGTTGTAACTGATTTTTACATGGAAAAATTTGAAACACTAGTTTTACAAAATGCACCTAAGAAACCTTTAGTTTGATGATACTTTTGTTATTTGGGGACATGGAGAAAAAGCACTATATGAATTTTTAGTTTTTACAACTGGAATTTATTCAAGCATTCAGTCTATTATGGAAAAGGAAACTAATGGTAGTTTACGGTTTCTAGACATATTAATGTCGAAAACTAATAATTCTTTATATGAAAACGTAAACTTTCACCATTATTACACATATTTAAAATACTTAGCTTTTTGGGTTTTTAATGGTGTATTTTTGTATTAATGTTTATACAAACCTAAACGTTTCGATAATACTTATAGTTATGATCTTCAGTGGCATTTCCAAAAGATTTCATTACTACTGAGGACAACTGTAAGTGTTAGATTTGCATAAACATTAAAAAATTGGTATAGTTAAATCTTTAGTGGATCGAGCTAAACGAATTTATGATCCTGAATTTTTTAAAGATGATTATAAATATTTAACAAAACAAGAAAACGTAGCTTTTTACAAGACGTAAAGAACATATGAAATTTTGAAGATTGTGTCAACCAGAGAAGTCTGCGGTGGCCGAGCACGCTTTAAACAATTTAAAACACAACGTGAGGCTATTGAGATATATAAATATCCAAACAACTTGAATAGAGAAGAAAAAAGTCCCTGTTTAAATAGGTTTTAGCATCATATAATTAAGAAAAGTCATAATGGTACGTTTTAATTTCAGCTTTGGGTTAATTTTAGCTTTAGATGCTTTGCTGTTTTTTCCTAGACCTTGAAGTGTATGCTTTACCAATTAAATATATATGGGCACACTATCACATATGCTGCGGCCAATGGTGACTAACATCATGTTTCATAAGGGCGGCTGTGCCAATGGTTATTGATATCATTGTATCATTAATAACTATATTAGTAAATAATCGGATTAAGCGTAGATAACTTGTTGCATGATTACAAAGAGTGTTATGATGTTTCGATTAATTTTAAAGTACAAATTGTATTCCGCGGGATTATTTTTTGTGTAAACTTGAACAACAGTAATAATTTAAATAAAATTTAAGAGCATATTAGGGCAATAAAACTTATTTTTAACATTTTCTGTACTGTAGCGTCAATGTGGCTATTGCATGCAGAAGTGCTGAACATTTCGACGTTAGTATTGGATCCTGTAGTGTTTCTTATGTGATTTATTATTTTTCATGATACTCTTAGTACAGGGTCCGCCAAAGGAACCCGACGATTTTTGGTATTCAACTACAAATTTATGTAACAAGATATTTATTTTCACATACAAGTAATCGATAATGTATTACATGCCATTTTATTTATGGAAAATAGTGTGGCTTAAATGATGTCCTTCACCGCGTAAACACTGTTCCAAGCGCTCTTGCAGATTGTTCATTACGCGCTCTAGCATATTCATAGGAATTGCACGATTTTCATTGCGAATGTTTCCTTTTAATTCCTGAATTCTTTGCGGTCTATTTAAATCCACCTTGCTCTTAAGATAACCCCATAGCCAATAATCACAAACGGTCAGGGAACATTCCCATTGCGCGAAATTACTGCTGCTGGAAACATTTCTTGCAGTCGAGCTATTGACGCTCGTGCTGTGTGAGCTGTTGCTCCATCTTGTTGAAACCATACAGTATTCATATCAATGTTTTGTCGACGAAGCTCGGGTTCCAAAAAGTTGCTCAACATTTGCACATATCGTTGCGAATTAACCGTGACAGCATTTCCAACACCATCTTCAATAAAATATGGACCAATTATAGCGAATCGCGCCACTCCGCACCATACAGTTACTTGCGGCTATGCCGAGGCCGTTGATGGAGCTGTCTGTGATTTTTTGAACACCAATAACGAAAATTTTGTTTGTTTACATATCCTGTTAACTCAAAATGCGCTTCATCAGACATAATTAAGCCATTCAAGACATTGTCCGCAAAAAAGTCAATTGCAACAATTCACACGATTTAAAGTCTCAAGCAGTCCGTTCTTGAACAAGTGCTAACTTGTATGGATGGAAGTGTAAGTCCTTATGCAAAATACGCCGTACTGTTGTTTCAGAAAGTCTTAAAGAAATTGTCCCTTAACTGAACGACATGGACTTCGTTGGATGGCTATTCTCACCCTCTCAACATTTTCTGGTGTTCGAACACTGCGACGCATCCCTGGTGGTTTAACCTTCATTGCAGACGCATGTCGATGAAAATTTTGAGCCCATAATTTAATTGTGTTACGGCATGGAACACTACCATGACGTCTAATGTTGAAATGCGTGCGAAATAAACGCTGTGTGTTGACCACCGAATCACTATTTTTAAAATACGTTTCGATAACGAATGCGCGATGTTCACTACTCCACCCTTCCATGATTTCTGAAATGGCAACTACTAACGATGGTTTCCCGCCACTAACCGCCATTCTAGGTAATGCAATGACTGCGTACTATTCATATTAAAAACATCAGGTTTCTTTGGCGGACCCTGTATATTGTGGATAAGGTTTATTACCACCATGCCCTGTAATGTTTCGCTTTTGCCGATTGCGAAACGGTAGCGGCTCGGTGAGAATGATTTCATTTTTTTTGTGATGTCTAAACTTACCAACTCTGGAGATTTTTTGGTCCATTTGCTAATTTGTGCATCCCAGTTGGCATTTTTTGGACCAGATAGGGGCTTTTTGTCTTTTCCAGTGTGGATTTACGGTAAGAGAAATTGTTTTAATATTTATGTTTTGGCTTATTACCCTACGAGTTGGAGAATCGTCGTTCTCAGTTTCATTTTGAATGTAGTAAATCAAGCATTTGCTCCTTCATTTCCTTTCGAAGCAAACTCTACAGAAATGATAAGAAAAATTTTATTTGTGTCCCTTCAGATGAATTCTCATCCATTTATTCATTGCTTCATATTCATTGTCATTAATCTTTTTCTTATCTGGTAAGGTCTCTCGCATTTAGTGTTGCTAAACATATTGGATTCATTACTTTATTAAACCCCTTCATATAAACCTCCTTTGTAGTAATGTTCTATATACTTTTAACCAAATTTTCTCCAATACATTTGCGCATATTCAAAGCCCTGCTTTTAAAAACAGTTACTATCATTTGACTAGAAATTGATTAGTTCAGTAAGTACACAGTCCATAGATTTGAACAGTTCATAAATGGCTTCAAACAATTTGACACTAAGTCTACAATTCTACTACCGGCTGTAAAATCGCGCGTTGATGTTTATGGAGAATGCTTTGTTATAAATGTAGGCGGGTCTTCATATTCGATTATGTTTAAAATATTGTGTACTAAAACACAAATGCGTACATTCTATCAAAAATAATTTCAAAACTTTCTCTGTAATTAAACAAAATTAATTACGTTTCGTTTCTTATCAACTGTAATTATTATAAATCAAAAATGTTTCAAACCTTTTGAGCTATATTTATACTAAATTTAGCGTACCTAAACTATTTCGGTTGATAAATGCAAAGATAATAATTAAACGGTACGGTACGGAAATTGTATCAGTTTCAATTTTTAAATTAGTTTGTTGTACTTAGAATGTTTTATAAATAAAACAACATGCGTTCTGTAAAAAAATAATTTCAATTAGTTTTGAATCATGAATTAAGTTTCGTTTTATTTAAATTTCTAGGTAACAGCAAATATTTCAAGTTTAAATCTTTACAATTCAATTTTCTTCAAAATATTATGACACTAACAACGTGCATCTTTTAAATTTAGAGGTAAACTCCTCAGAGTAGTAATCTTTAAAACTGAAATAGAATCAAATTCGTCTGTTTCGACCGGAATGGCTTCTTGTATTTCAAATACCACAAATTGTATATATTACATGTTACCATTCACAAACTGAATGGTAATAAACTCAAAAATCAGAAATTTTCATAAATGCATAATGCATCTTTTCATACATTTGTGAGTAAAACGTGTAAAGTGGATGTATATTCTCTATGTGTGATAGGAAAATTGTTTTTTAAATTAAATTCTAACCAATGCTTTTGCTTTTTAAGTTTTAAAGGCTTAACAGAGTATTCCCTTGTAAATTTGTGTGATTGCGCCCATCCCAAGTGTAATAATAATGATTATTATACTCTTCATTTGATGAACCTATAAAAAATGATTAGGTAACCAAAATTCAAGGTGATCATAAATTTAAAAAAAAAGGCGTTTTTGATTACAATTTATTTCTTCGTTAATCTTAGACGTAATCAGCACATTTTAAAAACATTTTCGTGTATGTTTATAAAGTGTTTACAAAAATAAATTTTTGACGTATTTAGGTACATGTAAGTTTTAAGAATTATATAGTAATCCTAACCCAAGGTCAACAGCATTTTAAGGATATATGATGGGGAAAGCAGTGATTATACTTGTAGAAAATAAATGTCACATGTACGTCGGGTTAAAAAAAAGAGTGGGCAGTACCAAAACTTTTAAATCAATATTTGTTGGGATGAAATGATTGTGGATCTACCCCATAATTTTTTTTTCAATTTTATCTATTTCTGCTATTCTCTAGTAACGTGCGTTAAGTCCCTAGTGATGATTTACATGTCAAATACATAAAACAAGATAATAGTTAATGTAAATCTCATTCTAAGCCTGATAAGGAACACTATGCACCAAAGACAAGATACCACCTCAAACTAATCAATTTCTGTTTATTTAAAATTAAAGGAATATTTCTCTATTACAATTGGTATATAAGTATTATTTGCTTGATATTTCCACTGTATTTAGTATTAGGTAAGCATCTACTTCATGTTATACTTGTAAAAGAAAATTTTAGTTGAATGGGTTCAATAATTGTTTTGTATATGTGTACGATGGTTAATGATTAATGTTTAAAATAATTTCTTATTAATTTAATTTAAGTTTTTAGAAGATTTATTATAAAGTATAATTAAGATTAATTGTACTGCATTCATTTTGCATTCATCATATCCTATTTTAATTTATCAAATATGATAATTAAATAATTATGATATCTAATACGACAATTAAATTGACATTCAATTCATTGTTTTAGTAATACGCAGAAATGAAGTAATATATGAAACCGTTAGTGGAGCAAATATTATGATTTAAAAGTAAATCACTATTGCATTTAGTTTTAAAACTCATTAGGAATTGTATCTACAATGTTAGCTGTTACAGTAAAAAATACAACCGAAACAAGATCGTTTTTCAAATTTGTTTCAAATCGGAATTGAAACGATACTATTTAGACTGCACACTTGAAGCGGTACCCAACCGCAAAGAAATAGATATTAAAGAATGAAACATAATTAAAAACTTGTTTGACAACTATAACATCTACAGCAATCGTGTTGGTTGCAATGCTTATTTATGATACTGCACTGGAATTATACATCTCTTGTGCGGCAAACAAGTAACTAAACAAGAATGGTTTTTTATTTTTTTATTCTGATATTAGCTTATATTAAGCTAATATTGGTTGGGATATATACCGTCTGTCTTGCTAAGAGCACAAAGCGGCCGTACCTTGGGAATACATTATCGCAGAGCTTTGGGGAAAATGTCATAATAATATAGTTTAACTACACAGGAGAAAAAAGTTGGAAATAAAATCGTGAGAAGACCTCTAGATTGCGAATAGAAACAGATAACACATTATAAGACTTAATATTATGTTCACTTTTTTTTCCTTGCATATGTGGTTTGGCCTAAAAGGTTTTTCTTATTGTTATAATGAGGTTGGGATTTTGGGGTAAGCTTCTGCGGACCCAACTTTAAGTACGAGGAAACTGGAGGCTTTGACTAGCATTAGTAAAACATCTATGTATCGGATACTTAAAGCTCACAAGTATCATCCGTGTAAAATTCATTTAGTTCACCAATTAAAAGAAGATTATTTTGATCGGTGACAATTTTGTGAAATTAAAGGTTATGAGTTGATGTGGATTACATTTGTTTGCTTAACAGGTGTACGTTTTTTTCCACTCAATGGTTAATCATCACAATTATCGGTATTGTTCAGGTAATAACTCAAATACATTTCATGAATTTCATAGCCCAACTCCACAAAAACTGGATGTGTGGGCCGAAATTTTTGAAGATCGACGATTTGACCCCATTTTCCTAGATGGTAATCTAACGGGAGAAAGTTATTTAGATTTTCCTGAAAATATTGTACATCTATTACTTGTTTATATTTTCGAACATGACGACCGATGCTTAGAACACTGCCTTAATTTCCAATAAGATGGAGCCCCCACGCATTATGTAAGACTAGATAGAGTTTTGAACATGGCTTTCCCTGGGCAATGGATCGGATGTAAAGGCTCTTTAGAATGGTCGGCTAGATCCCCAGACCATAGTCCTCTTGATTTTTTTTCTATTAATCAGGTGTTAAAATGATTAGGTTATTACTGTTTCGCTAATTTCGTCATTTAGTAGTTTCTTAAATATAGTACTTTGCTAAATTAGAATTTCTGTGTTAAATTGTTAAAGTATTGATGGTCACTCGTACTTAACGCATATTTCACAATTTGGGGTCACTGGTGCACAGCTGTGATATCCGGGTTCAAAAGTTCAAGTGCAACGTTCCCTTTCCATTTGGACATTAACCCATCTACATGCGTCGACTTTATAATTATTTTTCAATTTTCACCCATCAATACATCTATCTTAAAATAATTAGTGACTTTAGAGGAAAAATCCTATTAACTATTTGGTCTACGAACATAACCTAATAACTAATGCCTTTACTGTAAGGAAGCAATACTCTGCGGTTATCTGGTTGCTATATCGTCAGGGTTAGAATGCAACTATTAACTTTCGCTAGTTCTATCTGTTTCAGGGGAATTGTAAACCAATTTTGCTTTTCGAAATACAGATGCAGCTATTAAAGAACTTGTGTTTGTTTAAATTCTACACTGCCTGAGTTAGTATTAATATTCTGTAATGTGACCTCACTTAAGGTAAAATTTCTTTTCATGATTTCGCTTTGGTTTTATGTAATTATTTACTGAGGTACATAATATTTACTACCTAATGCATCGTAACTAAAAACTACAATTACCGATGGTCGGATTACCACATCACGATTGTAGAAACTGACGCAAGGTCTGTTTGTTACTATGCTAAAATTTGACACTAGATGGAAGTAGTAGAATAAGAATTCCCTCTAACAACATCTTCTGGACCGCTTTTGGATCTATACCAGGATAAACATCTAGAGAGTCCAAGCTAAGTGTAAAATGATTTGTACTTTTAAACGGATTATTGCTTTTTTGGTTAACCAATAGTAGAACATATCTTAATGTGCAGAAACCCTACTTATTAGTGCAACAATTTTAGCTAGTAATTAATTTATAACTTAACAAGTATTCACTTTAAAAAAATTATAAACTAACCGTTGTACATGTGGAAATTAAGTAGCGGATCAATTAAATTAGAAAGACTAAAAGGGGTGTAGCGATGTAAATTACAGCGCATATGAATAAAGTTTTTTCAGATATTTAAATCAATTGGTTTGAAAGTTGTGACATCATCAATATTTTTTTTTAAACGACAACCTATATTTTTTATTTCGGTAGAGTTTTTTAATCTCTTTTCAACGATATAAAATTTTGAATAGGTTACATAAGAAAAATTCAGAAAAACAGTCTTAAAGTTACAAAAATTAATGAATTAAATTAACAGACTAACCCTAGTTATCGAGATTTTAATAACAAACAAAACATTTTCAGACTTCGACAATTACATTAAATGTTCAAACTGATGACCCTGCACCATCTGACAATACCCAAGACGATTATAAAATGCATTGACTACGTTTTGACGCATTTGAGGCATTATTAACCTACACTCATGCCGAATTCTTTCTTGAAGGTCCTCTAAATTTTTGTATACCATGCTTTTTAAGTGGGCCGACAGAAAAAAGTCTAATGGCGTTAGATCAGGGGACCTAGCCGGCCATTCCATTGGACCTCTTCCTCCTATCCATCTTTCTGGGAACACTTCGGCTAAATAACGCCGGACATCTACTGCACAGTGTGGCGGAGCACCATCATGTTGCAGCCAAATGTTATTGTTTGGTACGTCGGGGTCGTTTTCATTCGGAAATAGTATCGCTAATGCAGGTAGTAAGGTCAAAGTCGGTCTCTGATAACTCATGGATCAATTTTACTTTATAAGGATGACATTTTTGGATTTTTGAATGTTTCAGTACCGAAGTATGGCTCACATTGTGTTTCAAAGCGGTGTTTCTACTAGTTGAATGCGGATTATCTTGAAATTCCAGTAAAACATTAAGCTGCGCATATTCGGTTAATTTTGTCACAGGACGGCTAGTTTTTCGGAAAATCCCTCACAGTACCGTGTTCTTGAAATTTATTTTATATTCGGCTGACTGTGGATTGAGTTATTTTCTTATCAGGATATTTGTCTCTGACAAGTCGACATACTTCTTGATGACTTCTAATTCGATCGCCATACCCAATCATCATTAAAACTTTATATCGCTAAACCCCTTTTAGATTTTGTCTCTATTATACAGATTAGCGGAGTTGCCGAATTTATCTGCTACTTAATTTCCACACTGTATGTACTTTTGGACTAGGTCAATTATACATATACAAATTTCTTTTCATTTGGTTAGAAATGTAAATAGAAAATCTGTACAAGGGAATACATTCAACCTTACTGTTTTGAATTTATATTATTATTATTATTATGACTTATCAATTTTTATTGGTTTTAAATGTATTATTTGACTGCCTGGCTTCTTCAAAACTTTGCTTGCATAGCTTAGGCATTTATGCTGAAGTGCTCTGTGGGTGGCCTACACAATAACCTGAACATTTAAATTTTTTTTTCCAAATTAATCATTGCTATTCAAGTGTGTGTAAAAGTAGGTATAAGATTACCAACCATCTCCGAGCTATCCAGACTTAACAATTCAATTCTTACATTTGTTATTTATTTGGGAAAGTCACTAATGCTCTCTTATTATCTAGGGCTGCTTTTACTAATTTTAGCTGGCGCCCTCTCTTCTCTCTTAACTTTTAGCTATCACCGTCGTCACTGTAAGGACCCACACCATCTCTACTGCTATCTTTGCCCTGTTACTGCAAGTATGGGTACAGCGTGGAGATTTGCACGTAACAAACCAAACTACGATCTTGGAGTTCTCAATTCGAACATTTATTGAATTTTTTTATGCTTGCTAATAATTTTTATTACTATTTTCTGAAATAATTTTTGTTTACTTAATAAAGAATAAATGCGTTTTTAAAAATTAAATATATGGATCGATAGAATTAAATTTTCTTTTGTCTTTATCGTATCGTATCTAAGGTTTTCGCAAAAACTCTATTGCAAAAGATGTCCCCGCGATACTAAAATCGTCCTGTTTCACCATTTACTGCTAAATAATACAACATGCGATCGTTAAATGCGCTGCTAACATTTCTTAACAAGCCGTTGTCGATACGTCGGAAAGCTTCCCTTATCCGCTGTTCCACATCTTCTTTTGTCGTGGCAGGTGTTTTATAAATTCGACTTCAACGTAACCCCACAAAAAGAAATCTACTTTTGTTAATCCCGGGGAACGTGGTGGCCATTTACTGGACCTGCTCTGCCTATCCATCTATCAGGAAACCTGTTATTTAAAAATGTGTTGACTAAAACAGTGTTATGAACTGGAGATCCATCATGTAAGAACCGCATTCTTTGTTTGACTGGCTTGGACAAATGTCGTATTAAATGGGGTAATTTATTTTGCACAAATCCAAATATATTTCTCCAGATACCTTTCCATCAAAAAAATACGACCTGATTACATATTTTCCTATGATTCCACCCCAAACGTTCAAAGACCACCTTGTCCTGATACAATGCGGTTGTTCGGTAGAATAATAGGCAATGGAAATTATGTCAGTTGATAAACCCATTTTTGTGAAATGTAAATTCGTCACAAAGCAAAACAGCCTATTCCGTTCAATTTTTTCTGAAGCCTATTCACAAAACATTATTCTTTTTTCAAAATCATTGGGTAATAACTCTTGCATCCTTCGAATGTGGTATGGGTGCGTTCTGTTTGTGCTCAGAATTCGTTGGACAAAGACTTATGTCATTCTGATTTGAAATGTCTCTAACCGATATGTTAGGATTTTCTACAGCCTTTAACGTAACTATCATCTGACTATCTGGTGTTAATGCAATTTTTCTTCTTTCGCTATTTGGGTAAGCAACATTTCCAGTATGTGTAAACTTTCAAATGCTTCCTTTCTAGCCTAATTTTGACGCCAATAAACAATTTTTCTGACTTTTACCCAAAACAAAAATCATATATACCAGCTCTTGAGTGTGAAACTTCATTTTCGCAAAGTATTTCACACGGAGTGCATGAGAATTGATCAAAGGGATTTAGGAATTCTAGAAATTATGGAATGTTACAGATTGTTAGAAAATATGAAATTGTGTAAAAGTAAAATTTTCATTAAATTAATAATTTCTCACAACATAATAATCTTAGAGGTCATAGTTATTAAGATAGTTCAAATAGATTTAGAATTTTTATAAACTATGGAATGTTATACCTACAGGGTGTTCCAGTAGAAAAAATTGAAATTGTACAAGCGTAAAATTTTCAATGAACGGGTAATTTCTCAAATAATATACTAGTTGTAGAGACCATATGGTGTATGAATAAATTGAAGGGATTTAGTAGCTTTACAAAAGCATGGAATAATATACAGGGCGTTCCATTGCAAAAATTAAGTTTTGGCTCGTTCAAATGTGATGATTTTGCGCGTTTATAATAAACACCCTAGGTATGAAAAAACACTTTATCTTGTCCCATACATTTTATACACTCTTTGTCTTTGTAACTATACAAACACTTTGCTAAAGATGTCATTAGTAAACTGTTATGCAATTCATTTATTCATGATGAAGCGATTTTCAGTAAATTTTCATATTTTTTGCAATAACTTGGCAACGCGGCAAAACTTTCTCGAGAAAATATAGTAACGTATGTAGATCGCTATAGTGAGTTCGATCATGTAAAAAACACTGCCGATGCCATTTAAAAAAATATCTTGTTAAAATGTCTCGACTAATCAGAGCACCCTGTACCCCTGAAACTATTTTACAAATGTGCAATATTGCAATTGATACAAATTCTATTTGAAACATTTTTTTACATATGGTATACTTCACGAAATATTGGATTTTCTCGTACTAGTGGGTCACCCTGTATGCATGTATGTATGTATGTATGTATGTATGTATTATAATAAATATATATATATATATATATATATATATATATATATATATATATATATATATATATATATATATATATATATATATAATTATATTATTGGACATTAGTAATTTTATTTTACTTTACTCTACCTTCAATATATCGCCCTAGAATTTCGTTAGGAAGGACTAAACATTAGCATTTTGTAATTATGAAAACTTTTATAACTAACCTTAACTTACGATACACTGGTAAAGTTAAAAACACATCTCAAACAGTGTCAGATTTTTCACATAACAAAAAACGATTAGGTAGAAATGCTAGAAAAATACGCATTTTTAAACCTTAAAGTTAAAGTTCTAAAACATATATGTACATTGCATAAAGACCATCAACGTTATGATTATTATTTATATTAAATGGTGTTTTGTTAATGTGAGCCATTTCTAGAAATAAACTTTTTTTTTGTGATTGATTTCACTTTCTAAAACTTATTACATTTTGAGAATCTGGTTGCTAATTTAGTTCTTGACAATTACATGTCAAAGCATGCAATTTCGTGTCATTTGTTAATTTACAATCACTTTTAGGTTGAGTTAATCTGTGCTTTAACAACTGTGACGTTTCTTAGAAAAGCATTCGGGATGTGCGTAAATTAAAAATGCCACCCTACCTATGGGAAATTTTATGCCAACTAACCAGTTGTTATTTTAGCAACGTTTTTCAATTCAATTCAAATATTTATCTTATCAAACTATCTAGGATGTAATCGAAATCAATCAATGCAGAAAGTATAAGAATGTATTTTCCTATTGTTCTAGCATATTCGGCATATTTTATTTTTAGAATAATTACGATTATTGCACAAAGGTTAAGCCGGAAATAAATTAATTTGCAATACCATTCAGTAATTACTTGTAATTACAATAATTAACAATAGAATTTAAAATTTCTTTGTGAAAACACGGTATAAATAGGAGAACATATGATTATTAAATATTCAGTCATAACCCGTATTGACTTTGTCTTAACTATATTGTGAAGCTTTATTTTAATAAGAAAAAATGCCCCGTCGCTTAAAGCAAACGGATAGTTTGATACTTCAAAGGGGAATTGTTTTTGGTTTATTGAATAGTGGACTTTCAACAAGCGAAGTGTCCCGTCGATGTAACCTATCGGTAAGTAATTTTGTTACGTATGTATGCTACATAGCTTGATCACATTTTTGCTTGCATTTTTTGCACGTTTTTAACTGGATTTGTATAAAACTAGTTTTATTTGTAATTTTAGAGAAGACAAGTAAGAAAATGGCGAAAGATCACTTTTGACTCACCGTCCTGGATGGGCACGTGTCTACACCATACAACAGGATCAAGAAATAGTAAGCTTAGTAAATGATGCACCTTTCACTAACTGAGTTCAAGTTAAGCAGCGATTGCAAATCCATTGCAGTGAAAAAGACAATATCGAGACGTTTACATGAAAATGGAATTCATTCAAGAAAACCAGCTAGGAAGATTATACTTTCTCCAGAGCATGTTGCAGTGCGTTTAGATTTCTGTCATAATAATTTGGACAGAGATTGGTCGACAGTGATTTTCTCTGATGAAAAGATGTTCTCATCATTGCAAAATGCTCCAGTCCTTTATGGCGCCCCGATAACCAAATGTATAATCAAAAATACGTTATGCTGTTAGCAACAAGCGGGTGTGTGTTCACAGGTGTATGGGGACTGATAAGCAGCGCTGGACCTGGAAAATTGGTGCAAGTGTCTCCGCCAGAGTTTAACTCCATTAGATATATAGAAGTATTGGAAGATGTGCTTTTACCTTCAATTAATATGTTATACCGGAAGAACGTGATGGACCGATTGTCTAAGACAATTGCAGTTTCCATACTGCACGACGGGTTATGGATAATGCTGGCAATATAGAATTGCTGCGTTGGCCCAGTAAATCTCCAGATTTAAATCCAATCGAGAACATTGGGCCGATATGGTAAAGAATTGGAACGATCGTAACTACAATGGCATTTACGAAAGGACTGTTGATGCGTTAAAGTTACATGTTCGTAGGATTTTGGGAAAGTTTTCGTTTTGGAAACCTTTGCCAAATTTTAACGGGCAGCATGTAGGCTTGTATTGAGAATGAAGGATTTTATATTAATTATTAAACTATGATTAGACAGTATTATTTTATTACATGTGTTTCGTGTTTACTTTTAGTTAAATCGTTAACTCTGTTGTAATGCTAATAATAATAAATATAAAAGGTAGAAATAAATCAATTTTTTTAAGTTTAATTTCCATTTTCAACGTCGTAAAAAAACGAATTTTGTAAGTTCAAAAACAGTTTTTCATTTTTGATTGAAAAACTGCCATTTTTTTATATTCAGTCGATTTTTAGCGCCTATCAATGATCTATAGAGTTAAAGGATTTTTATATTTAAATCACAATTAATGGGAAGTTATATGCCAAATAACCTGTTTTTATTATATCAATTAGGGCGCATTTTAATTTCAATTACATCCTTGATAATATGATATCATAAATATTCCTCTTTTGCTAGAGTGTTTTGAATTAAATAGAAAGAAACAAACACCGTGTTATCAGGGAGATAATGAAATCAAAACAATTTGGAATTGCATTGTTACTTGTATTTCTTCTAATTAGTCTAATTATATCGTAGATTATAATGCAATAAATATAAGATTATTTGTTTGGTTTTATAAATATATATATATACAGGAATTTTTCTTAAATGTTTACATTTGGGCTATGTATACTTTAAAAAAAACTTGTCAATACATTGGGAATGCAGGTGCTATAAGCAACCAACATTACACATGACGTATTTTTATAACTCCTCTCTTCAAACTTAGTCCTTTTCTTACAGTTAAAAGCAAATAGGATGTATGATTAAAACTTGAGAGTAGGTATACTTGGTTCAACGTTATCCTAAATACTTAATTTTGTTCATAAGGGAACTATTAAGTATTAATTATGATTAATGACAAAACTGTGTGTAATAAAGAAAGTTGTGAAGATATACAAATAGTTCTAGATCAAGTTATGAAAAGATAGACAAAAATGTTTATCGTTTTCAAGATAGCAATGATGTTAAGAATTTTCAATATTTGTGAACATTCTTTAAAACGTAGTAAATGTGTAAGGATCAAAAATGTGCAAATCATTCATTTAATTGTACTTCCGCATTGTTTAAACCAGTGAATCTATACTTTAAACAAAACCTAACTTCTGTCTAATGGATTTCTAACAAATGATGTGATTCTGCAGGCGAATAGAAGTTTGTCACGAAGTTAGTAGTGTCGACATTGAGTATTTTAACCAAATTAGAAAAAAAAAGAAAAATTAATATAATTAAATGAATGATTTGCACATTTTTAATCCTTACACATTTATTACGTATTAAGAAATTTTCACAAATATTGAAAATACTTCATTGTATCTTGAAACCGATAGACATTTTTGTCTATCTCTTCATAACTTGATCAATAGAACTATTTGTATATCTTCACAATTTTCTTTATTATTACACACTGTTCTGTCATTTATCATAAATTAAGTATTTAGGATTAATGTTGAACCAAGCATTAATACATTCAAGTTTTAATCGTACACCCTATTTGCTTTTAACTGTAAGAGAGGAGTTATAAAAAATACGCCATGCGTAATGTTGGTTTCCTATAGCGTCTACATTCCCAATGCATTGACACATTTTTTTTTAAAGTATACATAGTCCATATGTACAGAGTGGCCAACTAAGAATGCGAGGTACTGTATCTGGGAAACTATACATCGTAGAGGCTTGCGGAAAAAAGTCATTACTAAAATGGCCAATACAAAAACCTGGAAAATATTTTCAAGTTTCTAAAATGGCCGCTAGGGGGCGTAACTGCAATCTTGAATCTAAAATAGTGATGTTTCTATGAATTCTGCTATATTAACCTAATAAAAAAATAACTGATCTTTAAAGTCGAGGATAATCTGAACTTTTTTTGTTTGGCACTTTTTGACGTATGTCTAAAAATAACGTGGTGGGGGTTATTCAAAGGTTTCCTCAAATAACCCCTGTATCTTCGCTAAGCCGATTTTAACAAACTTGGCCGCGTTGAAATGAGCTATTCTTGGGCTACAAATGTTATAATGTGTGAAGTTTTGTTAGTTTCACATGTCGTCGCTAGAGGGCTTTATTTGACATTCCGACAGAAACGGTTAATTTTCGCAAAAAAATTAAATGCATTGGTATGACTTTTTTTTATTAACAAGTAAATGATGCCTAAACAAGCTCGCGAAAACCGCATCTCGATATCTTGTTCCTAACCTAATATATCGGCCAAAAAAAGCTTTATACGAAAATCCCTTAAGTTTTTTTTTTTAACTATATTTTCTGGAATTGTTTCTATTATGTAAGTTATGGTCCTAAAAAGAACCGATTTAAAGAAGGAAGGTTTTTAATGCCCCCGTAAATGCTCGAAATGCTGACCATCACGCTGTATGCATTGCTGAAGCCTCTCATGACTAGGCAAAACTGCAGCTTCAATTTCGGCTCTCGGTATGTTTCGTATTGCGTTACGAATCCGGTTTTTCACATCTTCTCTAATAGTAAGTTGAGTCCGAAAGACGATGTCCTTTAAGCGCCCCCATAAATAAAAATCGAGGTAAGTTAAGTCTGGCGATCGCGGAGGCCATGGAAACAGACTTCCTCTTCTAATCTACCGCTGTTGAAATACTGCATTAATATGCTCTCGCACATTTATATCAAAATGTGTTGGGCAACTATCCAACTGCAAAATCAATTTTTACCTTGTTTCCAGAGGCACATCTTCCAACAACAACGATAATTGATTGGCCAAAAAGTCAAGAAATACATTGCCATTTAGGGGTTGCTCGAAAAAATATGGCCCAATAATTCTGCCTCCCAGTATGCCACACCATACATTTAAACTCAAACGTCCTTGGCGCTGAACTTCGCGCAACCAATGGGGATTTTCTGCAGACCAATAATGCATATTGTGTAGATTGACTCTCCCGTCACTACTGAAGGTGGCTTCATCGGTCTTTGAATTTGAAATAAAAATTCTCTATTTTCGCGTATCATGCCTAACATCTAATGGCAATAGTCTAACCTTCGATCAAAATCTTCCTCTTTCAAGGCCTGATGCAAAACGACATGATATGGATGCATTGTTAAAGTAATTAAAAAAAGTTGAAACGAATACCTATATATTTTGATGGCCATTAGAATTTACCTATGGTCCTTCAAAATATTTTGAACCGTTGTCCGTGATATGCCCAACTCAGTGGAGTGCTAACATGAGGATTTCCTTCAATATAGCCCAGTACACGGTTAATATTTTCTTGTGTTCTTCCAATTCTTTGCCGTTGAAACGTAGGCAGAAAACTACCATTGGCTTGTAAGCTCGTCACTAATCGGGGAAAAACTCTTACATAACAAGGACGCCGATTTGGATATCGAGCCGCGTAAACTCTTTTAGCTACAGCAGGATTCTGAAGACATTCAAAATAAACCGCAAGCATATCAACAGCTTCATTATTCGTAAAACGCATTTTGAAAGCACAAAAATTGCTTACAGTAACGCGGAAGTATTGACAACTATTGACAATTTGAGGATTATGTACGTTTTGTTTAGGTATCTGTTTCCATTGCCTGCTTCTATTAATTGTATTTCTCGTACATATTCATAGTGAATGCGCATTTAAACAAACAAAAAATAGGCCTTTCGTATAACTTTTAGCGTTGTTTACTTGCCCGTAGTAATTTCAAAAAGGGTGATTTTATTCTGGTGATTAAATTTACAAACATATAAAATCGCAATTTCTAGGTAACCTATTCAGAGCCGAAATTGAAGCTGCAGTTTTGTCTACCCATAAGAGGCCTCAGCAATGCACAGAGTGATGGTCAGCATTTCGAGAATTTACGGGGGCATTAAAAACCTTCCTCCTTTAAATCGGTCCTTTTTAGGGCCACAACTTACATAATAGAAACAATTTCAGAAAAATATAGTTAAAAAAAATAAAAATTTAAGGTATTTTCGTATAAAGCTTTCTTTGGCCGATATATTAGGTTAGGAACAAGATATCGAAATGCGGTTTTCACGAGCTTGTTTAGGCATCATTTAGCTACTTGTTCATGAAAAAAAGTCATATCAACGCATTTAATTTTTTTGCGAAAATTAACCGTTTCTGTCGGAATGTCGAACAAAGCCCTCTAGCGACGACATGTGAAACTAACAAAACTTCAATGATTTTAACATTTGTAGCCGAAGAAAAGCTCTTTTCAACGCGCCCAAGTCTGTTGAAATCGGATTAGCTGTTTCGAAGATACGGGGGGTGATTTAAGGAAACTTTTGAATACCCCCCACCACTTTATTTTTTATAGATACGTCAAAAAGTGCCAAACAAAAAAAAAAGATTATCCTCGACTTCAAAGATCAATTATTTTTTTATTAGGTTAATATAGCAGAATTCACAGAAACATCACTTTTTTAGATTCAAGATTGCAGTTACGCCCTCTAGCGGCCATTACAGAAACATGAAAATATTTTCCAGGTTTTTGTATTGGCCGTTTTAGTAATAACTTTTTTTTCCGCAAGGCTCTACGATGTATAGTTTCCCAGATACAGTACCTAGCATTCTTAGTTGGCCACCCAGTATACATTTAAAAAAATTCCCTGTATATTCAAATTAATTAAAAACATAAAAAATATAATTCTTCTTTTTATATAACAGATTTTAAAGTCAGTTTAGTTTCGAACCAGACATTACCTATTTTCATAAGAATTCTTTCATTAACAAACTGGTTGTTTAAGAGAATATCTAGGTTCCCGTAATATAATGGAAAGTTTACCTGACTATTATAATACGTTCTTGGTTATTGCTAACATTTAAAGGGTGTCCAAAATTTGTACGTTAGATCGCCTCTAGGGGTGGGCTTTTTCATTGCCATCGGGTGTACGTATAATTCTCACAGCATGCTTTTGTATTTTTAAAATTCGTTCAGCGTGAGAGATGCCGCCCTAGTAGACAGTACTGTACGTTAAGTGTGAATGAAAGTGAGCATAGTATATTAAAAGCAAAGTATTTCGGTTGACGAAGGTTTTGAAAAAATTTATGGAGTAACAAACTCCTGCAAAGTTTTGTACAAACCTGATCAATATGCGAGGACCAATTAAGATCTGACCTAATCGTTAATCCAAGCTGTAATGGCTACATCTTTCGAAATTAGTAGGTTTTTAATACCAGTCGATAATTATTTTATTTGATTCATATCTAATCACTCCAACAAGAACAGGAGAGCGTTGCAGTTGTTTTCTTCTTCTAATGTAAATTAAATATCCTCATTAAACGTATTAAAAACTTCTAGAGTTGTTTTCTTTTGATCAGATGATACATTGAATATGATACCGTCAAACGTTGGAATGGAATTCTGAAAGGTAATAGGGGTAAAATATTATCATATTATCTAAGTCCATGACAATTGTTGCAAGAATAAGACTAAATGTCAATTCCATAGGATATTATATCGCGCTATGGTCACAACACACTTCAATAACCGTTTACGATTATTAAAAGTAATATTTTTCTTATAAAAAATATAAAACATAGGGGATACCTTTTTTAAAAATATAAATTTTAAAATTTCAAAATTCGAGAAAATCAAAATCATGAATGAATCGAATATGCCTATTTTATTGGTCTAAAACCATCTTCGCATTATCTTTCTAATTAAACCTTTTTTGAGCACATCGGTTGGATGGTTTCAAAGTCTATAAAAGACATAGGTAGAAACAATTTTTGTGTTTTATAGATACAGATTTTCAGCCATTGATGATCAAGTCTTCATTTTCTAATTCATAAAGAAATCTGTATATAAATATTTTTAATTGTAAACTTTACGCACACGTGTATTCATTATTCAAATCTATTTAATCTTTTAACTTTATATTTTATTTTTTGCATTACCATGTTTCGGTTACTTGTTATTAATAATTATCGCCTAAATAATTATTTGATTTAAATACCTTTTGCTTGTGTACGAACTACACTCATAACTTATTTCGTTTTTATTATTGTAATGAAACAAATGTGATATCAAAGTCAAGGTATTCCACTAACCTAAACGTCTTAACATTCTGTGAAAGTGGTCATTATCTGACTTTTCCCGTTTAGTATTTAAATTAGATTTTTACACACGCAGTAGAATAGTTAACATAAATTTTAGAAACGAGGATGATAATTTCGGCTCAGAATGCATTAGTTAGCTTTGTTGTTAATGGAGGTAAATGGAACGTTTAGTCATTTATTGACACCAACTGTTTGCTTTTAATTATATTCCTCGAACTTGACATTATTTCAGCCAAGATTTATACAGACGTAAACTCATTTACGCACTCTTAATTTATTTTTAAATTTCACTTGCAATTGTATGGTCAATATCCTAGTAGTTTTGAGAAAATACACCTGGTGTAACATTAAAAAAAACATAAGTTTATTTCTAGGATGAATGGCTATCACTTGTCTATGTAAAGTAATCCATGCCATTATTAATTTCAGTGTTATGTGATAAATTGAGCTTTAAGTTGTTGCATTTATTCTGTTGTATGTAAATTTGGCTGATACAAGATCAATATCAAATATTGCATAATGCAGATATGGTTCACGTTGAAATAATTTTTGGAATGATTCCCACATTTTGTCTGGGCGATTTTAGAGTGGGTTTACAAAATGTCGTGCAATATTTTGAGGTGCCCTCGCATATACGCGTACACGCATACTTAAAAATAAGTTTGATCTGACATGAGACGATTATAAATAGTTTACACAATAAGCATTGAAAAACTATATTAATCCAAATGAATTAAGAGTAATACTTTTTTTCTAACCCACACTTGACAAGATTTTGTACGTTAACAATTAAGTTGTTTCGGTCTGTCACTACCACTAATTAAGATTCAGTTTGTATCGTACTTACTACTGACAATTTAGTATATTTGCAAAATATTTATACAACTAAAGCAATGTAGCAGGTGTTGACAAGCAGCGATTATTATTTGTATATATTTTGAACACAACCTACACAAATGACGGACATTTAACGATTCATTAATAAAGTGAACAAAGCAAAGCGTGTAATTATTGAAAATATTTACACATTGATCCTTTCAAGTGCCTTTATCTTTAGCTATTTAATCACTCTTAATCAAAATATGAGTGTAAAAATCATTAAAATGTCATTAAGATATAAAAATCATTTATCAGTTATGACCATGTCCTATTAGAAACTAGATCGTTTTAAAATACCTTTCAACGACCTTTTCTTATAAACATACGTAAATATAACATTATTTGAAGCAAGGGTTATTTACTTCGGATTCTAAGCAGAACAGTTGTAATGGGACCGTCCGAAAAAATGTAAGAAACAAGAATATATAATGTGTCCAAAATAAGGTAATAGATACCACTCCGGTTAAATGGGGGAAAAGTTGTGTAACCAGGAACCAATAAAAGACAAAAAAAATTGATGGTGATTTTTTGTTTTTGAGATATTTGAAAAAATTTGAATATTTGAAATTTATATTTTATTTTTGTGTTGGCGTTATTATAAATGCTAGAGCAAAAAAAAAAAAACAAACACTTCATCATGGCAACTTGTTACCGGTTTTAACATGGCATAGTCAGTTTTTCAATCGGACGTTTCCTATTTTTACAGTCATCAACTTATTTTTTTTAAATAGGGTCCTGATATTTTGAAAACTAATTTTGAAAGCTTTTTTTTATTACAAATTCAGCAATGTATCACATTTGATTCTGTGATCGCGTTTTGAACCTTTTATGGACCACCATCACGAAATTTTTGAATACAGATCTGCATGTTCAAAAAAGTTTATTTAGCCAACTTTCCTCTATGTTTAATATTTTATAAAATAAGGAAAAGTAATAAAGTAAAATATTACTAATTATGCAACTTAAACAGAAAAAACTAAACGCTTGTAAAATTAACATTAAAAAACCTATTTAAATGATCATTATCAAGCACTGCCAAAATACATATGTATAATTTCCAAAAAAAAAAATTATTTTTCCAAGTTGATAAAAAGTTTTTCATGAATTTCCAAAGATAAATAATATCTTACAGTTCTACCTACGACATCATAACAACGATGTGATGATCTAAAAAAGAATAAATAAGAAGAGGCGGCTTTCGAAAAAATTAAAAATAGATGGCTTTGAAGTAATTCAGTATCTAGTATTTAACTCTGAATTAGTTAATTTGTGGTAGTTATTATCAAAAAAGTGTGGCGCAATTTTGAAATGTAAAAAAATATGATATGTTATCGTGTTACATACTATGTATGTAATTAAACAAATACCCAGAGAGACAGCAGCGTCATAGAACCACATTTAGGAATTTGTCAGTCACTTTAAGAGAGCACAGTGCATTTAAAAAGCCTGTCAATTCCCGTAATAAATCTTGCAATGAAGAAAAAACAAATAATGTTTTATTAGCTGTTACGGAAAATCCAAAAATTTCTACACGACACATTGAACAAACAATTGGCGTGACCCATTCTTCAGCGTATTTTATTTTATAGAAAGAAAACATACGTCCATTTAAATTTACAATTGATTAGGGACTTCGACCAGGGGGTTCAGCGAGACTTCTGTGAATGGTATACCAGGCAATGTACAGGGTGTCCCACATAAGATCCTCTATCCCCTTATCTCGAAAGATATTCTGTTTAGGAAAAAAAGTTAAATACAAAGTCTTATTGTTTTTAAGGGAACTTTTACATTATATACCTTTCACGTATACAGGGTTTTTCATGATCAGGAATCAACTCTTAAAATTGAAATTGGACACCCTGTATATTATTTTGGATATGGATTCCTCATAAAAAATAAGGGTGACTTTCAATAAGATATTATATAGCTATCTCTCGTTTAGGATTTAATAGCCGTTTTATTTATTTTTTTGCTAAAAACGTATTTGTTTAAGGTAGTAGGAAAAAATATAAGTACATATATCATATTTGGTAAATCTGCCATTTTTATATTACAGACAATACCACAATATATAATTCTAGTTGTTTACTTTGGCTACCAATTATACAGGGTGATGTTAGATATTTGTAACCTATTTCCTCATTAAGTTTAAACGAAACGGCTAGAGATGGGTATAGGCTATTTTATACAAAGTTACCTTAATTTTTTGTGAACAATCGAAATCGGTAATGATATACAGGGTGTTCCATTTAAAATTATCGACTTATAGGTGATTTTATATATCCCGATCGGATCAATTTCTGACATCACTCTGTATAATTTGTAGCCAAAGTAAACAACTAGAATTATATATTGTGGTATTGTCTGTAATATAAAAATGGCAGGTTCAACAAATGTTATATACTTATATTTTTTCCTACTACCTTAAATAAATACGTTTTTAGCAAAAAAATAAATAAAACGGCTACTAAATCTTAAACGACGAGAGATAGCTATATAATATCTTATTGAAAGTCCGCCTTATTTTTTATGAGGAATCCATATCCAAAATAATATACAGGGTGTCCCATTTAATTTTTAAGAGTTGATTCCTGACCATGAAAAACTGAGCACCATGTATACGTGAAAGGTATATAATATAAAAGGTCCCTTAAAAACAATAAGACTTTGTATTTAATTTTTTTCCCTAAACAGAATATCTTTCGAGATAAAGGGATAGAGGATCTTATGTGGGACACCCAGTACAGATAATGAGTAATTTCTATATAAAATCATTTGGTTGGATGAAAGTGAGGTCACCAATAATGGAATTTTGAAATACTCACTATTGGGCGAAAGAAAATTCTAGAGCATATGAAGTGCGCAGCTACCAACACCGTTTCGGTTTTAATATGTGGGCTATAATATTCGAAATGCGAATAATAGGTCCATTTTTCTATAACGGATCTTTTTTTATTCTTTATTAGCAAATCAGCTTTAGCTGATTTACCTCAAGCCCATATTGACGATTATTGGTTTTTACAAGACGGTGCTCCGGTACATAATTCCAAAGCCGTCCAGGAATATTTATCGGTAAGGTTTCCAGCAAGATGGATTGGAACTTATTCGAGAGTAAGATGGCCAGTACGATCCCCCGATATAATACCTCTCGACTTTTGTCTGGGAATATGCCAAAAATTATATTTGCCGACACAATATTGAAAATGACAATCAATTGAGGAACTTAGTACTCGAAGCATTTAAAAGTATTACGCCTCCAAAGTCTTCGCAATGTTTTGAATTAAATTGTAAGATTTGTGTTTGAAAAATAATGGAGAACTGTTTGAACAACTACTATTATAAGGCTCAATTTACACTAAAAACAAAAGAAATTAGTATTTTTTCCTTTTATCGTCAATTTGTTTGTTGATATTAACTTCTAACATTAAGAAACTTTATTATGGTGTGTGTACTAATCTTACAAGAAAGTTACTGCATCAACTTCTTGAAAATGCAGGTATGTATTCAAAAATTTCGTAATAATGGTCCATAAAAGGTTCAAAACGCGATCAGACCATCGAATGTGATATATTACTGAATTTAAAATAAAAAAAACCTTTGAAAATATCAGGACAGTATTTAAAAAAATAAGTTGATGATGGCTATAAAAAAACGTCCGATTGAAAAATTGACGCCATGAAGAAGTGTTTGTATTTATGCTCTAGCATTTATAACAACGCCAGAAAAAAAATTAAATACAAATTTCAAAAATTCAAAGTTTGTCAAATATCTCACAAACAAAAATCATATCACATCATTTTATTGGTCCCCTAATTACACAATTTTTGTTGAACCGGAGTTTTATCAATTACCATTTCCCAGGTCCCATAGTGAGAATCCTTATCTTGGACACAGTGTATATAGTTTTGTATTGTACACCGTGATGCTGTAAAGATACTAATAAGTAAACACGGTTCAGAAAATACCTTCTAAATAAAAAACGAGCACTACCGTAGTAGGCCAGACAAACAGTACACTAAAAATCGCTAAAAGTCGCAAAATAACGGCTAGTTCTGATTTTTTAATATGTTGTTAAGACCACTACCAGTAGCGTATATCCAAGTTTGCAGTTTCGAAAGAACTGTGCTAACTTCGTAGCACTCAAAAAACTGCGTAATTTTCGCATTTTTTTCGGTTTTTTCAGTATCTCTCCTAAACTATGCGTTTTTCATAAACCGTACTTTTATATTCTTAAAGTAGATTACATTTGCTAAAATTTGAGACCGAAACCCCAGCTCTGTAGGCAATAATTACCAAGATGCGCCCTCCAAAAATTGTCATTTTTTTCAAAAAAGTGAAATGTTAAGCGTTGGTCAACTTTCGACTCCGAAATCGGGAAAAATGTTCATTTTACGGATAAAGTTATAGGGAAAGATGTTGTAGCGAATGTAATTAGCTTTAATTTAAGCATAGAACGACGTCTGTAGGCCAGATAGTTTCCTCAGAACGCTAATAAATTAAAAAAATTGGAAAACTGCATTTTCCTCAAATTTGCTTTGTTGAGTTCTCATGACGGTTTGAGGGTTATTTGACTAATAGTGTAATCATTTTAAATCCAAATTCTCCATTACCTTAAAAAACTTGTATAAGCATAAGACTTGGTGTATATTGAATTTTACTTCCGGAATAACATACTAAAAGTCGGCGAAAAAAAACGTGCTATGGCGGCTAAAAACCAGTTTTTTAGCCATAAAATGCAATATTTGGAAAAAAGTTGGATAATTCCTTAAAAAACCAGTAATTTTTTTTGTGAACAGTTTCATACCAATAACATAACTTTTCTCTCTGCATTTATATTGTCTGTGATTTTTAAAGGTTACACTGCTGAAGCTTTAGTTGTCTAGTAGCTCTGTCTAGACGAGACTACACTGAGGATACCCTCCAGGGCCTATACTATAAAGCTTTTGTGAAAACAGCCGCTTGCGCAACGGTTGACCTGGCCCATTTGGAAGATGGTGCAACATTCCACCTCTAGCGAACTTATCATCAATATGAGGATAGAAGAAGGGAGATCAGGGGCTCTATATTATATACGTATATATATATATATATATATAGTGCGTGCAAAATGTATGGAACCGGCCTTGTTATTTTAAAACTACTCAAGCTAAATCGATAAAATTTAATATGCACGCTGTTTACAAAGCCTTCTATTATTTCCATGGTTTTGTTATTTTTTTAATTGACAACGCCGGGAGCTGTACAGAAATTTCTATAAATAGGAAGGGGGGGTCAAATCGCATACCGTTTGAAAAGTGTTTTCAAGTAGAATTCAACAACATGCCGCTTGCCATAGCTATCTCTAAAGATAATTTCGCTATTGTAAATTAAAGATTGGGAGTAGCTATTAACTAGATAAATGAAGATCAAGTTAGCATGGGGAACAATGAATTGTTTTATAGTGTTTAATGCAACATCAGATTGCGGAACCGTGTTTTAAGTTTATGAAGTTTATCTAGTACAAGAATCATTTATAAGCGATGCTCAAACTGTTCCACATTCATTTCTTGGCAGTAATACATTCGATTAAAATATCCTTCCACTGAATTCAAAATGAACTCGCGAGGAATATGTGCCGTTTCTTCTCGAATTCGTTGCACTAGTTCATTCAAGTTATTTGATTTATCGATGTAAGTACGAATTAGCATTCCAGGCACAATTTTAAGCTTTTGACGTTCGTTAAACAACATAAACTAACCAATGTTATCAGCGCTACTAAATCTTCAGTTATCCAGTTAATACCTACTCCCAATCTTTAATTTACAATAGCGTAGTTATCTTTAGCTATAACTATGGCAAGCGGCATGTCGTTGAATTCTTCTTGAAAATACCTTTCAAACAGTATGCGATTTGACACCCCTTGCTCCTTAAAAAAAAAACAAGTTGGCTGTGCAGCTCTCGACCTTGTCAGTTAAAAAATAACACAACTGTGGAAATAATAGAAGGCTTTGTAAACAGCATGCATATTAAATTTTATCGATTTAGCTTGAATAGTTTTTAAATAACAAGGCCGGTTTCATACATTTGATACACACTATATATATATATATATATATATATATATATATATATATACAGCGTGTTCAGCGAGGAATGGGACAGTGCAATATCTCGAGAGCGGATGAAGATTTTTAAATTATGAAAATATCTTCCAAGGGCGCACATTTGTTGGCACAAAGATTTGAATCAACGCCCATCACCGCCAGGTGGCGCTATCTCACTTCAATTTTTTAAATGCAATGCCCTATTTTTTATTTCATTTTTGGATTCTATGACATATTTGTGATGACTTTTATTAAGACTCCTACCAACCTATTTTTTGTAGTTTCTGAGAAAAAAAATAATTTTTGGAATTTTATTAATTGAAAGCATACAAATTAAATTAAATGTTCAAATGTTTCTCCATCATTTTCTACACACGTTTGATAACGCCTAATTAATGTAACACTAGTTGCCGCTCTTAAAGTTTCTCGTGGTATGTTTGCACAAGCAATTCTAATTTTGTTTTGTAACTCCTCTACATCTCTAGAAGGTGTTTCATACACTACACTCTTTAAATGTCCCCAAAGAAAGTAGTCTAAGGGACTAAGGTCAGGAGAACGAGCTGGCCACATAATGGGACCATTTGTACCTATCCATCGTTGCGGAAACACTCTATTTAGATAATTTCTCACTATTACGCTATTGTGCGCCGGTGCGCCATCCTGTTGAAAGTACATCACTTGCCGCAGATTTACATTTACATCTTCAAGCAAAGGAGGCAGTTGATTTTCAAGAAAATCCAAATAGCGTTGGCCTGTTAACGTACCATTAAAAAAATATGGGCCAATCAATTTGTCATCTATCATTCCGCACCATACATTTATGTTCCATCTCACTTGAAATTGGTTGCTCTTACCCAATGAGGATTTTCTGACGACCAGTAATGGGAATTGTGGCGATTAACGATTCCATTGTTTAAAAAATTACTTTCATCAGACCACACGATACGACCTAGAAAATTAGGGTCTTGCGCATAATGTTCCATAAAAACTCCGGTGATAAAATTAAGTCTGCGATCTTGATCTCCTGCATGCAGTCCATGTACCAAATGAATTTTAAATGGTTTGTATTTATTAGATTTTAATATTTTATGGACAGAACCAACTGATACGGCACACTCTTCAGAAATAGATCTCACAGACACATGAGGATTATAAGCTACACATGCTAATACACCGACGGCTGTGTGCTTCATCTGTTGCTGTCTTTATGCGATTCTCACACTTACGGTGAGGAAAATGACCGGTTCCCCTCAAAATATTTGCTACACGAACAAATGTATTTTTTCCGGGATGGCGTCGATCGGGAAACCTGGCAGCATACAATACTTGTGCAGCCCTTGCATTTTTTCTACATTCACCATAAATTATTACCATATCAAAATATTCTTCGTTAGAAAACGTAAACATAATTATGGAATTTGAAGATGCACAGACGATTTTCAAAACTGAAGCTGTAAACTGACAGAAACTTCATTACGCGTTTGTTTTCATGGAATGATAAATGTTTCACATGATTCTTAATCAACGACTTACAATTTAGTGTACAGCGTATCGCATTATTTCGGCGTTATCTGCATTATTTTTGTGGAAGAACAATCTTTTATCTTTCATTTGGTATAAAATTTGCTATTTTGTCTGTATCACTCAAATGTTATGAGCACTTCCTGAAATTACGTTTTTGTGCTAAAATTCCAAGGATTATTTTTTTCTCAGAAACTACAAAAGATAGGTTGGTAGGAGTCTTAATAAAAGTCATAGAATCGAAAAATGAAATAAAAAATAGGGCATTGCATTTAAAAAATTGAAGTGAGATAGCGCCACCTGGCGGTGATGGGCGTTGATTCAAATCTTGCCAACAAATGTGCGCCCTTGGAAGATATTTACAAAAATATTTTCATAATTTAAAAATCTTCATCCGCTCTCGAGATATTGCACTGTCCCATTCCTCGCTGAACACGCTGTATATATATAATAAATAAAAATGTTGATTTAAGTACATTGTAAATACATTATTAATAGGCTAAATATATATTTTTTATGAATTTAAATGGGTTTTCCTTTCAAACTACTCTCAAACCGTCCTGTAGTGAGAACTTTGACCAACTCTATTAACATTTCACTTTTTGAAAAAAATTGCCAATTTTTGGAGGGCTGCATCTTGTTAACTATTGTACGTACAGAGTTGGCGCTGGTCTCAGATTTTAGCAAATGTAATCTACTTTAAAATCGTAGAAACTCCCTTTATGAAAAACTCATAGTTTAGGAGATATAGTGAAAAAACCGAAAAAAATGAAAAAAATTACACGGTTTTTCAAATGCTACGAAATTAACACAGGGCTTTCGAAGCTGGAAACTTGGATATACACTACTGGTAATGGTCCTAACAACATATTAAAAATCAGAACTAGCCGTTAGTTGCGACTTTAATGTACCATATGACTGTCCTATATAGTATAATATTGCATATAGTATAAGTGAATACGTATTTACTGTTTTAGCTATTTATGAGTAAAAAAAAGTGCACTTCACATCACATTCACATCTTTCACGGCTTTAAATGTGTTTCTTACTGTGACATAGAAATAATCTTTGATCATAATGAGGCCACGAGTGCTATTGTCATTAATATATCACGTCTTGCATTAAAGTAGCCAAATTACCACAAATATAAAACTATAAGTACATTTTAAAATGATTGAATTATAATACATTACACCTTTAGCATTACCATTATTAATTAAACAATTAAAATTTGAGGATACTATTATTTAAGATACGATTTAATAATCAACAAACGACACTCAACTTCAAGATACAGAACCTACAAATCTAATAAAAGATGGAATAAAACATAATTAAGCAATAAATTAATGAATATATTACAATTTAAATAGTACACTTCCATTCACAGAAGATTGAGTAACGGGTAACATTAAAAAGCCTTATCTTCAGTTTTTTAAAAGGCCATTAATTTTTGTAATAAAAATATGTGATCCTCTAAAACAGTTTCTGAAGTAACAGATTTTTAATAAAACTCATTTCCGGCTTAATCTTTTGACTGTAATCGAATTGAATAACGAGAATCTGTAAATATTAAAGATTTCTATTTAACTTTATTTTGACATTCTACGAGTGCCGAATAATACATAAAACGATTTGTTGTGTAAGGAATTTTCCATCAATTGCTTTAAATTGCATTATTAGTGTCTCAAGAAGAAAAATTGAATGATTTTTTACAGACGTGTTAAACTTGCACATTTTTCTATTCGCACGTTATTAAATTGAAATGGTTACTATTAGTTTAACTACTGTTAAAAATGGGAATTAGAAGAAAGAGAAAGGTAATTTTACGATAAAAGGTTATTAGATCATTGATTTAAGGGGTACACAATATTGCAAGGTTCTTCAATTTATTAGTACAAGGTGTTTGAAATTACACGCTATTTACTGTACATATAAATTATCTCATTCATTGAAAATTAAAGCAATCTTTATCTAACATGTGTATACGTTATAATTTATAAATGGCATGGAAGGTGTGCTTGAATTTGATTTAGATATTATTAACAAATGCCAATTCCAAATTCCAATTCAAGTGATCAAAAAAAAATCATTGGTTGCTTTACGATTTTTATTATCAAATGATTTTTGTTTATGGATTATATGCTATATATAGTCTGACAATATAGTTATTTATATATTCGTATTAAGGACATAATGAGGTTTTTATGGTCCGAGGCGCTATTTCGAGTAGGAAAGGAATATGAAAACGCCGTAGGATCACAAAAACCAATTATGCCCGCAATGCATACAAACATTTTATGCACGATTAATATATTGAATATTTAAAATATAACGTTAATTATTATGTTTTGCTATGAACGAATAAGTTAAAAAGTAAATATGTAATTAGTAGTTATTTAACCATCAAATGTATTAATGAAGGCGATTAATGACGACGTTCAAAAAGTCGAGATCGTTAAACGCTCATTCATACAAGAGTTCGTTACAAGATTTTTCAGAGAATCGCTTTCTTTAACTTTCCTGTTTTTCCAAAGTGAGAATTTTATGTCGACCAGGCTGCCATCTCGTAATGAAAGTACAGAACGCCTGACACGCCTTGACGCAACACTTTCATTGTTAGATGTTTCATACTAATCAATGCTATCAATTTCATTTACCTACATGGTTTATTAATAGACCCTATTAATGCATGATTTGGAGTTGCTTAATAATTCTCATTAATAAACGATTCTCTGAAAAAATTATTACTTTTGTTAAATACATAAATAAAAAGTTTACCATGAGTAGGATTTGAACCTACGACCTATACTTTGATAGAGTACCGCACTTACCAACTGTGCTCTCTGAAAAAACCTCATACAAGGTAGACGGTAACAGGAATCGAACCCATTACCTCCCGAATGCTAAGTAGGTCGTGTCACCACTACGCTACTAGCTTGGTGCAATATCGTAAGGATTCACACATACCAAAGCAACTTGATTAATATTAAATTATTTTATAAGTTTTGTTATGAACGTAGGTTCAAATTTTACTCGAGGTAAACTTTTTATTTATGTATTTAATGAAATTAATAATTTTTTATTATAACGTTAATTGTTTTCAAACGAAATACATTTCTCATTTACGATAGTAGCTATTGGTGCATTACCATGAAAACCAGTACAAAAGCAGGCATGACAAATTGACATTTCGGTTTAGTTAGTTTAACACGCAATAACTGAAATATTCCAGAAATAAGATTAATGAAATTGGAGGAATTGTACCACCTAGTATAAACATGACTAATTGTAATAATTGCATTGTAAATATTTTAAAATAAACTCATGCCTTTGTGCCTATTGATTTCAATTTTCGACGTTTCATTATAGTCCGCAATGACGTCCGCGGATTATAAAAAGACGGTTACATCAAGGAAGTTTGGTTATAATTACCATATTATAATGTAATCGTACATAAAATTATTTTAATTTTTTTCCAACTTCGATGAAAACCATTTTTGTTTTACGATATACGCCGATTTTTGCGTTTGTAGAGGATTGGTTTAAGTTGTATTGCTAAGAACCTTAACATGCTGAAACAAGAACCATTATATATCGGCAAAAGTGGCCTAAATATTGCGTCTGATGCATATTTGTATCCAAATTCCATTAAATCTATTTAAAAAAACACTAAGACTTTTTTTGGAATAAAGTTGAAAAAACTGACATTTTTTACAGATGTAATGCAATAATACAGTGTATCGCACTACTGCATATTTCGTATTAAATTTTTGAACTATTGGAACATTTTCATGGTTGCATTAGGTTCAAATTAAAAAAGTTCAACTTGTAGGTAGCGGACCGAGAAAATTTTGTCGCTGCGTGCGTGCGTGTGTATGCATGCGTGTGCGTGCGTGTGTGTGAGTGCGTGTGAGGGTGCGTGTGTGTGTGGTGTGTATGTGGTGTGTGTGGTGGTGTGTGGTGTGTGTGGTGGTGTGTGTGTGTGTGTGTGTGTGTGTGTGTGCGTGCGTGTGTGGGTGCGTGTGTGGGTGGGTGTGTGCGTGCGCGTGCGTGCGTGTGGGTGCGTGCATGCGTGCGTGCGTGTGTGTGTGTGGTGTGTGTGTGTTTGTGTATTTGTGTGTTTTTGTGGTTTTTATGTTTGTGTGTTTGTTTGTGTTTGTGTGTTTGAGGGTTTGTGTGATTGTGTGTTTGTGTGTTGGGTGTTGTGTTTGCGTGATTGTGTGTTTGCGTGTATGTGTGTGTGCTTGTGTATTTGTGTGTTTGTGTGTGTGTGTGTGCGTGCGTGTGTGTGTGTGTGTGTGTGTGTGTGTGTGTGTGTGTGTGTGTGTGTGTGTGTGTGTGGGTGTGTGTGGGTGTGTGTGTGGGTGCGTGCGTGCGTACGTGCTTGCGTGCGTGCGTGTTGATGTGTGGATGTATGCTCATACCCACGATAACTCCAGGACGAAAACACGTACGTACTTAACATTTTGTATTTAAGCGGCGGGGATGGGGTTTTATTAGGAACTGTTTTTGATTTTTATGAAATATTTCTGAAATAGCTGTATATTTCAGAGATATGAAAATACAAATATGTAGACCTTGATCATATAGATTAATTATGCTCTATGCAATTATTTGATACGAACGCATAATTTGACGGCAAAAAAATTCCTAAGGTAAAATTTAAGTGTTAGTTATTTCAATATCTGAATGATGATTAATTTTATAAGAAAATGAGTAGACATATTTTTTAAAGAAAATTTAATTTTACTTAACTTTTCTTTATACAGTTTATTAATATAAAGCGAAATAAGTGTAAAAATTAAATAAATACGATTGAAAATGCTTAACCGGTATTATCGATATTTTTATAAAACCGGACGGCTTCAAAATTTTTTTTAAGTTAGCATCTAAATATCTATTAACCTCTATCTGACATGAAGTTTGAAATGTCTATTTGACATAAATTATTGTTTTTGTTTTTACAATGTTGCCTATTTTCGTAATGAACTTATTATGAAAGAGGTTGCATAATTTCCATTTTGTAGGTTGTAAGGTCGTGTGTTGTTCCACACCAGATATTTCTGTTATGTAATTAAAATGTTTTTTTTACATAATTTACATGTGAACGTTTATATATTCGTTAAAAAAATACCATGCATAATTTTTATGTTACTTAATTTTTACGCACTTTAATCTGATTTAATGGTATTTTATTTTATCTGCATATTGAACCTTTTCTTTTCTATGTTTTGTTGTTCTTTGATTTATTAATGTGCCTGTGAAATTATTTATTAATTAATATACTGGGTTTTCTTGGTGGTTCTCTCCCAGTGTGCAAATTAACGTCCATTACTATCTCATTGAATTAACACACGGCACCACTAGACGGAGTAATTCAATATTACACTTGTAAATAAATTCTAAGGTTTTCATTATTGCCAGGAAGTCAATGTGATTGACGGCAATAATTTTAGTAAGGATGGCGTATTTATCTGTAAAGTCCAATTACAACAATACCTATTTATCTTTTCTTTTTGCATCGTGTGGGATAGGTAAATAATGAAACTACTCAAATTAAAATTAACGAGTTTTGCGTAAGGATGGTTCAACCCGTTAAGGTACTATAGTGGGAAAGAACCACCAAGAAACCCCACTTTATTCATAAATAAGTAATTGCACAAGTACGTTAATAAATCAGATACAATGAATTGGTTAAATATATAACAAAACACCATTAAATCAGGTTAAAGGGCGTACAAAATTATAACATTAAGAGAAAAATAGATAACAAGCAGTTTAGCTACACATCAACACAATAAAAAAAACATGCAATCACGTCCCAAATTGTGTCGTAAATAAATCAGAATAAAAATTGTAATACGAAACATGTGGCCCTTAAAACAAATTATGCCGGTCTTTAAGTAAATAAGCAAATAAAACAAGGCAAATTTCGGTACATATAAAATATAAGAACAGTAAAATTAATAGATCCCTTCGCAGACAAACAATTCTAGTTGCACCTCGGATTAACCAGCCTGAATCAAAGACAAACAAACTCATTAAACAAGCCCTTATAAGGCTAAATTGTCATACAGCGTCCTTTTCTAAGGTTGCACATTCATATATACAGCAATAAAAACAATAAAAATAAAGGTCAAGGTATTTTAATGGTCATCTGCGCACGGGAGTATGTAAACACTGGGTAGTTGCCTATTTACAATTATAACCAAGCTTTATCCTGTACCCGTTCGTCCACGCCCACCTCTATACCAATATAAATCTAAACAACAAACAATGCTAATTCACCCAAGTAATGAGGGAGGGGGCCCTTTACTGTCTTTTATTTTAGCATATTTCAGCTTACTGAGCCCACGTGCGAATGAGATACCTTTACAAGGCAATGCTAGATTTTTAATACTTTACATAGGCTTGTAGAATTATTTGCTGCGAGGTTTCATTTATATAAAATACCTAGTTACACATGAATATATTCCCTTTTGTTAAACACTGCCTTCTACTCCGATTTCAAACTAACTATCTCTACTCCCGATAAACCAACCCCGTTTTTCAAAAGTAATAAAAAAACAAGAAACATTACGTTGGAACAGTTTCATATTAATTATTGAACGAAATCTTAATTTTAAAAATATGCATTCGTCCGTAACATGCCCTACATTTAGGTCTCGAGTTTCAACGTGCCAAACAAAGATCCCTTTGGATTTGCGCTATGTTCCGACGTAATTAATTATTACATTTTGTGAGGTTTTACACCACAAGAATGTACATACAGCAACCTTCAAAGGTTCGTTACGGTCCCCGGTAATAAAGCAGTGTCGAGCGGATACCTGCTTGTTTCTATCCTAACATGTATTTTTCAACTGTTAGCCACTATTAGTTACAAAAATAAAACCATTCTCAAATTACGACTTCATATATAATAAAATATATCAAACCCCATTAATCAACTCTTCTATCGCGGTAACAATTACGATTTGAACATGTTTATTATAATAATAAAATTTTTGCGGTCCGCTACCTACAATATGTGTTCCCTTAACATTTCGAAACGTAAGAAGAATCAAACTAAATTCACGAATCTTTGCTGCTATAGAAATCTCGCATCAAAGTCCCTACCAGTCCCACTACTTACACAGCAGCCAATGTCAAAAATAACGCCACTACCAGAAGCCGTCCCCGTCTTCCACAGAATTTAACCACCAGACGCGCTACCTAGAGGATAATTTTCATTCGAGTTCCTTTTCAAATTCTCCGGTCCACCTTGGCCGGTTGTCGCTCAAATTCTCCTTTATCTGCACATAAGATTTTTCACACCTGCATAAACACCTGTGGAGAACGTATCGGCGGGAGATTAATTTCCGATGTCGTTGTGGACAGTCTCACAGAAAGGCCGCTTGCCTATTTTCTGCCGGCTCCACAGTGTCCACCAGAAAGTGCAACGGAGCTGGTTGCCCAGGTCTACTAGTCGATGCTGATTACATATTCACACAAAAATATACTTATACGCCACCCCAAGCAACTTACAAAGTACACAGACTTATCTAAAGGGAATCGATCAGCCAGACCACGATCCTTAACTATTTCCAGTCCTAAAAGTTTCAGTCCGAAGAGATTACGGAAATAATTCTCTCACTTAATGTAATTGCACGTGTTCTAAATTTAATTCTTTTCTAAATTACTGAATCCGAACACTTCACTTCACGATAAAGACCAGAATAAAGAAATATTCCTGTATCAAACATCCTTTCATACCAAATTATATAAAACGCTTAGTTTATGCACATAAATATTCCAGTAAACTTACTCGTTGCTGATTGTTTAAATACCTTATGCAACCGTCCTGGGATAAAAAATCCACACAGTAAGATTTCTCATTCACCACCACTATTTCTAACTAAGTCAGTCACCAATGACGCATAAAAGCGTAAATCGTTCTGGTATAAAAATATTCAAAACGAGAACACCCACCAACCAATCTCGATTCCACCATGTAATTTCCCGTTTGAAAATAAACTTGTAAATTCAGTGGCCACATATTTCTACCATCACAACAGTCGTCTATTCTAAATACATTATTAACTCATAATGTGCCAGTTGCATACACTACTTTTTCTACGGCCATGTAGATTGTTATTTATTTTTTCTGTTCTTGTGAAAATGTGAATCATTATGATGGTCATAATGATCCAAATTTCTGAATCATTATGAATGAATTATAACATAACCGTAGAAAAAAACATTTAAATCACTACCGGTTGCGATTAAGGCTGTAGCATATGAAAATAAATTTAAACAGGCTGTCAAACAACATCTGATCTCTAGGTGTCTATATCAAGCAAATGATTTCTACAAATAACCCATTTCTCTTCTTCTTTTTTTTTGTATATTAACAATGTCGATGTTCACTTTGTATGAATTCCTATGACTATAAATTATTATTAATTACTAAAAGCTAATTAGAAAATCATCCTGTTAATTAAATAAGTCACGTCAGAAATATTATCAAACTATGGTAAAATTTCATTAAAGTATTTAGATATAAAACTGTTAAAAACGTAAGCAGTCATTCAAACACACAAACATCGATATTCTTACTGACCTATATATTCCAGGTATAAAACATTTACCTCTCTGCCTCTATCCTCATTATTTCAACAGAAATAAAATGTTATCGCGAATTACCTAACTGTAAAATTTGTATACTTCTATACAAGCTACAAAACAGGGAGGTAATTAAAATATTGCCTGATATTTCTGTATTATGAGTTAGTTTATCCTCGTTTAAATTTATGATTTACTTGTTCCGTTAATATGTTTTTCAGCCACCGTAAAGAGAGTAGTTTTGAGTGCCGGAGTAGGAGGGCCGCCACCCGGAGGGCCGAGACCATGAGCGTCCATATATTTTTTAATGTTGTTTGCAGTAGAGTCACAAGAATTTGTTTTTTTTTGTTGTTATTACCTTAGTATAAGTGTACATATTTACTATTATAAAAGTATAGGGCAATATACGAGGGTCGTTTTTTAAGTAGGAACCATTTTATAATGGAGTAAAAGAAAGTTTATTTATGAACGTAAATTGTATCAGGAACTAAAATAGTACCATTTTTTACTTTAGCCTTAATATCTAAACATTTGTTAAGTCGTGGCAACAGTTTTTGGATCCCCTCATCAAAGAACTCTGCCACCAGAGAGATAAAATCACTTAACAATTTGACAAACTACTGATCTTGAAACTTGTAGAAATTTCTGATGAAGTTTGTCAATAGTGAAGCGCCTGTTTTGGCGAATTTCCTCATAAACTTTTTGTGTTAAATCTTCATTCATGACAGTTGTCCTTCCTACATGGCCTACACCATTTACGCACATTATACCGTCACCATAAACTTCAACAAGCTGCCGGTGAATGTGGCAGCAGGACAGACTTTCTTTGCGTTTAAAAATCGAACAATAGAGCGCACTTCACAATCTGCGGGATTATTGATCAACACGGTGACAAACAAAGCAGTATAACCACACAACCAACACGAGCAGAGACGTGAAATGTAATGGCGGCGTAGTGGGGGACTGGCCAAGAATAGCTAACCTTGAACGGACGTCACATAACTGCCGGCGCTAACGCCATGTGCAGTCGGTTGTTACTCTAAAAACGTCCCTTGTATGTATATAACCTTGTTCTGTTTATTGGTCAGGTAGCGATAGATCTGCCCTATCTAAAATAACTCACGCCCACCCTTCGATTTTGTCCTATAACCGCGGTAAAGCATAATAAAAATAAACCTAGCCCATAAGGGGCTTACACACTTATAAGGATTATGTGTGTATGTTAATGTACGTTTACAAAACAAATATTAAACGAGAAAAATAGATTAATTGTAAAGAAACAGTTCGAATAATAAAAACAAACATTACAAATAGCTGTATCTAATAATTGAGTTTATCACCACAGAAACGTGTTATTTTAAAAAAACTACATTACATTACATTTCATTCCGTTGCGGGTTAGGCAAAATAAACCCTGCCTCTTATTTATCTTGATATCTTTGCATACATCCCTAGCTTCCGCAAGATTCATACATTGTTTCTCACATGTCCTTTTATTTAAAAAAAACTATTAAGTTTCAAAATTATAAGCCAGAATATTATGGCATATTTGAAACAGTTATTTAATCAAGTGCATTAAGGAAGGCGATTAATAATGAGCTGTTTAACGCATAACGTAAAGAAGTCCAGATAGTTAACCGCACATTAACATTCGAGTTGGTTATATTTTTCAGACAATCGCTTGAAAACTGTATCGGCCTGGCGCGCCATCTCGTGGTGAAAGTACAGAACGCCTGAATTGTTTTTTTTCTGACAGTTCCCGTCATTGTGACTCACGTTTCATACTAATCAACTTCATTTAAAATCGGTTAAGTATTAATAAACCCTGGTTTGGAGTTGCTTAATATCTTCCATTCCTAAACGATTCTCTAAAAAATATATATTTCACTATAATGACATAGTTACACTGCTTAAATAAGTACCAAGAAGTAAAAAAAATCTTTTTCATTATTTTTATAAAAAGGTATCCGTTTCAGTTACTGACGTGCACATCACTATTATATTGCTTCATTAAATGAAAAATTGGCAGTCACTTCACTAATTAACTATGAATAAATTTAAGATATTGACAAGGTGATAAAAATTGATTTATGGTCTAGAAACACAAAAAAAATAGTTGAAATTGCGTCAATTTCTGTATATGTGTATGTGCGTTTATACATGACCATAATTATTATTATTTGAATTGTATTTTTTTCTGTTTGTTTATTTGGTGCTTATGTACTTACGTTCTAGGGTATGTTGGAAAAATATCCTTTTAAAAATTTGGTATTAGATATTAAAATTATCCAATTATCTTAGTTAATGATAAAATTGGTTACGATTAAACTTTGTAACTACATGATATAATTAATATGTAAGTTAAAGTGATTTATAGATAAAATGTTTTTATAATTAGGTGTGTAAATTGAGGTTGGCCATTTCCGTTGTAGAAAGTTACAATTTCTTTCTTGAGAAAACTTAAAAAATGATATTCATTTTTAATAATATACATTTTGACACAATTTTTATCAAGTGCAAATCTATAAGACTAACTTAACGACAACCGCAAAGTAATTAATTATTTCCTTTACTTTCGCTCTCTATAATTATCAAGCCATGTAATAAGTACAATTTTTTTTTTTAATTTGCTTGGTAACTGTATATTTTAGGTGTATGTACGTGCAAAAAGGGATTAGCGCAAATAGAAATCTTAATTTAAATTTCAATGTTGACGGCATTAATTTATGTATTATGATCCTTCTTAACTCATTTGGCAAATGTATGAGTTTTGCCGATAAAGTAGTACAAACAATAGTCCAGTTCCGTCAAAATAACTATAAAAAACATATAAATTTAGATTTTATTTCTTTATATTAGTTTCTTATTTTCTCAATGCATTTAGTAAAATGAATTAACTTGTCATATAAAATTCATTTTGCATTGCCAAAGTAAACGTAATAAAAATGAAGCAAAAACAAACCCTACATACCTACTTGCTTTAAGGTTAAGCACTATTGTTAATGTTTGATGTTTTTAAGTGGGTTCACATTAATAACGTTCTAAAATAATTTATTATTTATTTAGATACTTGTGTCAATAGAATAAACGTATGTTTTTAGTGGACAATGCCAAGGATGATATTTTAGTGTTATTACATCATGAAAGTTTTTCTATTTGTGTTAAACATGCCATGTTAGTAACTTTAACCCTCATTGATTATACGGGTATTGATATATGGTTATTTTTCTATTAATACATGTTCACAATTAACGAAGGTATGTAATATACAGGGTGGTGTCTTTCGAGATGTGTAAACGCGTTTTTTGCAAAGAAAAAATACTGCATCTGTACATACTATTAATTATAATTTTCCGTTTTTCTAAACCGTAAAAATCGACAAAATAAGAAACTATATTTTATTAAAAATCGATGATACTTTGGCATCATAAAGGGTGATCCAGATAAATTGAAGTGGTCCGTTTACTTCAAAAAACCTCTTCTCCACATATCTCATTTAGTGACCGCAACTATTTCCAGTGGTGTACATACGGGTATTACTGATTGGGCGGGAAATTCAAAAGAAGATATATCGACAATAAATACATCAAAATTTTAAATGACATAAATAATCTATATTTCTTGATTGTTGAACTATCGCCATCTTAATGTTATTATTGACAATGCCAATGAGTAAATGGAATGTTTTTATTTCAACTTAGTTGAATTTGACTGATGAGGGAGACAGATTATAGTCTACGAAAGCTTATAATAGGTGCTGAAAATATTGTATATTATTTTCAAAGCGTACATTTACTCTACGTTTAATATTCTCGAAGACAGCTGTTAACTATTGTGGGGTTATTGCATTAACGGCGTTCACTATGGCATTCTGTAACTCCTCAACCGTATGCAAACGATTTGCATACACAACATTTTTAAGATAACGAAAGAGAAAGCAGTCGAGCGGAGTGAAGATGGAGATGATGCCCATCGATTTTTGCTTATTATTCTATCACCGAAAAATTGTGATAAACATGCCAACGTTGTACGGGCCGTGTGGGCTGTCGCGAAATCTTGCTGGAAATACCCATTTCGAAGCTCGTCGTCGTGTAATTCAATAAAATGTCTTAGAATTAATTGTTGATAGTTTTCGGCATTTATATTTTCATTAAAAAAATTGATACAATTATTCGACATGGCAATCCAAACTCCAGTTTTAACTGGATGTAATGGAGTTTCAATAAATACATGGGGATTTTCAGTTGACCAGGTTCGGTCATTTTGGGAAGATATATAGCCGCTCAGATGAAACCATGCCTCGCCATTGAAAAATGTTATATCCAAAACATCATTGTTATTGAGATTTTCGTTAAACCAGATACAATACGTTCGACGCTTTTCAAAATCAGTTGGCAACAATTCATGTAATATATGCATGTTGTACGGGTGCATTTTCAGTTTTTTACAAGCCCTCTTGCGTTTCCCATACGAAACCCCTACAATTACAATTAATAAATAATCAACATTTAGTAATAATATCAAATTTTACTCAATTACTACTTTTGAGCAGACAATCGTCTTAAAGGTTTATTGGGACTAGCTTCCAATCGCCCCCGAATATCTTCTAATCCTTCTTCGTCAAGTACACGTCTTCTGCCAGGAGATTTACCTTTGGATACGGACCCGGTGTCACGAAAACGTTGAACAATTTGACGAACATGCTGTGTGAATGTTTTGTAGGTAACGTCAATGTTGGCGAACTGTTGCTGGAATTCCTCAAACCAAGAAGCTTTCGAATATTTCCAGATACCACCTTTATCTCGTTGCCCAGACCTAAAATAAGCCTCCAAGATAAACTTATTGTGTTATTATTACCTAAAAATTATTCTCATTTTATTTTTATTCTAAACAGAGCTCTGTATTTATTCACTTACCAGATAAATCAGTCAAGTGTGTGCAGTTTTTCTCTTGAAAAAGACAGATTTTACGTGAATTACAGGAACAATATAAAGAGAAATAAAATGACAAGAACAGAAGGAAGCAAATTATGACAGTTTATACATACGTATTTACGCACGCTCATAACCCCAGTGGATGAAAGTTTTGATAAGCAACTTACACTTTCCAGTGTTAGAATACATTTTTGATAACAATATGACCATAGCGGAGTTAAAGACTATATAAACAAACAACATGCGCATTTGCCTTATTTGTCATTGTTGCTTGACGTAGACTAATTTTTACATGTTATTCTGTTTCGGGTAAAACATATCCGACGCAAGAAAAAGTAGAAAAGGTAAGATGGTTAAGCTAATAATGGGTTTTAAGGGAATAAAATGCTGCGTCGGTAGATACTATCGTTATAATTTTCCGGAATCAGAATAATCAAAGAAATTGAATTTAAGGAGAATTTAATATGTATAACACAAATACAAACATAATGTAAATTCGGAAAAATGAACAAATTATAACAAATGTCCAAATAAAGCACTATTTATTAGACCTGCTATATTTTTAAATCTTCGTCCCGAGTGGTGGTGGCTTACTCGACACAGCATAGCGACTTCAATGGTAAATCTATATATTCAATTATTACATCCCCTAATTATTTTACAGCAAAAATGTAAATACATTTTTTGTATAGAAAAAAATGCTGCATTTGTACGCACTATCAATTATAATTTTCATTTTACCTAAATCGTAGAAATCGGCAAAATAAAAACCTTCATTTTAAAATAAATCAGGTATAAGTAGAAGGGAGTGACTTGCAACCCCCACTTTTTTTTAATTATGACACCTAAAGAATGCCCCGAAACTGGTTGGAATTTACTCAATAATGAACTTGACCTTTACTTTATGGCAAAGAATTTTTGTACACCCTCAGATTGTGATTGGAAGGCAGTGGCGGGCCCCTGCTTTCTGATTGGTCTGTTTTGGCAGCCATTTTGTAGACCTAGCTTGTCGGCCATTTTTGGTTGGCCGGAAGTTTAATATAGTATTCTCATACTATCTCAAAAGACAGGTATAGGCCTCCTGAACTTGTTCTCGGCTCTTCGGCCCTTGTTGGGGTCCATAGGCTCCGCCCAGAAATTATGACCCCTAAAAAATGCCCCGCCACTGATTGAATTTTATTCATTAACGAACTTGCCCTAGATTTTATGGCAACAAATTTTTGCACAGCCTCACGTTGTGATTGCAGGGCAGTGGTTTCTGACTGGTCTTTCCCACTGTATATACCTAACTCCTATGAGCCACCGCTTACTTTGTCGATAAGGCTAACCGACGCTCAGAGTTAGCACTCTCCCTAAACGCGAGAGCCCAGGCGTGGGAAAACAGTCGATCATACGCAAATCAATCTCAATCAATCAATCAAAAAAAGTTACTGCTTTGAAAGTAACCTCTGCCAAAACGACCGTAGATGTAAGAGTAAGAAGTTGATTTGAAATCAGCTTCTGCCAACCTAACTCGAATTAATACAAAAACAAATAACGAGATGCAAGTCTAGAATGTTGATTTGAAATCAGCTTCTGCCAACCTTATTCGATTTAATACAAAAACAAAAACAAGATGCAAGTCTTTAAGATGTTAACAGGTGTATTTTGCAAAATAATGTATTTGTTATATTTATTTTCTAATATCAGGAATTCGATTATTAACTGTTTAGTTTTTTTAACTACTCAAGGTTTCGTGGATTTATTTTTTAACTTCACCAGGGCCTGCAAGTAGGTAATATAATTAGATATAAAAATAATAATAAGAAATAAAAGAAACTTACTCTACTACAAGTTTTTACTGGATGACATATTAAAATTGACATTAATGAATATAACGATCGAAGTAGGCACTATTATCACATGTAAATAATTAATACATTCCTTTAAAGACGGTACTACCACAAAGCAATTTTTTGCTGCAATCGTTTAGAAGAGAAATGAATCCTAAAATTTCTGATCAATAAAATGTTTCCTTGTTTTTAATTTAATCATAAATTTAAGTTATTATTTATACAATAAAACTCATAACTTACAAAATGTTTTTCTCACCTGTGTCTTAATTTATTTTTCATGGGGCAATTACCGTCAATATTAAGTAAATATATAAAATAATATAAAGAGTATATTTTAAAACACCGGGTGTACTTTTTAAACATAACTTAATAATATTATTTGTTTATCAAAATTCCCATAACTTAACGTAACGTAAACGTAAATCCTACCTTTCAGTTATCTATATCAGATTGTGTTTATGTAAATGTATACGCGGAGACTTTCATTATGTATAAGGTGTTTATCAATTAAAAATTAAGTGTATTTGATGCACAAAGGTTTTTGTATTATATGTATGTATATATATATATATATATATATATATATATATATATATATATATATATATATATATATATAAGATTATTGGTTTTGGTTGAATTTTATCATCACGCTATTATTAGAATTTTCATGTACTAAATGGTAATTTTTTGCAACTTCAACGTGTTCTTACTGGTCAACGGAAGTGTATTGCTTTATTTTGGAAGTCGTCGGTAAGCCTATTTCAGAAAAATACTTAGATGTAAGCAATGACGTAAGTGCTCAACTCATTTTAACATTGTTTTATTGTAGAAGCCTTGATAAAGGAACAAAATAAAGGCTCCGAAATATTGGCAGATATCAGACCCTAGTTAGCCGCAGGCCCTGGTAATACTAAGCAATTAGTTAACAATTTTTCTTAGACAGGTATGGAAAAACATTATTGCGGGTCTGACTTATAATAAGCTAGAAAGAAACCCAATAAGCATTATATGAATGTGAGAGAGACATAACTTTACCGATGTTGCCACTTGTACATATTTGCATGTAGGCACAAAATGTGAACTACTTAAGTCTCCTTCAATCTAGCTTCAACATTTCTAACGAAACCAAAGCAATTAAGATGATGTTGAAAAGTCGCGTGTTCTTTGAAACTATTAAGTAAATACTTATTCATTGTAATTGCGAATTTATGACATGGTTAGATTACTACTCTTAAAAATGAACAGAATCCACTTTTTTCTAAACTTTACTTTATAAGGTTTTCGAAAAAAACCCCACCTTGCGCAAGGCAGTAACCCAATCTGTGATCAAATTCAGTTTGGGTGTTTTCTAACATTTCTGGGGTGATGCTGTTTAAAGAGTCTGTAATTTTGACACGAAGTTCGTCCAAATTGTTAGCACGTTCATACCTGTTCATAAATTTGCTGGGATACGTATCCCCATACAAAAAAAGTCGTTCGGCGCGATATCAGGTGAGCGAGGAGGATATTTAATAGTACCTTTTGCACTAATAATACGGTTAGGGAACTGTTGAACTCTTATTGGGACAGCCATCTTCTTGATACTAAACGTCATCAAAATTTATATTGAGGCGTTGAACAGCTGGAACTATCTGGTTTCTCAACAGTTCTAAATATTTGTCCGCATTCAAGTTTCCGTTGATAAAAAATGGACCAATTATGGAATTCCCTAAAATTCCTGACCACACATTAACTATTTAGGGGTATTGTGTCCGGTAAGGAATACTAATGGTTTGTTTTCCCGACAGTAACCAACAGCGACAGACGGATTGTGATGGCCGTGTAAGTTAAAAGAACACTCATCGGTAAACAAAATATTTTCAATAAATCTTTCGTTTTCATTAGTCTGATGCATCATATCTTCACAAAATTCGATACGCTTTTGATGATCTTCTGGAAAATTTTCTTCTGTAGTTTGCAACTTATAGTAACGATATTTATTCCTTTTCTGTTCTTGATTCAATATTCATTTCCTCAGCAATTTTTGTACTATTTTACGTCAAATCTAACAACTTTACAATATTTTCCACACAAAATATGCTCTTAGTTGAAATCGCTATCTCGTACCGTTTGCGATAAAAATAAATTTAAACTTTTTGCGTTTTTAGCAGAAAATACCGTTTCATGACTAAATTGGGTTTTCAATGCCTGGTTGGCTGTGATAAATCAACTTGTTTTAGTCAGTTATTTAATTTAATTTTGTGGAAATCACGATTCATAAAACAAATGTTTTATTTTCTAAAGATAGTAGAATACAATTTATGTATAACGGAAAAAATAACATTAAGGGCAACTAACAACAAAAAGAACAGAACGAATTTGAATAACATATGCTCTACCAGATGACCATTGGTTTCAATTTGACGTAACGTCAGATTTTGTTAATTTTTGACAGTCAACTAGGCATTGTAAACATAATTTAGTAATGAAACGGTATTTTCTGCCAGAAACACAAAAAGTTTAAATTGATTTTTCTCGCAAACGGTACGAGATAACGGTTTCAACTATGAGCACATTTTGTATGGAAAATATCATAAGTTTTTAACTTTGATGTAAAATCTATTAAAAAATTGAAAATAAAAAATTTTTGTTAAAAACCTGTTGCCCCCCAAGTGGACCGCTTCTGATAGCAATAAGAAAATCGTGTTTTCAGTGGGCGGTTTGTCATTATCGGCTTATTCGTTGTACCAAGTTTGAACTTAGCGGTGTTTTTCAGATATTTAACAAAAAGTGACTTGAAGGTGCCATCTTCAAAGGGCTCTAGCTTTCTTTGGAGGCCTTTTGGATGTAATTCAGGTTAAGTCGACATAAAATCATGTCTAGTATATGTAGTTTCCGTTTGTCAGGAGAGTTTCTGGACACTCTACATCTTACAAGTGTCGTATAATTATTTCACCCACTTATGATTAATACTTCTAGCCTAGAGCTATAATTAGCTATGGAAAATAATGGATAACTAGAAGATTTTATGCCACTCTGCTCATCGGTAGATTAATAGGTGCAGGTTCAATAACATTTGATTTGCTTATTAACAAAAATAGAATTGCTTAGATATTTTCGCTTTACAAAAAAAAGGTTCAAACCTGAAAATAAATATAATCTCCGACGCCAATTTGTTTTTAAGAAACAAATAAACCTTAAAAAATAGATAAGTCACAAAAAACTCATGAAAATAACAAGTAAAAAATAATGACAATGAGTTTTATTACGGTACTTAATTTGCTTATAATGATGATCTCTTAAAAACTAATATTAGTGATTCTTAATTAATTGCCTTAAACTATAATGTGAATTAATTAACAATATGAAATACCTGAAGTAATTTCTTTCACATTTGGGTATCACTAGAATTTCAGCAGATAAGGAAATGCTGTCGACTCATCACTTTAAATTTACTGCGCAATTTTGATGGAGTTGAAGTAAACATCAGATTGATATGGTAGTAATTCAAAATATATAGAAATTTCTTTATAAACCTCCAACTAAATTGATTTTGTATGGTTCAAAGTAAAATTTGGAAATTGAAATCCCACTTCGTATTAGCAAAGCTATTGCATCATCTTGCAAAGTTAACGTTAAAATAAAATTAAACCCCAAGTAAAATATGTGGTAAGAGCATAAGTAAAATTGAGTTGCCTGAAATTTAAATGTCTCAAATTTCAGTATAATAAATTTAAAAACTCACCATATAAATGTGGCCCTCTAAATAAAAAATTAAACAAAGCGAAAATGGCTTCTACTTAAAGACGTAGTTCAAGCAATGAATGAAGGACGCTCAAAGTAACCCTGCGCAATGACCGAAAATGACTCGAGCGCGGAAAGGGATGTGCAGTGAATAATAATTGAAATAATTTATTTATTCAACTAACGTTTGTTACACTGTATTCACGCACGCACGCACGCACAATAATAATTTACAATTTCAAAACCTTCAATAACGCAAGTATTACTTAAAATATCAGTCTCACTTAACCAACTTTCAGTAGTACAAATAATATCTATATTCAATTCTTTGGAAAGTAATTCTAATTAAAACAATTTGCTTTTAATTCTTTGTGCATTTACAACGAATAGTTTATAACCCTTATTATTATTACTCTTAACATTCAGTTTGCCTATTCTGCACGATTTATTGAGTGAAAAACGTCAGTCTCTAGCGCTATAGAACTTCTGGAAAGTGAAGATGAAGAAGATTGGAAGTTTGCATCCAATGTTATCAACGAAATTGGTAAAAATGTTTGGCGAAGTACCCGTTTCTGACATTCTGTCACAATTGTTTTTAAATTTGTGCAATGAGTCAAACAAACTACCTAGTCAATATTGTTTGCTATTAAATGCGCCAGTTTGTGTTTGCCGGCTTTATTTAGGTGAAGTCCATGATCGTTTGCGCACATGTCCACACAAAAGTGCATTGCTGTTTTGATGTTTATTTTACCTTCGACATCATTAGTGCCGCCTATTATTATGACGTAGTCCTTGTTTGAATAAAATTTAATGTTGTATATTACTCACAATATTTTCAAATTTTGCATTTGGTTTAAAAATACATTCAACATTGTCAATATATTCTCTTAGGTCACGACCGTGGCTATCAGCGAGAATTAAAATTTTTGGAGCATTTGTCTCTGGATCAAAATTATTTACTTCAGACAAAATATGTTTGGAAATTTTACGTTTCTTATCATTTTTAAGTTGATTTACAATCCGCTTAAGCCTTAATATACGACGTTGTAAGATGTTATTCCGTTTAATTAGGGGTGACACTTTATTATGTAAGTACTGACACTCTCTTTTTAAAACACGTAAATTAGTATAAAAAATAGCTTTTTTGATTTTTTATGAATTTTAGGGATGTTATGACTTGATAATTTAAATTTAGCCCGTGTTCAAATTTATTCCGTATTCGATATTACATCCACACCCTACCTCATATCGCACAATCATTTATTTACGTTTATATGGAAATATAAACTTTCACGATTATCACACGTAACAAAAATGTTTGTCTTTTGGATAATAAATCCTGTATCGTTTTATGCCTTTTATATAAATGTAAACATTTTTTTAATGTTGACTATATAAGTTAAATTATTATAGTGCTGTGGTAACTTAACATATTTAATTGGCAAATAATTTACTTCAAGGTCTAGGAACAAACAGCAAATAACCTAGACATACCAAAAGCTAGAATTAAATTAATGTTGATTTTGACATTTTTCATTATTAGCATTCGTCCGTTAGAGGATGTTTTTATTTGTGATCTTCAAGGCAGTTTAATAATATTTAATTTATTAGAGATCTAGGTATTTAGTACTAAAATAAAATTAGATTCCACAGTTGGTTTTATACGTTTATCAAACTGTTATATTAACAGCAGGCTTATATTTGCGTTTTCATTCTTTGTACATTTATTCAGACATCTCAATTAATTCTTAAGACTATTACCATTTACTGATGACGGCCCACTAATAAAAATACAAATAACATCGAGCGCTATTCATTATTTAAGCTGTCATAATGACTGATCGACCGCTGTGTGATACGTGGAGTATTTTGTTTGTTACAGTGTCCTGCTGTAGATTCTACGTTTTATGTTTTTGGGGATAAATCGTCCTTTCCCATTGGTTATAGTTGTTCGTTTAATCCAGTTTTGTCTTAAACAGGTTGTACGTACATGGAAAGAGACTAAGATAGTTTGGGTAGCGGTCTTTAACAATCTTAAAATTTACCAGTCGTTTATTAATCCTTTACCGGTCACCTATTTGGCATCAGAAAGAAAATTGGTTGCACAACCACAGTTACTAGTGATATATTCAAAGCAATTGACAATAATGAGCTCACTATACTTGCGATTTCAGATTTTTGTAAGGCATTGGATATGCATAACTCTATGTTTTTTTCTATCAGGCGTTGAGTAACAAGCGATCGTGTGAATGAATATGACTATAAATACGAATACGGATGCAGATACGGATGCGGACGGTGCGGATACGGATAATAATACGCATACGGATACGAATACGTATACGAACACGAACACGAGCACGAACACGAACACGAGTAGAACCGGGACACCTCATCTTTCACTTTCGTGACGCCATTTCACCATGGGGATTTCCCACGGTCGGTCACGTGGGAGACCGTATTTTCCACCCCTATGGTTTCTTTTCGGTGGCCTTTTTCAACCACTTGATTTTCACCCCTATGGTATCTTTTCGGAGGACTTTTTCAACCCCTTGATGAAATTTTCATCCCTAATTAAGGCCCTTTTTATTTTACTCGCTTACTTGAGGGGGCGTATTTTTCACCCTTATTTTATGGTTTCTTTTCGGTGGCCTTTTTCAACCCATGATGGAATTTCAATTCAGACTATTTTTGTTTGTATTAAGAGACCTTTTGGCGGGGAGCCCCTGGAGGTTAGGCAATTGTGCGTATTATTTTACTTCCTATCTACAGATTGTAACTTTACGAAATGTTATTTATACATTGGGGTTGTATTCTAATAAGGAGGCCTAATGCTTTCTTGTAAGGCTGATATACGGCTTCGCAACTTACTGCTGGGACTTAGCCCCGTGATCCTTGAAGTAAAATTTGAATTTGCTTTATAATAAGGAGGTCCTATTGCTATCTTGTAAGACAGGTGTATGAACTTGTGTTAGGGTTTGATCTTACGTGGGGAATTTGAATGACAGTAAACTTTAATTATAGAACACTTATTTTTATTGTAAATATCATAATTAAAAAAGCCTCATTGAATTATAAAAAATTACTGACATTCACATTATTCTCTAATGAAACAAAAATTTTTTATTAAGTTAATTAATTACATAACAGTTATTACAATATTGTTTTCTAAACGAATATTAAAACTGATTGTTTTACCTGCATTGATTACATTGAAATATGTTTAATATCCATCCGCTCGTTAAATTATTGTATATTGTACACCTTAATATTTTTAGAGAAACTTGTTGTTACGTATAACTTAGATGTTTTATAACTGTAATTAAAAATCTGTACAAGTAAATAAAATAAATAAAAGGTTAACAGCACACTTACCAGCTCTGTATTGAAAGAACGTTTTTCAGGGACTGATTCACGAGTGATAGTCACTGCTTTGTGTTACTCGTTTAATCAAACTAAAGCACTTTCTATGTTTTACGTTTATGAATAGTTGATGTAAAACTAGCTATTGATTTCCCCATAATTAATTTTTAGAGTGTAAATACACAAACAACCTAATTATCTTTATCACACTTACTGCAACTGGTATTTACCTTTCGCTTAAAGTAATTAATAACAAAGCGGTTTGAACAAAATATTATATGTTGTCCATACATATATACACACGCAAATTGTTTTTTATAAAAAACGCATTAATAGTTTGGAATGTAATAATTACATGTTTTAAATTCCACAACAACAATATGTAGTTAGAAACCACTGTTCATGTTTACTTTTAGCTAATTACTGTGTAATTATATAAACCTGTTAAATTTAATAATCTACCAACCGAGTAGCACACTTTCCTTAAAACGCTAAAGTCATAAATTTTATAACACGATTTTTAAAAACACACATGCTGAATTAAAAAGAAAGAAAAACAATAGGCTCATCTGATATTACGCAACTCTTAATTAAAAAAAGTAAGGCACTAAAAAATCTATTTATCAGAATAGAATGGTTGGGTAACAGACGTTAAACAATAATTTGATTATCTCGTCATTTACAATTAAACATGTACTAAAAAAGTTTTTTACAAAATCAAACATAGGTAAATTATGTAATCTAAAATATAGAAACATTAACGTATAACGTCCACACACATTCGAATGGTAATCTTGCAGTATTGTTTTATTGTATAGAAAGTATCTGGAATTCTTCTCTAGGAAACGTAAATGATATCCTTACGGTGCTAGTCCAAAGAAATCAAAATATTCCCCATTACCACTCTCGTCAATGTAGACAGCGGTCCAATGCTGACCTGGTTTGTTTGCAGGATCCGTGTTTACGATAATTGCACACGGTCAGGTGCGTATCTCGGTAGTTGATTAGAAGCACATACAAGCCGAAACACATTCTTCTTGTGGCTGGGGATCAATTTCAAGCATCTCAACACTTGTACCGCATACATCTTTGGAATTGGTATGCACCTAGGATTTATTATAAACAGGTTGCATAATTATCCTCTGTCATAAAAATTGTATTCTAATAAAGGACAAAGACATGTAAAGATAATGAGAAGTGTTTTATAATAAAAGATTTTATTTAATTAATTTAACCTGTTAACATGTGCCAAGATTATTTTTATTTTATAGAAGCGGTCGGCCTTGGATTTTTTAAGTTAACATATATCATATACGTAAAATTTCACGACGCGAGGATTTGGGCGAAGGTTGTTTCGGCGATCCCACTCAAACCCTCCCCGAACATAATCGAGATTGTAAGACAGGTGTAGGGTGTCGCAACTTGTTCTCGGGTCTTTGCCCCTTGTCGTGATCGCAACTTGTTCGTAGGCCTTCGTGTATTGTCGTGGTACCCTTGCCGGAAAATTTGAATTTCTATTATAACAATGAGGAGCCTAATGTTAACTTGTAAGGCAGGTGTAGGGCTGCGCAACTTGCTCTTGGGGCTTTGTCCCTTGTATAAAACACTTCTCATTATCTTCACATGTCTTTGTCCTTTATTAGATTACAATTTTTATGACAGAGGATAATTATGCAACCTGTTTATAATAAATCCTAGGTGCATACCAATTCCAAAGATGTATGCGGTAGAAGTGTTGAGATGCTTGAAATCGATCTCCAGCCACAGGAAGAATGTGTTTCGGCTTGTATGTGCTTCTAATCAACTACCAAGACACGCAGCTAGACTGAGTGCAATTATCGTAAACACGGATCCTGCAAACAAATCAGGTCAGCATTGGACCGTTATCTACATTGACGAGAATGGTAATGGGGAATATTTTGAGATTTTTTAGTACCTTACTTTTTTTAATTAAGAGTTGCGTAATATCAGATGAGCCTATTGTTTTTCTTTCTTTTTGATTCAGCATGTGTGTTTTTAAAAATCGTGTTATAAAATTTATGACTTTACCGTTTTAAGGAAAGTGTTTTACTCGGTCGGTAGATTATTAAAATTAACAGGTTTATATAATTACACAGTAATTAGCTAAAAGTAAACATGAATAGTGGTTTCTAACTACATATTGTTGTTGTGGAATTTAAAACATGTAATTGTTACATTCCAAACTTTTAATGCGGTGTTTATGTTGTGGAATTTAAAACATGTAATTATTATATTCCAAACTTTTAATGCGGTTTTTATAAAAAAACAATTTGCGTGTGTATGTATGTATGGACAACATATAATATTTTGTTCAAACCGCTTTGTTATTAATTACTTTAAGGGAAAGGTAAATACGAGTTGGGAGTGAATGTGATAAAGATAATTAAGTTGTTTGTATATTTACACAAATCAATAGCTAGTTTTATATCAACTATTCATAAACGTAAAACCTAGAAAGTGCATTAGTTTGATTAGACGAGTAACAAAAAGCAGTGACTATCACTCGTGAATCAGTCCCTCAAAAACTTTCTGTCAATACAGAGCTGGTAAGTGTGCTGTTAACCTTTTATTTATTTTATTTACTTGTACAGATTTTTAATTACATTTATGAAACACATCTAAGTTATACGTAACAACAAGTTTCTTTAAAAATATTAAGCTGTACAGTATACAACAATTTAACGAGCGGATGGATATTGAACATATTTCAATTCAATCAATGCAGGCAAAGCAATCAGTTTTAATATTCGTTTAGAAAACAATATTGTAATAACTGTTATGTAATTAATTCACTTAATAAAAATTTTTTGTTTCATTAGAGAATAATCTGAATGTCAGTAATTTTTTTTTTATAATTCACTGAGGCTTTTTAATTATGATATTTACAATAAAAATAAGTGTTCTATAATTAAATTTTACTGTCATTCAAATTCCCCATGCAAGATCAAACCCTAACACAAGTTCATACACCTGTTTTACAAGATAGCAATAGGTCCTCCTTATTAGAATACAAATTCAAATTTTACTTCAAGGGTCACGGGGCTAAGTCCTAGCAGTAAGTTGCGAAGCCCTATATCAGCCTTATAAGATAGCATTAGGCCTCCTTATTAGAATACAACCCCAATGTATAAATAAAATTACAATCTGTAGATAGGAATTAAAAGAATACGCACAATTGCCTAACCTCCAGAGGCTCCCCGCCAAAAGGGCTCTTAATACAAACAAAAATGATCAGAGTTGAAATTCCCATCATGGGTTGAAAAAGGCCACCGAAAGGAAACCATAAAATAAGTGTGAAAAATACGCCCCCTTAAGTAAGCGAGTAAAACAAAAAAGGCCTTAATTAGGGATGAAAATTCTATCAAGGGGTTGAAAAAGGCCACCGAAAAGAAACCATAGGGATGGATAATACGGTCTCCTACGTGGCCGACCGTGGGATATCCCCATGGTCAAATGACGTCACAAAAGTGAAAGGTGAGGTATCCCGGTTCTACTAACACGAAAACGGACACGAACACGAATACGAATGCGAATGAATATATAGGAGGAACTGGTAGGTCCTCGTGAATAAGAGGCATACAAAGAGAACAGCAAAGCCTAAAAAGGCAAGTCGTGAATGTCTGATGCTGTGTTGCAACCTAACCATGGAGTCAAATGGGACGCAGGGGTGGTGGCATAGGAAGAAAACTGGACCCAGTGAAAGATAAAACAAACAACACACGTAGCTATGGCGAATAACCCATAAGCGACGCTAGTTTAGAAATAAAACCCATATGTCTCTATTGTCACTATTGCGAGTAATCGAACAAGTGCGCAAGGAACCACTGCGCTGAAAGCAGATTAACGCTACGGACAAACTATATAAATATAAGTTAGAATTGATACAATTGGACCCTCGCCATAACTTAGTGTGAGTTAATACCCTTGCTCCTAAATAGATTTGCGATTCACACCGACGTTCGATTTCCAGCACCAATGACTCCATATTCGGTAACTACAAAACTCGAAAGCAGTAATAAGTCACAAGACATTATTAAGTGGATACTGTCCTCAGAATAAAAACAGATCATTTAACACCAATTTTATATAATAAAATCAATCTTATAATTTGCCTACAAGTTCCAGTTACAAAACAGCCAGTAACAAATTCTTTATGCTCTAAGAATAAAAATTCTCATATTAAACACAACAATGTGTAGATTACCCTAATTATGGCTCGAAATCTCTATAGTACCAGGCTTATTTCGTTCATTCCCAAAACATTTTTATTAATTATTGTCTTAAATTGTTTGATTTTAATAATGTAAACTATTAAAATATATTCTTAAAAAATTGCTTATAAAAATAATTTACATGATTTCAAGTATCATAAACAAAATTTTGATGAGCAAACCAGTATCGATTAGATGCTTTTAATTAATATTTCAACTTTCATAACGCTTCACTTTATGTAATAATTTAATATTCGGTAAACTACTTTGAAGTTTAAAAATGTCAGGAACCAGTAAAAGCTTTTAAAATCGTTACAAAACATCGTGAGGCAGTTTAAACAAATTATAATGAAAAACAATTTGCTTTCTACTAATAACTATCATTACCTCTTCTTAACGTGTGTTACGGTAAAGAATAAAGATTTAACAAAACAGGTCAAGTTGCGTAGTCATTTTATTAAATTTTATTGTACATAAGTTCGTTATTATGAATATCCTTAGATTAAGAATCGCGCTTAATTCAGCAATAGTAAAACATTACATATTTTTGCGTAAGAATATCGACATGTCAACAAACATTTCTTATCACATAAATCATCGTTATGGTACTTAAAATTGCTACTTGAACAAATTGAATTACATTGTGTAAACTGATATACATACTGCAAAATCTTTGGTGGCGGTATCGTTTCTACCGCATAAGAAATTCTAAGCAAAACTGCGAGTTTTTCATCATATCATTTTTATTGCAATATCAACTTCAAATGATGTTCAGAAGCATGAAAAGTAAAAGGCAAATATAGATGAAATGATTAAATATGAACTATTTATGTATTTTAAGATCATGATGGATAATTCAATATTTTAAAATGACCTTACTCGCAAAAAAATATTAATTTTTTAAGTTGAAAAAGTTAATAATCCTTGAGAATCACTTATACTTTATTCATCTTTGTGTTTGTTTAGCAGCACGTAAATAGTGTTACTTGCATAATATATACTGTAATAAATATATATTTTAAGACCATACGTTTAAGCATTAACAACGAAGAAAATAAGAAATATGGGCTAAGTTCTGCTTAAAGAGTTAAAAATAGCCTTGGAGCGGTAGACAAGTCAGCGTCTTGAAAAAAAAAACTCAAGACGATCGAAATAGCTCTTATGTTCTAATTAAATATATCTCCAGATGTTCGATTAGCTTACGATTTGGTAATACATTATCTTTCTAGTAACAAAGTGTCACTCAACTGGAATATTTTTAATTATTTATTTATACAGCTTTTTTTAACAACTTTAATGCACGTGAAAGTCAAAGCTCATAAAATGTTTGCTCTAAAGTGTTTTACGTTTAGTTTGCTTAATAAACGTGGTACATATATTTCTTAAAACTGTCAACGAACAGTGAAATTTACCTACATTAAGAAAAATAAATAGAAATTTTAACCCACAAACCAACATAAAGATTGATTTTTACCAATTACTGTAGGTATGAATTGCTTTGAAAATGTCTGAGCTATAAATGACAAAAATTAAGGTTTATTTCATTTTTAACAAGAAAGAATAATGAGAAGGAAAAATAGAAGAATAAAGGTATATAATTATTTTATGTTGATCTTTTAAGAGGTTACTCATGTTATACCGAGTACCCCTTGGATTTTAAACTGGTCTATCTCTATTTATTTTTAAAAGAAGTCAGAATTCATTTTTTATAACTTTATATGAGTTTGAGAAATTTTATTATTAGCTTCTCAAATTGTATGGAAATGAGCTTTTTTTTAAGAAATACATTTGTAAAAATTTACACCTGCCACTTAATATATTCAATTCAAATAATATATATATATATATATATATATATATATATATATATATATATATATATATATATATATATATATATATATATATATATTAAAAAACGTAGAGCTGTGTAATATCTAGTAAAGTAGCGAAGTGCAGAATTCAGCGTACATACGTAAACTCATAAAACTCGTTAAATTAATTTAACGTTGCATGTTGAGTCCAATTTGTTTGTTTGGATGCTTTTTATTGTGATGGACACATTTGTCTCGATTCAATCACATAAAAAAATTGTTTTTTTCATGTGTTGCGCTAGAAAATATGGTAAACAAGTTAATAAGGCTATTTCTAGTATGTAACCTTGCGGCAGATCACTTAATTTTTTTATTGTTTAAGAATATAAATAAACCTTCAACTAAGTTTATTTTCGTATAAGTAAATAAAGAGATACGAAAATAAGGCAGAATTGATCTTACAGGTATATTCTGTAACCCTTGATCCTGATGTAATAAAAATAATTGAAATTGAAAACCTTCGCATTCAATCAAAGTACTTCTGAGATTAAGCCTGTAGGGTAAACTCGAGTGACTGGCTCCCTGAGGTAGCACTGACCGTTTTTCAAAACATAATACATTTTAAACAATTTTTAAAAACTTTCCGTGCGTGCGCTAATTACGTGCATATTATTTTACTAATGTCTAATGATAATTCAAATTCTCTTTGCCAAAAATTTGTCAATTATTTAAACATCTCGTTTTTTTTTGCATTTTCACAACTTTATTTTAAATATTATTTGATTTTACACATGTTACACCTAAAATATTACAGTCGAAAGGGCAGAAATCGATCTACGGTTTATAAAACATATTCATTATCTTGCAATCTATAATCACATTATACCACACTATTAAGCAACCGCTTTCGCGAAATATTCATAATGAAAATTGACAATATTGTAAAAACAACATTAACAATTTGTCCGATAGATGTTTACACCTGGATGTTAGAAAGACATTAGTAGACAACTAGATGCTAACTTGCAAAAAAATTCCAAAGTCGCCCGCTTCTATTGTCACGTGGTCGTGATTTTATCAAATATTTGCCGTTAATTCCGAAGTTATAACTTATTGGTTAATACCGTACATCTGAAATGTAGTATAAATTCGTGCAATTAAACTTGATAACGCATAAATTCTTTGGGAAACTTTTCGATTGTAACGTTTTATTTAGTCTTTCACGTATTTGGTACGTTTTCGAATTTCTACAAATAGTAATCGCATTTTCTTCTTCGAAAACCAAAAATAAAGTTTCGGTTGTTCATCAAATTTAGATGGAAGTTTAAATTAAGATTATTAGTGAAACCCTTTTACTAATTTGAGAGGAGGAATTAATTAGTTTCTCTGTAAATAATAGTATTTTTCTTATTGTAAGTTTTAGAAATTTTCGTTTATTGAAAGGGAAATCACGCTTTATAAAATTAAGTTGGCAAATTTACCCGTTCGATAAGATTTTTTGGTTTTAAACAAAGAGTTTGGATTTTATATACGTTGCTTTAAGTTTCAATATAGTATAGTTTTGTTATCATAGGCATATCATATTACAGAGGTACCTTTTGGGAACGCATTTTCGATGGATGATGCAATTTTTTCAGTTCGGCTAACGAATTCAATTCGTTTTTGGCGCTATTCAAAATTTTAAGTAGTAAATTGTTGTGATTGCTTAATTAGCAGAGTAGGGAGATGTTATTGAAGATGGCTGCGAATGAAGAAGGTTGAAGGCAGTCTCGTTAAGGATGCCGTAGTGGCAAGGCTCTTGTTTGCGGCCACACGAAGATTTATTGGTTTGGTGGTAATGAACTGTTTCGGGAGGCTTAGTGAAGTATATCATTGAAAATATTTACGTTGCCCTAAATTTGGTGAATAATTAGTGACTTTGTTCCTCCAGAAATCGTCGTTATCGATGTGTATATGTAGGTTGGAAGATAAAAATTTCCAAATATTGAATCATCTGACATGCATTATGCTTATGGATTAGCTGATAATAACGCCAACCGTACTCGGGAAAGCTTGCAGAATGACATCCTCAACGATATATTCCTTATCATCGAACATTTCGGCGATTTCACGAACGTCTATGAGGGCCTGGACTATTAGTAATTCACAAGACCGATTCAGGATCTAATTGAACAGTTCTGAGGGTAGATTTTGAAGCAAACGTACTGCTGCAAGTTGAAAATAATTGTATCAGTACTCAGACAACTGCTAATGCGTTGCAAACTAAACGTTCTTCTGTGCAGGATGATCTGTTATAATTTGAATCCCCACTATCTCGCTTATTAAAAATAAAAGCTTTATATACCAAAGTTATGCAATGTTTAGTGAATTTTTATGTCGCGATATCAGAAGAAACAAAAGAACATCGAAAATGATAAATATTTATCGAACCTTTGTTTTTTCAAATTCAAAATCCTGCATATTTTACGCTATTCGGATAGAACACTTTCTTCTGATTAACTATATATATATATATATATATATATATATATATATGTACAGATCATGTGGTCTATAATAAACTGTTAGGTAAATAATTACAATTTTATTAATGACCGCAAGTAGGCTTAAACATAACATGGCCTATTAAATATGTAATGTGTAATATTGATAATAACCATCCAGACTGGATAAGCAACGGTATTGTCAAATTAAAAACAAGATATCAAAGATGTATAGAAGAAACCGGAGGTCATTTCGAATATCTATAGTAAATATATTGGTGGCTAGTTATTTTAGTTAATAGCGTAAAATATACAGGGTGTTCCATTTGAAAAAACAAAGTTTCGATGATTTTTTGTCAATTTCAATGTTCTTTTGTTTCTTCTGATATGGCGACATAAAATTTCATTAAAAACTACATAACTTTGGTATATAAAGTTTTTCGGTATCGTTTTAAATAACTGCGATAGTGGGGGGGTTCAAAACATAACAGATCACCCTGTGCATAGAGCATTGAGTATGAAATGAGAATTTTCATTCGTTAGGTTCAGAAGATTTCCAAATAGAACGTAGTTTTCCAATTGGCATTTAAAAAAGATTGTCAATGAACCAAGTCTTCCCGAGCGGATATTATAGACAGACGAAGCTTGTTTTTCACGAAATGGTATTTAAACAGCCACAATAGCCACATTTATAGTGACAGTAGTCCTTATGGCGTTGAAAGAGTTCGCCATCAATAGAAGAATTTCCGTCAATCCTACTTACTTCCTAACTGGTTAAATGCAAATCTGTGTGAATTGTTTTAGAGCACAGGCTATCTGTATTACTCGAGGGCATTCCACTTAATATTCGCGGGAATATGATTTCTCAACAGTATGAAGTACTGTAACATTTAGGATTGAATTGCTGAAATTATTCGTGCACAATATTTCCCAATCTATGAATAGGAAGAAGAGACTTGTCACGCCACAGACAGCTTTAGAGCCACATAACAAATTCATTCAATAAAACCGCATGGAACTTGATTATGTTACAAAATGAAGTTTTCTTAACACGTATAGTATATTTGATTTGCAAAATTTGATTTTTGCAAACGCTAGAGCCGATTTAGAACGGGTCTCACGTGAATGTAATTTACTTTATGGTGTTCGGTGTAATGTCATTAATACAATGAGAATAATTCCGTTATGTTTTTTAAAAACAATTTCTAATTGATTGGAATTTTAACCGCAGCGGCTCGACTACCGAGAAACGCATTGTAGCTGTCGCGCATCGCTGACTTCAATAGGCTTTTACTCTCTCATCGCACTGCTGCACTGACATTACACGGAAGACAGCTAAATGCTCATGCGACCTTCCGTTCCGGAGAAAACCATACACCTTATGTGGATCTACAGTCGACTGTGGCGCGGCAAACCCCAAAACATGGACACTTTTTATCGATTTGGCGCAGTAATTGTTAACATATGTTTAACACAATCACATTCAAATCCGTTGAATGGTTATTTTTGTATTATGCTTCAAACTCGAGGCTACAAAGTTTTTGCCGCCAGTGGATCAATTCTTCCAAATTCGTATAACATGTTCAATTGTTTTAAACAGTTTGATCCTAATTGCAATGTGATTGGTTTCTATTTTCTTCATTTATGTAACAAACAATTTACTTTTATGTTGAGTATATATTTAAAACAATCTTAACACGTTGACTGCGGCGCTAAAAACTGTTGTCTTTACCACTTTGCCTCCGTGCGTTTTAAGAGTTAATAAGTCAGCACCTGCATTGGTTAGTAAATGTACGGAAGTACGTCGAAAACAGTGTCCCGTATAAAGATCATAATTTGGCAACTTCAAATATTTCACTGTCATTGGTGACATTTTTGCGAAAGTGTTGATACCGATTGCACGTTTTATTCGATGGCAGAGAAAAAATTTTCTGTGTGATACATTTTGTGGTCATAAATTTTTGTACTTCTTGTAAATTTCTATTAAATCAACTGACAGTCTCCATTGATAATTGTAAGTGCGCGTTTCTTGTTCGGGTTAGTGTCCGGGTGCGAAATTATTAGAACAGACTCCTTCTCATCAATATCATCAACTAGTAATTCGTCAATTCTACATCCTCCAGCTACACTCATAATTAATACTACCTATAATGCATGAAAAATAAGGAATATGTATTCCAAGTATGATTTATTGAAATGTTTTACGTTCGTGCATAAGTATACTTTAAACGGAAATTAAATGAAATATGACTGCAGTATTTGGAAAGCTACAAAAGAGACCGCAGACACATGTACCTCCAATACAACACCCAGCTGGTTCGTGGGCCAGATTAGAACAAGAAACAGCCGGCCTATTTCCGCAACATCTGGCACAAGTATTTAAGCCTAACTCGGAAGCAGTAAATGTAGACGTTGACACATTCATTAAAGCTCCAATACAACTCTCACCACCTATACATGATCTTACGATTGGAGTATTAGGTAAGAAGATAAAATTATTGATTAAGAAGAAAGCACCAGGGTACGACCTCATAACTGGCCTTATCCTAAAACAGCTTACAGAGAGAGGAGAAAAAGATCTACTAGTATTATTTAACGCAATACTGTGCTTAACGGATTGCCCCCCGCAACTGAAAATGGCCGCAAATCATTGTAATATTAAGACCTGGAAAGTAGCCAAGTGAAGTTCAGTCATATCGACCAATTAGTTTATTACCAATAATATCTAAACTCGAAAAAATTATACTAAACCGGATAAATAAAGATACATCGATAGATGGAATGGATCTTAAACCATCAGTTTGGATTCAGACGACACCATTCTACCGTTCAGCAGTGTCACCGCATATCAAACATTGTTCAAAAAACTCTGAGCAACAGAAGCTGGTTTTCTGGCCAAAATCAAAGCAATATTTTCACACCAGTATTATCTCATATTTCAATTTTACCTTTCTAAATAAGATTCGAAAACAAAACTTCGCAACTACAAGCAATCACCGCAGGGGTTCCTCAAAACAGTCTTTTGGGTCCGGTCTTGTACTTACTGTTCACTACTGACATACTAAACACGCCGTATACTGGTATGGGAACATTTGCAGATGAAGACCCCAAACTGCTACAAGACCACATGCATCCAGTGGAGGAATGGTTAGACAAGTGGAGAATCAAAGTGAGTGAGACAAAGTCAGTGCATATCACATTTACAACGCGAAGAGGAATATGCCCTCCAGTTACCATTAACAACATTCAGGTACCGCAATCAGACGAAGTCAAATATCTGGGTTTGCACTGAGATGAATGGTTAAATTGTAAATAACACATGAAAAAGACCTTACACTATCAATAGAAAATAAGCTTCTTATATACAAAATTATCATACGCCCAATTTGGACGTATGGTAGCGAGCTATGGGGCTAGCTATTCCAATATAGATATCATACAAAGATTCTAGTCCAAGACATTAAGAACTATTATGGGTGCTCCTTGGTATGTAACGAACCACACTCTTCTCACAGACTCCAACATCTCATACGTGCGTGAAGTAATTAAGAACCGGGCGACCATACAGCATGACAGACTTACACGTCATCCAAACGACACCGTAGCACCGCTAAACCAACAACCAAATTTTCAGCGACTCAAACGGAAACGGCCATTGGATCTACGGAATAATGTGAATCCACCAGTGTGATCTCAAAATCCTCGACAGATGGAGGAGAAGGCAGGGCAGCACTGTGGAGTGCCAACTTCTTCTAGTCTACCAACTTAATAAAACAATTACCTCATAGAATCTTTTTGTAATTCTGATTGCTGATGCACTTTGTTAAATAAAAAAAAATTAGGAGTGTCGGATAAAAATTTGTAGAATACAGTTCTGTATTTCAAAGAAATACGCTGGCAGTACGTCCTCGTTTCGTACTCCTTTTCATAAACTAATTTTGATTTTTCTAGCAATAAATTGCACACCGCAGCAGCAGCTTCATTAAGAATATCGTGTGGTATGCTTTTTTCCGGTTTATTTGTCATTGCAAACACACTTTCAGTTTCTAAATCGGTAAATTCAAAAATTTACGTGAAGTCGTCCATAGCAACAAATATTTCACAGGTAACGCGAATTCTATTTTATTTCACTTTATTCACTTTGTCAGTGGCAGCGTGAATAAAAGTGTTGCTGTAAACTTTTGATTAAACAATTGTTTTAATAATGAGATTTGATACAAAAAATGACTATTTTATTAGCAGGAATTTGAAAACATGAATTGTTCCCTATATCTTAGCAACTAGGTAGGCGGTAACGATTATGAATACACACTGAAATACCATTAAGAATGGGACACATTGTATATGTTCGGAGTCGGATTTTAAGAGATAAAGTTTTTGGTCTATTTATAGGCATTTAATTTGGGAGATGTATTTGAATTGTTTGTAAAATGAATTGGCGGCCCTTCTAGAATGGCCTACTTCGTTCTTGCGATACAGAGAAAAATGTTTTTTTTTTGTTAGTTTTCATGTATCTCGGTTATTTTAAAAAACTAACCAAAAAGTAAAATTGGTATCGATAGAACATTAATGCAGACTTTGACGGTTTAATTGGTTTCAAAATATACGTTATACTCTTCAAGATATTAACCAATATTTTTAAACAACTGAAAAATCCGTATTTTTCTGAAAATATCACTTTTCTCAAACTGATTTTGGATTTAAAGACGAAAATCATGGAAGCCACATTGTGTCCTATCTTCACTCATAGTTTAGATAGCCATTGAAACCATAAAATATGAAACACACTGTACACTACTATCCTAATGATCAACTTGAAGCATTGGAGTATGTGCTGAATAATAGGCATTATATAAGTTCAAATTCCCATCATAGTAGATTAAAACGGGGTATTTGAAAAACAATTAGACACATATTCAACGATAGGTAATTGCTTTACCTTTAAAAAATTAATGAGGTGGATGGTAATGGAAAAACTCAAAGCATGTTTTTTTCTTAATCTTTGACCTACCCTGTGTGTTGCTCAAGCAATTACATAAAAAGTGCTCACACTCTATATGACGCTTCTTTTATGAGCATTTTGTTTTTCTATTCATTGATGTATCAAAAAATTTGTCAGAATTACAGCATTTCTTCCAAAGCGTACGTTTTTCCCATAAATTTATTTCAAAGAATTACATTGCCTTTGAAAAACAATTGCAGTTGTCATTTGTTGCATGCCTCCATATTTGACTATTTATCGCTGTCATTAATTAGTAGTAGGATTCCATGAACCAACTGCTCGTAGGGCGATCCTCAAGTACGAACAAACAGAAAACACTGCTTTGAAGGTGAGTTCTGGTCGCCCTAAAAAACTTCCCGAAGAGAGGATCACTTTTTGAGATTATGAGTTTCACGCAATCGATCAAATACTGCGGTAAATATTCAGAAAGATCTTCGCCAAATTGGTGGTGTTAGAATAAATAAGCAAGCGGTATGTAGATGTCTAAAAGAAGTTAATTTAAAAGTTAGGAGACCTACAAAAGGTCGTAAATTATTTCCCAAACATAGTGCTGCGGGAAAAAAATTCGTTGAAAATGATAGAGAATTCCTGAATGGTCGAATGGCTTATTTACAGGTGAGTCAAATATTTGCCTTAACATGGTGAATGAGAGAAAAAGAATGTGGAGTAGGACTGGTGAAAGGTTTAATCAGAATTTAGTAACAGTATGCGAAAGTTTTAATGGTGGATCGGTTATGGTGTAGGGAGGGACTTCAATGAATGTTTTTCGGTGGGGCGGTTGATGACGGCCTAAACCTATATTGAAACTTTACAGAGGTATGTTTTTGGGAAATAATTTTATAACTGATGACCACACACCGCAGCAATAGTGCGAAACTTCTTAAAAGCTACGGGTATCATCACATTACAGTGGCCTGCGAGAAACCCCGACATGAACCCTATAGAACATTTGTGGAATGAATTAGAGAAAGGGTACATTCTAGCAGAAATGGCAGGTTCATTAGTGAAATAATGGGATCCTATACCAATGGAAACGATAAGAAACCTAATTCAAGTATTCTGCATAGAATAGAAACTCTTAGAGTTTTGTAGATAGCGGACCGCGAAAATTTTATTACTGCAACAAACATTTTTTAAATCGAAATTGTTACCGCGATAGGAAAGTTAATTAATAGGGTTTAACATATTTTATTAAATATTAAGTGGTTATTTTAGCATTGTCTTCGGGATATTTTATTTTTGTAACTAATATTTGGCTAAGGGTTGAAAACATGTGTTTAAGGTTTGACTAGCAGGTCTACGCTTAAAAGCTGCTTTACTAAAGGGGCGTAACGAATCATTGGAAATTCTTATGCGCACATTCTTGATGTAAAAATGTCACTAGTAATTAGTTACGTTGGTACACACTGCAATCAAAGACGTCTTTGTTTGGTACGTTGAGACTTGAGACCTAAATGTAGCGCTTGTTACGGACGAATGCATACTTTAAAAATTAAGATTGAATTCAATTCGATTCAATAATTAATCCGAAACTGTTCCAACATAATAATTTTTCGTTGTTTATTACTTTTGAAAAATGGGGGTTGATTGCGGGAGTAAATGTAGTTAGTTTGAAATCGGGGGAAAAGGTAGTTACAGTTAGAGTATCGACGGAGCCGGATAAATTTGGTTAATTAAATACCTTCATTGTAAACAGTTTTTCTTTAAAATATTTCTTGCGTGTACATTCTCTTTTGAATTAGCCAACACTAATTTGTCTTTTCTTTCGGGTGTTAGTTTAACTATGTTTTTCAAATATTAATCTATAAATAACAGTCGCCCTTTTTGAAGTTAAACCGCGTATGTTAACGATTTGAGTCTGTGATCAATTAAAGTAATATATATATATATATATATATATATATATATATATATCAAGTGTAAGTAGGTATTTTTATATAAATTAAGGTTGGCAGCAAATAATTCTACAAGCCTATATAATGTGTTAAAAATCGAGCGTTGCCTTGCAAAGATATCTCATTCATACGCGGGCTCATAATCTGAAATCTGCTAAAATAAAGGACAGTACAGGGTTCCCTCACTCTTGTATTTGTGTGAATTAGCACTGTTGTTTGTTGTTTATATTTATATTTGTGTAGAGGTGGGCCTGGAGAACGGGTACAGGATAATCCTTGGTTACTAAATGTAATGGGCAATTGCCGAGTGTATACATACTCCCGGGTCTAGATGACTCTTAAACACCTCGAATTTTATTTTTATTGTTTTTATTGTAGTATGGATGAATGTGTAACCTGAAAAAGGGGCGCTGTATTTTTCTAACGCACTCAAACTTATACATCGGTCACGATGTTATGATTTATTTACAACTTACCTTTGTAAGGCTTTGTTTAATGAGTTTTTTGTGTCAGTTTGTTAAGTAGAATTGTTTGCCTGCGAACTAATTTCTCTTTATATGTAGTTTATTGTAATTTTACGTATGTATTTTGTGCTTTAGTATTCACTAAACAATTGTGTACGCGTAAATTCCTTGTCTATTTTATTGTGTCCTGGTCTTTTTTTTTACTGTTGTATTTTATATGTACCATAATTTGCCTTATTGTTTTATATGCTTATTTTTTTAAAGGTCCACATGTTTGGTATTACGATTTTTATTCTGCATATTTATGACACATTTGTGGGTGTGACTACATGTTTTTTTTATTGTGTTTATGTGTATCTAAACGGGTTTTTATTTATTTTTCTCTTAATGTTATAATTTTGTACGCACTTTAACCTGGTTTAATGGTGTTGTTATATATTTAACCCTTTCATTGTTTGTGTTATTTGATTTATTAATGTACTTGTGCATTATGAATAAAGTGGGTTTTGTTGGTGGTTCTTACCCACAACAGTATATTAACGGGCTGGACCACCATTGCACAAAGCTCGTTAATTTTAATTTGAGTGGTTTCATTGTTTACCTGCCCAAAATGATGCAACACTTACCCTCGTTCAGCCTATCTCAGTCAAATCGCACAACGTACCTACCACTAGACGGCCAATTCGTTTGATCAGATTTGTGGTGTGCGTGTAATTAAATACCAGACTTGTAAACAAATTCTAATTTTTTAATTATTGCCAGGAAAGTCAAAGTAAGGCAAGCAATTAGTTTGAGTAATAGTACCATTATTGTCAGTAAAGTCAAGATAAATCACTTAGCGATTGTTTTGTTCTTGAATTTGCATTATTACACATAAGTTCAAACTACACTTTTCAAGCTAGGGTACCTGGGGACGCTACAGTTGCTAGGAGAGATAATACACGGTATTAAGCAGTTATCCCAGTTTATATTTTGTGTATGATAAACATGTTTTTAAAATTCGTATCTGTTTATTTCACTTGAAAACTGTTTCTCGATAAATTCAGAAAGTTAGTAATATACTAGCTTTCAGCAAAAATGCTGAAATTCCGACAAATTTAGAGATAATTAACATACATGGTGCGTCAAAATTAAGGAAACAACATGGTTCGAGTTTTTCCACTACGATCCAGGAGGTTTTGAAAAAACTACACCTCTTTAAGTTTTTTTTTTTAAAAACAAATGCATTACCTATCAACGAATAAAAACAATTAAAAATCGGCCAACTGGTTTGAAGAATATAAGATATTAAAGTTACGTCAAAAATCAAGTGCGTGACTTGTACTTTACGCCACATTATGTAGTACTAAGTCGCCCTTTTGGCATTGACAAAGATACACCCAATTTTGAAAAATACTGATTTATTTATTTTTTTTTAAAAGTTTACGTTTCTCCCACCATTTTATTTGAAGAGGTAGGCTAATGAGATTTAAGCAAAAAATATTCTAACATTTTCTAGAAATTCAATACGGACACATCTATCAAACCTTAGCACCTTGCAGATAAAAGGTTCACATTCAATATAAACAGTTAACTTTCGTTATCCACAGTTACAGGATAAAACAGCTTTGGGCAGCTAATGAGAATTTTACATACAACAGCGCAAGCAAGCGGAAATCTCTGGTTTCACTAACATCAAATTAATAGAAATCCTAAGTTAATAAATATTTCAACTGAATACTAGTTAATAAATTAATATTAATTATTAATAATAATTAATATAAGTATATTATTAGATTCGCGTGTAATGTCTATTAGGCATTATTCATTACATTGAATAATAATAATGATAATAATAATACCACTTAAGCAAAAAATAATATCTGGTATATTTCTCACATTAAAAAAATTAACGAATTAATATTATGTTTTTTCAAAACAGCACATTTCTGTGACTTGTGATTTAATTTAGAAATTTGAAAATCTCAGCAATGTATTTATAAAACAGCGTTTTATTGCTTTGCATATATAAATAATCAAATGAAATAATTGTGCCGGTTATGGAAAATTCGAATGAGAACACAAATGAAAAGTAAAAACAAATCAATTGCGTCCAATAATGTACGAAAGTAAGTAGGTTGCACACTTTAATACACGCTAGATACGTTTAGAGCTCAAAAGTGGACTTAGTAAAAGCGTGTAACGTTTTACTACTTCAATATCTAACATAATGCACCTTAAATAAAATAGAAAACGAAAGAAATCGCAACCTTGTTTATACAATAGTAAGTTTGAACTTGTATTACAGAATAAGTATAATTTTTGTACATTGCGTTCTAAATACTCGTACTTCTGTCATAAATAGTAATTTTATAAAAGGAAAAAATTAATTGCCAGGAAAAACAAATCACACAAGTGACCTGGTACTTAACTTATTAACGTCATTAAAACAGAAAGGATGAATGTATTAAACATCAGTTTAATTAGTACATTAATGTAATTGAAATATATGTAAAAGTGTTTTTAGACTTTAACCACCACATCGAGTAAGCTATTTATATTAATGATATAGCAAATTTCAATACCTAACTACATTCTATAGCTCATTTTCTTTAATTATGTTGAAAGCAAAAACCTATTTCAACACGAAATGTTCTTTGGCGTAGCTTTAATTCGTTTATTAAAATATGCATTTTGATGTATACTAAGTATTACCACGTACTTAAAAAAGAATGTTAGAATAAACAAGTTAATTCTTTAGCTTTAGTTTCAAATTGATGAATTACCGATTAATATGTTTATATCATTTTCATTGACTTGTACCAAGGTAGGTACACTTAAGACAAAATGATAAGTAATAGTAGTGTCGACTACTACCACTGACGTATCAACATAAAAATATTTGTTTTGGAAATCTCTGTAGTTAACTCTTCATGGGTTTTGTTGAATATATCTAACGTAATACACAAATGAAATGGTACTGTCTTAAGATCAACTCTGAAGCATCAAATGCGTCGCTCTCGGAATGATTCTTTGTTGATGGTAACCGTGATAAGACTTTCAAAATTACCCATTAGTTTCCAATGGAAACAGACCGTACTGGTTTTACCAATGGAGTTATCAAACACTTTCGATGATAAGTATGTTAGCATTTATTGCAATTTCTCCAGTAAAGCTAGGTGCAACAATAAAATTTATACAATCAAAAACCAGATTTAATACAATTCGGCTTTCGTTTTTATTGTAACTGGTATGAAAATAAAATCTAGGGTTTCTTGAATTCACCGATGAAAGCAATAAATAAAAATTTTAATTTGTGTCTATACAACACTTCTACTTCCTCATTTCTGTGTTCATCATTGCCTTTTCTATTGACCTTTATTTTTCATGTGCAGTATTTTCTGTTAAGCAGACTGGGAACACACATAGGGTAAAAAAAATCAATTTTTATATTTTTGCATTTTTTAATTCTACATACTTTTGTGATTATTTTAACACTATGGTTATAATTTTCTGAAAAAAATAATAGATATTTATGTATTAAGGGCATAATCAGAAGATTATGGCTCGAGGGAATGTTAAAAGCCCGACGCGAAGCGGAGGGCTTTTATTCCTGAGCCATAATCTAATTATGCCCGTGGTACATACAATGTTTTATTTTATTTTGCACCATGAAACTGGAACAAAATTTTAAAAAGATTCAGTATTTTCAACAAGTTTTTAAATGCAAATGCAGTGAAATAAAGTCGACAGTAGGCTAATTTGTTGTTACTAAGATACTGTGATATTGCTATTATATATCATGTCATGTGTTTGCTGTCAATCATGCTGCTTAGCATGAATGACATTTCCCTGCTATAAAGACCACATTACGCCCGCATTTGGAGGCGTATAAAGAACATTATGGTGGCAAAATAAAATAAAAGATATTTATGTATTAAGGGCATAATCAGAAGATTATGGCTCGAAGGAATGTTAAAAGCCCGACGCGAAGCGTACGGCTTTTATATTCCTGAGAGCCATAATCTACAATTATGCCCGTGGTACATACAATGTTTTATTTTATTTTGCACCATGAAACTGGAACAAAATTTTATAAAGATTCAGTATTTTCGGCAAGTTTTTAAATGCAAATGCAGTGAAATAAAGTCGACAGTAGGCTAATTTGTTGTTACTAAGATACTGTGATATTGCTAAATTGTTGCTAAGGTACTGTTTGTTTGTAAATAATTTGCATTCTAAAATGGAAGGTGAAAACGCAAAAACTTATTCACAAGAAATTTTAGATGAATTTGAGGCCGCCCAGGCAAAAATAATTCCAAGTAAATCGAAATATTTATACATAAAAGAATACGAAAAATTTTGCGCGTGGCGGAGCACAAAAAATATGTCCACAAAATGTGATGAAAAAGTTGTGATGGCATACTTGTCTCAAATGGTAAGGGATTGTATATATACATTAGTCAATTATCTCTATTCAATAAATATCTATTTTTGCAGTCAAAGATTTATAAGCCGTCGTCACTGTGGTGTTTATATTCTAAATTGAAAAGATGTTCAAGTTGAAGGAAGATGTTGATATATCTCGTTTTTCCATGCTCACAGAATCCATGAAGAATAATTCTGTAGGTGATCAAGCTAAAAAGTCCTATGTATTGCAACGGCATCAGATTGAAGAATTCATGTTGAAGGCGCCTGATCATACGTACTTGTTAGTTAAGGTATAACGATTTTAGTTTTTTTTTCCAATTCGCATTATAAAAATTATTGTGTTTTATAGGTTGTCACAGGCTTTGGTATTTTTGGAGCATGTCGTCGCGAAGAACTGCACGATTTGGCTGTACAGGACGTAACAACTGAGGGATCAGTGCTATTAGTGAAGATCAAAAAAACCAAAACTTATACTTCGACGCAATTTACAATTGTACCAAGCGATCGATTGGTTGATTACGTCTCTTTGTACCGAAAATATGCAGCATTACGACCGGAACATACTAAAATTGACAGCTTGTTTTTGTCGTATCATAATGGCAAATGTAGTGCTCAGACTGTTGGGAAAAACACCTTAGGCAAAATGCCGAGGATAATAGCAGAGTTCCTCAATCTACCGGATGCCCATAAGTACACAGATCACTGCTTTCGCAGGAGAGCGGCGACGATCTTTGCAGAAAGCGGCGGTGATACGAGGGCACTGAAGCAGCTTGGTGGATGGCGATCGGATAAAGTAGCCGAATCATATGTAGAGAATTTTCTGCAAAATAAAATTAAAATTGCTCAGAACAATACTGGTACAGCAGCTATAAGTATACCACAAAACGGCGAAGGAACTGTCAGCTTTGGTGTTGGCTCATCTGGAGTTACAATTTCAAATCCATCCAACTGTATTTTCAATTTTTATAAAGAATAAGTTTCATTACTATTATTTTTATTAATAAAGGTTGTATAGTAAGGTTGTTGTTTCAATAATTCTTTCAACTTACGTGACCTATCATGTCATGTGTTTGCTGTCAATCATGCTGCTTAGCAACAATGACATTTCCGTGCTATAAAGACCACATTACGCCCGCATTTGGGGGCGTATAAAGAACATTATGGTGGCAAAATAAAATAAAAAAGTTATTAGCATTTTTGTAGTGCGTTGCATGGTCAGTTTCGCGCTATAAAGGCGAGTATCGCAGTAGTGTTACTGCAAACATCAGGGCCCACTCAAAGACCGGACAACCCGGACGTTTGTCCGGGGCGGCAAATCTTAGGGGCGACATTTTTACTCTCAGAATGTGAGAAAATATTAAAATTAAAATATTAATAATAATAGCATACCGCCTTTCATTTGTAAAACATTTCTTATCACTGTTTTTACAAGAAAGTTAAAATACTTGTTTTTCATCTATATACAGTCAAAGCTGCTTATAGCGAACCCGCTTATAACGAACTTCCGGGTATAACGTACTAGTTTTAAAAGTCCCGTAAACAACGAACTTCCGGATATAACGTTCGGAAAAATTGTTTCCGTCCGTTAAATTTTACACAAAAGTAAGCAAGTATTCTGCCAGTAAAATAAATAACAGGTACGTAGATTATTTGTTGTACAAAGATAAGGTTTCTGTAATTCTGTTCTATTTCTGTTTTCTTAGAAATGCCAGCCTAAATACTTTCCTAATTGGTGTTCAAATCTTTAATCCTAAAGGGTAATTATGTATTTTAACAATACTGTACACGCTGACCTTGCAGGGTTTTTCCTAATCAACTTGTCAATCAAATAAATCAATTAACAGACTAGTTAAACAATAAGTGGCCTAATATCAAGGGTAATTTTAGTGATAATGGCGACGAAACTGGGCTATTTTAATATATATATATATATATATATATATATATATATATATATATATATATATATATATATATTAATTATATTAATGTGCTCTCTTTCATTTCTGGGTACACAGATCCATATTCACCCAAAGCATCATATAGTGTTTTAGATGTGCACACAGAAGGTTGACGGCGTTCAAAATAGAGGTCAAAATATTACTGTGCACCTCGCACATCAAACTAGATTAGAGAAATGCATTGTACTGACTAAAAACACTAATCAAACTGAAAATTACTTTCAAACTAAACGTCAAAGTAATACAAGTAGCATTTTCAAGTCAACAACGGCTTCCATGGCCTACCATACTAATAATTCTGAAATTAAACCGGAAAAACGGCCGTATCGCTTTAGTTTTTCAAAATAACTATGGCATACGTTATATCATTAAGAAAGGTCAGAATAAAACCTTTCTTAAAAAGTCATAGCCAACTACTGTTTCCATATAATAAAAATGTATGTTTATGTCGTAACTCAAAAACAAAAGCTTACATCAGAAACTCTGATAACTGCCTTATAAAGAACATAATTATTTACAACTTTTTCCTTTGCACTTTTTTTAAAATGGAAATAACGGAATTATACCCATTTAAAGAAATTGCAGAAAAATCATTTTTTTAAGTACCTAATTAGTTAGCTTTGACTATTTGTAGAAAACAAAAGGTGTACTGAAATACCTCATAAAACTGCAAATCTTTCCCCATTTAACCATCTTTCTGCCTACTCTAGTTTCCTATATCCCCCTAGTAGACATAAAAAACTCACCCTGTATACACTTTTGGCTTCATTTTAGCGTACTGTATCCATCGTTGTTTCTAAGTAGAAAAATAATCAGTGTTTCCAGCAGCGCACTTTTCACTGTACCAGTGCTCCTATAAACGCATCGAATTTGGTGCATCTGGGTAATCCCAACATTTAATTTGTTTAACATGTACAATTATATAGACAGAAAGAATTCTTACGAAGGTATGTTAATGCAAAAAGAATATATTAGCCGTACTAAGAAACGATGAAAATTTCAAAAAATCAAACAACACTAATAATCCAGTTAACAATTGGTAACAGTAACAGATAAATGATTGTTTTGACGTTACTTTCACTGTAAATCATACTTGTCAATTTAGGTAGTCTTAGTATAGTACAATGCCTCCTGTTTGAGTACGTGCAAATTATCACAAATTAATCCATTTTGAACGCAGCCGAATAATCGGTCTACGAGTAGCCGGATTATCCGTTCGTGATGTTGCTGCTCGTATAGCACGCAGTTTTGCTACAATTCCTCTTTGTTGCCATGATGGACAAACAACAGTGAAAGAACGACGATGGCTATGGTCTGGTTGTCCCAGGCGCATCAATGTTCCAGAAAATCGTGCTCCTAATTAACCAACAAACCTCGCGTTTGTTTATTTATAACTCCAATTCAAAATATTCACAGTTGGAGTGGTAAAACGGAAAGTTTAAACTAGAATGTAGAAAAGAATCGTATCGTGTTTTCTGACGAATCTCAATTTTGTTTATGGATTAATGATGGTCGTATAATAGTCAGAAGGCGTCCTAGAGAAAGTCGACACCTACAGTTTTCTGTACAACGGCATACGACTCAAGGTGTGATGGTGTGGGGGGTTATTTGTCATGGAAGTAGAAATCATCTAGAAGTTATTTTGCGTGAAATTCAATTCGTTATATTAAAGACGTATTTGGAACCAGTCTTACTTCCATTTCTTCCAGAAGTGCAAAATCCGATTTTTCAGCACGATAATTCACGCACATATACGGCAAACAGTTCTTGAATAGTGCTAATGTTGGCATGATTCCACGGCCTACTGTCTGCTGGATCTATCAGCAATTAAAGACGTATGATGGGTGGGAGGCTAAATGCTTTATAACCACCTGCAAACAGTTTAGATGTTCTCCAAAGACGTATATCGATTCACTTATTTTAAGTATGCCCAATCGAGTAGATGAATGCGGAAGAAACAAAGGAGGATATACATTATACAATTGTATAATGTTGAAGTTTTCGTCGTTTCTATGTACAAAATAAATACAACTTCCCTAAAAGTTTCATAAAAATGTATCAACGTGTACTGGGTGTTCATATATTTATGGCGGTCAACATATGTATATTGTATAAAATGGATTACTTAATGGTGTTGCCTTCTTAACTAAATATAAATATTTGACGACGGCGGACATGGCCTGGTTGTCCCAGGCGAATCAATGTTCCAGAAAATCATGCTCTTTCACTTGCAGCTCTTCGGCACCGTTTTTCGTCAACCTTAGAAATCGGTGATGGAAAGGTTTAATTTATGGCGGTCAGTATATGATTCTTAACTAAATATAAATATTTATCCTGCCGAATTACAATTTGATATTCTTTATTGGAAAAATGTATCTAAATCCCTGAAGTAAAGACTAACTGTAAGTATCATTAATCATACATAAAGTTATTTACCATTGTTTTTGACATTCCGACTTCGATTGTCACATCTTTTGGTTAAGTGCACATGCACTTTATCGAATCGCCTTGTTCGACCGCCCGTTTGTTAACACAGTGACTAATTAACTCCGGAACAGGTTACAACGGAACTTCACAAAATGTACGTGTTACATCGCCATACAAATAAAGCAGATCGATTCAACCGTTTTCGAATTCGATTAAACTAAATTACTCTACCACTATTTTACCCGATATGAAAATTGTTGTTTATAAAAGATTTTCTTGAAACATAAGCTATTCATAACGTAATGAGGGTACACTAACTGTAATGGTTTTTTTGTGGGCAAATCTTCTTTGTCGCATTATTATAATATCAACCACTATGGTTTCTTTGACCAAAATATTCTAACGTCATATTTAAATTATATATTTGTAAACCAATTTTCTTGGCAAAGGTTTATTTGAATGATTTCGATGGCCAAAAACCAATTACTTTTTTATCGTAGGTTTGAACGTAGAGAAATAAATATAACATGTGCTTAGTCTGCTCAATAAAAAAGATTAAAAATTGTGCTAATGTATTTGAATGTCATTTTTTTAAACTTGCATACGAACTTCAGTTTATGGCTACCAGCATTTATTAGCAGCGTACGCTAATGTGCCGTAAATGGTAAATGAAATCGAGCTACAAAATTGTTACTCAGGTAATCAATATTACGCAGGCAAATGGAAATGTTGCCATATCGAGCGAGTGAACATGGCCTGCTCTGTCACATCTAATCAAACCGTGTTCATGTAATTTTCTTACTCTAAGCGAAAAGATTACGCTACAATATTGAAGTAATGGCACACAAGTAGTTAAAGATTATTTTATTAAGTATAAATAGGCTTCCCTAGTTCTTAGGAACGCATTAAATCTGCGGAACTCACATCCAGTCTACTAATTCTACTACAACTTCAGAACTGTTGTACATATGTTTTTGAGAATACCCCATTAGTGTGATATTTAATTAATCATTAAATCTTACTTGCGTTTAGTATATGCAGATCTTTTTAAACCTCAAAGTATGCATTTGAATACGGCTACCTATGGCTACAGCGCTATTGCAATTCAGACCAAGTGACAAGAATTTTCAAGTTTAATTGGACCAAATTACTTTCTTGTAGCGCTGACTAGGATTTTTTGTTATTGGTAGAAAATGTTATAGTAATTCAGATAAACTAATCCATTTATGTTTATTTATGTAATATTTTCATTTTGATTTGGTTGTGAAAAAAGGCGTTACATTATTATATCTTTGACCAAAGATTTCTAGAGCTCTTAGTTGTCCGTGAAAATATTCGTTTGCATTATTGTGATGTCCGAAAATTAACTCTGATGTTTATATGTTTGGCATTTGGAACTTGTTATTCTTGGAGATCAATTTCTTGAGAATAGGATAACAATACCTTGATGTCAAAACACCAGCATTCTATGTGGCCAAAGAATTCACGTTTTATCGATTTTTTACTAGTAACTTTCGTAACACTTGTTTGAATAGTTTTAACGTCCAAAAGTCCAGAACCCTACTACAATAATTTTTTATAGTAGATTCCATTATACAGAAATAAATGTAACATGTGCAGTACATGGTGATCAGTTAAATTTTTTACCACCCACGATATCTCTGAATAAGCAAGATGCTTATTCAAAGAGATATCGAAAAACTTTATATACCAAAGTTATGCAGTTTTGAATGAATTTTTATCTACGATATCAGAACATCGAAAATGACAAATTTTTATCGAACTTTTGTTTTTTCAAATGGAACACCTTGTATATTTTACGCTATTCAGTAGATAAATTTCTTCTGGTTACAAATGTATATAATTTATGCGGTCTATTGTAAACTGTTGGGTACATAATTACAATTAGAAGCAAACGCCAAATACGAAGATACCTGCGCAGAAACCGAATATTGCATTAAAAAGAAATGGAATAATGATATCAGTGAGAAGTAGATATTATATTCCGTCCACAAAATGGAGTGTTGTTTATTGTTTTCTAACCTCATTTTTCGTGCACGTTTTTATCAATTGTAAACAGTTTTTTTCAAAACTCCTTCCGTTTCAGCACCTTTTATTTACAAGTTGTATTTGCAATCCACAGTAATATGTATTAATATAATATATTGATTTAGTTCGTTGTTTATAATGGGTGATGCGAGTACATCGTCTGATAGCACATCAAACATTCCAGCAAAGAAGCGGCGTGTCTTATCGCAAGATGCCCGCGAAATTATTTGGAATGTTTATCAGTTTCATAAAAATATGAATAAAGGTATGTCATTATTGCACGATTAACATCTGTCAGTTTTTTCACGATTACATTTCTTTACAGTTAACGTTCTTGATATCGTTGTGAAAGCAACTGGAGTATCTAAAAGTACCGTCGTTAGAATTATTAGAGAAGGGGGTGCAATTCAACGTGGTGAAATAGAATCGTTCAAGACTTCTAATAAAATAATGAAAACTGCACCAAGATCATCTGCCGATAATTGTGGGGAACAAGTCATTCGACGCATTGTACACAATTTTCATGTCACGGAGAAACGACGACCAACCGTCAATGCTATCTATAATATTAAAGATGACGAATCCATTGGTTTCTCTGGGAAGGAAACGTATTTAAGAAGATTATTAAATAAAATAGGTTTTAAATGGACGAAAACTTTGTACTTATATACGAGCAATAGCAAAGTATCGAAGAGCAGGGCGACCCATTGTGTATACATATGAAATATACCTACATGCATCGCATACAACGCCACATTCCTGGGTAGATGATTCCAACGAAGGTTTAAAATGTCCAATAGGTAAAGGTCAACGTCTTATAACAGTACATGCTGGTGGTGAAATGGGATTTATCAATAATGCCCTCTTAGTTTTTAAATCGCGCTCAAAAACAGGTGATTATCACGACGATATGAACTTTATTAATTATGAACGATGGATTGAGCACCAGTTATTACCGAATTTGCTCGAAAAGTCAGTTATTGTTATGGATAATGCAAGTTATCACAACATGTTAGCAGTTAAACATCCAACTTTTAGCAGTAAAAAAATGGAAGTAACATGGTTACAAGAACAAGGGATCGTACATGATGAATCCCAAACAAAAGTGGAGCTGTATGATTTAATAAAATGTAATAAACCGAGCTACACTGAATATTCAATTGATGCTATATTTGCGAAACATGGTCATTCTGTATGTCGACTACTCCATACCACCCGGAGCTAAATCCAATAGAAAAAATATGCGCCATTGTAAAAGATTGAGTGGCATCGAGAAACACAACTTTTAAATTAGCCGATGTTGAAAAACTAACTCGTGAAAAGTGTTCGGATGGATTTGAAGAGCCACTGGCAAGAAGTGGGCCGTCATGTTAAAGAAATTGAAGAGGTATACATTAATAAAGAGCATATTATGGATGCCGTTTGTGAGGAATTGATTATACGTAAGAGTGGAGACTCGTCGGATGAATCTGATTTTATATCAGATTATGATAACGAAGAAATAAGTGTAGAGTAATTGTGTAATATTTTATTGTATTTATATTGTTAATTTCACATTGCACATGTGTTGTTCATGTCCTTAGATATGTTTCTAAGGTACTTTAGCTTCTTAAGCACTTTTTAAACACTTAGTCTATGATCTACCAACATAACGTCTTCGTACCATAACCCTTTTTATAGTTCTCAGAGTTTTTATGCATTGTACCAATTATTATACATGTTCTACACATTAGGATTATTTTACTTCATGTAATCAATATCTGTTATGTGTTTAATTGCTTAATTATATTGATTTATGTGAAATTTCTTATTTATCTTTAACACACTAATATGTATCGTGTTGACCTTTTTAACATGCTACTGCCATAGCTCATTGATTTTATGAATACAACATCATTGTGCAAACCCCATAAAACCTGTTTTGTTGTATAAAAACCATCTGTTTATATTCGTATACTATATTTTCCTCATAACAAATTATATAACTTCTTCAATATTATTTAAACTTGCATACTATCTAATATTTGCATTCAATAAAATTCTACCCCCTCTATTACACCTATTTATAACCATCGCAGTATAAAACTGTTTAGACTCGAATTATTTACCCCTAGAACTGTGGTTAATTAAAATGCGAATTACAACATTTCCGAGTAAATTTATGAACAAGTAACATAACCTTATATTTCACTTTTCACATTTAAATAAGTGTTTTTTTTTTGTTTAAATTGTCCTAATTATAAAATATAAACATCATAATTAAGAGGTTATTAACTAAAAAATGTACAAAACGTTACTTTTACTTTTCTTAAAAAAAATTAATATTTTCCGGTTGAATAGTACACGGTCACTTGATTTCTTTCGCGCAGCTTGGTGTCTTCGTATTTGGCATTTAGTTGAATATTATTACTAATTATTATTAACTAAAGTAACTACTATCAAAGTAAAAAGTTTAGTCACCTGACTTTAAACTTGTATATTTCGAAAACTATTAGGCCGATTTTAATCAAACAACTGGCATCATAATTGATATTTCAGTGTATGTGAACGTAATTTGATATTTTTTGTTACATTTAGCTAGGTACTAGAGCAAAATATATTCGAGGAAACACAATTTTTTACCACCCTTCGCGCAAGACCAATCTTTATGAATTAATATTAAAACACTAATTAAGAGATTGCCTTCATTTTTACCTTACAACCTACATATGTAGGTATAGAAGACTTTTTTTTCACTATCGCTAAATCGACTTATTACCTCATTTTACAACTTTTGGACAAGTTTCGCCAAGATCGGCCATCATGTCTGGATGTCTGTGTGCGTGTCTGTATGTTAGTCTCCACGATAACTCCAGAACGAAAATACCTACTTACTTAAAATTTGGTATTTAAGCTTGTTTTCATGTGGTTTAGAGCTGATTAGATTTTGGGAAAAATCCAGCGGCGGAGAGGGGGGAGCGAGGTGTATCAGTTTTTGGTGTTTATCAAATATTTCTAAAACAGCTGCATATTTCAAAGATATAAAAATACCTAGATATAAACCTTAAACATATCGACTAATTATCTTCTATGTAATTTTTTGATATGACACGTAATTTAGCGGCAAAAAAATTCCTAGGACAGAATTTAAGTGTTAGTACAAATTTTTCCATTATCTGAATAACGATTAATTTTATAAGAAGAAGTGTAGACGGATTTTTTGAAACAAATTTAATTTTACAAAAAGTTTCTTTATAAAGTTTTTTAATGTAAAGCGAAATAAATGTAAAAATGAAATAAATATGATTGAAAATGCTGAAGCTGTATTATCGTTATTTTTATAGAAGCGGGTGGCTTTGGGATATTTTTTTACGTTAACATGTATTTGCTGTATTATTAACCTCTATCTCACATGAAGTTTTAAACGTTACTCTGACATAGATTGTTGTTTTTGTTTTTACAATTTACAACAGTTATATTAATAGCAGGCTTATGTTTATGTTTGAATTTTTCAAATTTGACAAAATTGTTTACTACATCTTTAACAATTTTTAACAAACATTACTACTGACGAAGATAACTGTAAGTGTTATCGAAACGTTTAGATTGTATAATTTAAAGTACACCATTAAAAAATCCCAAAAAAGATAAGTATTTTAATATAAAAAAGAGGTTGCATAGTTATCCTAAAAAAATTGAAATTATAATTATTTCATTTCTTTTAATTTCCATTTTGTAGGTTGGTGTTCCAGACCAGATATTTACATGTATGCTTAGAGGTTGATGCTGATTTCATCACTTTCTATTGTTTAAAAACCGTGTAATAAAGGAAAAATGTCACGCTTGTTAACTCCCTTATTCTAAGCGTTATACGCAATATTTTTACAGGGTGCTGTACATTAAAACCAATAAATACGGAAAGTTCTTGCTAACCAAGGGATAGAATGAAATATTTCGTTGAACAAAGATAACGTCTAACTGCAAGCAGAGGTAACAGGGGAAGAGAATTCAACGCGCGACCTCGTGTTGCCTCTACTGAGAAATTGTAATTTATATAGTGCGGCAGAATGGTTTTATGTGTTAATGCATGCATTTTTAAGTGAGAACGTAATGTTAAAATTGCAATAAAAGGCGAAATTTCTAGATCTCAAAAGCTATCTTCCTTGCCATCCTCCTCAATGTCCTGAAAATCGTTATCATCATCATCGTTGTCGTTGCCTAAATTTATAACTAACGGTTCTATGCCGGCGTCTAGTAAATTTTCCTTTTCTCTGTACATATCTTCGACTTTCTTGGCATGATCGACACAGTTATTCCAAACGATATTTGGCAGTTTCTAATATTAACTTGCAAAGTTTCAAAAATTTCTTTATTCTGAACGTTGTTTTCCTTTGCAACTCTATTTTTGACATAAGTCAATATCAATTCAATTGGATTAAATTCGCAGTGGACTACTGGAAGACAACATTTTTAGCACTGCCTATTCGTAATCCTTTGACCACTTTTTCAAGCAAATTTAGTTTTTTATAATTGTACATACGAGATAATTCCAAAAGTGAAGCCCTCGTTTGTTTCAACGATTCAATTATATTTTGTTTTCTCCAGGTGGTCATTGGATTTTTAAAATCTGGTAATTTTTCATATGAAACTTGCAATTTACGAGGTAATGATCAAATATTTTAGCCACTGTTGCGTTAAACAGTTTATACGAGCAATCCAATACGTTTTGGATATAAAAACTAGGCGTATGTAGTGTTTAGGGATAATGCTATTTTTTTGATAACTACTGTTGAGCTAATATGTTGTTTTAGAATTACTGGAAGTGTAGCAGTTTTAAAAACTCTGCAAGAAGGAAATTGAAGAGCAAGTGGAGCAGTTCAGGAGAACAGAACCAAACAGTGCCCTTGACAAATTGAAAATTATTTTATTTGTTCGACATTCGTAAAGATTCATTAATACATTTAAACGTAAACAATGTAAACTATATTACAAGGTAAACACCTCATTACCATCCTACCATAATAATAATGTACATTTTTTAAATCGAAATCCACATCTTTAGGTGCAGGGATGAAATCAGCATGAAATTCTGCGTATAGTGGTCTATTTTAATTTGATAACAGTTGCGGCGTTGGCAAGTTGTTCGCATTTTATTGAAAATGCGAAAGTCAGAATTTCGTTATACAAATTATCGTTTGAATTTAACAAAGATAGTCTATGCTCTTTTCACTAAGGACGATACAATGATTGTGTAATAGAAAGTTAGTCACAGTTCATACAGGATCAATTTTATGACGGCCCCTAAATCGGAACTTGTTTTGTCTTACGCCGTTTTGGCACAATTAAGTTTTTTCTGGAAAATCCCCAGATAGTATCGTAAATTATTATAAGTTTTTGTTATGAACGAATAAGTTCAAATTGTAATCTCATTACATTTAGAATTTACTTCAATTCTACATACATAAAGAAAAAATTTACATCGATTCGGGCTTGAACCTTGATGGCGCAGTTGGTTAGCGCGGTACTCTAGCAAAGTACAGGTCGTAGGTTCAAATCCTACTCGAGGTAAACTTTTAAAATTAAGAACATCGTAAATTGTTGATTTTTATTTATGAAAGTCAGGATTTAAACAAAAGCAATAGCTATTTGTGTATTAAGAGCGCAAAATGATATATTGTCGATTGAAAGAGACATTTGCCGCGCGACGAATTACACACATGATTTTTTCTACAATCGAGCAGTTCACATATTTCCAAAAATTTACTTAATTTGATGAATGAAAAAAATTTTCCATTCAAATGAAAGATGTCATTTACTCGTCGTCATTGGATACTCTGAGCAATGCATTTGATTTATAGTTAATAATTGGGAGAGCGAGCGTTTTTTTTTATCTAGTCGCTTATAAGCGACAAAGTGACATTCCTCGAAAAAGATTACTTTTGCGTTGTCAAATACGAGCGCAAATGCCTACTTTGGATATCGATTGTAGAAAAAGATATTTTCATTGATATATCTATTGTTTTGAGTGTCGAATATATCATTTGGGGAGTAGTTAAGAAAGCTAATTATAAGTGCAATTTGTTGTCAGTCCACAAGAGTCCAAATTTGTACGAATAAAATTGAAACAAACGAATTGCGCTTCTGAAAAACCGTTTTATTCAAAAAATGTACTTTTTTGTGCCTTCGTTCTGTAATAGGGCGTATGCACGCCGCAAATGTGTCCGGCAGCTATGCGTTTTTCGGCCTAGTCCGGCAAAAATAATGCTAAATTACAGGTGGTATTCGTTACAGTGGCAGAACTGATAAATTCGACATAATCGACATTTGTCGATACTAAGGTACCTACAAAATTCGAGTAATGAATAATTTCACAATTGTATTTTTTAGGTTATATTGTTTACGGTCAGTTGTAAGTATTAATTTCAACAGGTACAAAATTTTAAAAAGTACAACAATTTGGTTTATTGATTTTAATAACTATTGTTGATGTCGGTATACACAAAATCTTGTGTATCACTCTGCCATACAATGATTTGCAGACCTCGATTTCATCGTACCAAGTTTGCACGTACTCGCAAACATCCATTTTCTGGCCTTGTAATACTAATGACTATTTTAAACTACATAAATTGGATTCCGGAAAATTCACCGCCAACAATTCACCGACAGTAATTCACCGACAACAAATCACCGAAAGTAAATTCACCGCCACAACAATTCACCGAAACAACAATTAACCGAAATCAACATTCACCGAAACAAAAATTCATCGCTCATAATAAGAATAATTATTAGATATTTTAATTATAGTCAATAGAATCTTAACAAAAATATATTACAGTAACACACTAATTTTGTTTTCTAATTAGTTAAAAATAACTTACCTCCTGTTATTCGATTTTGATTTACCTTTAATTAATTCTTTAATTAATATAGGGATTGTGCTCAGCGTGTCAAGTCTCTTGTTGATCAGTATAATCTTGGCAACATACTTGACTACATTAGCGGGATAGCCCATAACATATCTTGTTAATTTTTGCTTATATTATGTTTATTATTTTGTCGATGGTTTAATAATATTATGTCAAATATGTATATTTGCCTTACTTTTGACGATGATTTTTATTAATAAATTATATTTTTATATACTAATATTTTCTTTATTATTATATTTATTATTACACAATGAAAGTGGGCTACCATTAAAGTTAAGCATAGTTACCCAAGTACTATCTGGTGGTTATAGATGTTACTTTTCACTAATTAGTTAAATAATAATTTTTTTTCCGGTGAATGTTGGTTTCGGTGAATTGTTGTTTCGGTGAATTGTTGTGGCGGTGAATTTATTTTCGGTGAATTGTTGTCGGCGAATTGCTGTTGGTGAATTGTTGGCGGTGAATTTTCCTAGATCCACATAAATTAGAATAAAATCACAGATCGTCGTCAAACAACAGAACTTAAGCAAAACAACAGGAAATAAAACGTTTATAACAAATATTCAAAGTGATTTTCATTAATTTCCAAGCATTGCAACTGAATTTGTTCTTTAAACGATCTACTAACTTCATTTAACGTATTGTTAATGATGCCTTGGAAAACTTCTGAAATGCGATTTTTCATATAATCTTTAGTGGTTGGAGCAATTTTGTACACTATCTTTAACATATCCTTACAAAAAGAAAGTGGTGGCTTTCAATACAAGCTTCCTCTTCCAATCCATCTGTCAGGAAAGTTTAAGTGGTCATGAATACCCGACGGAGCTCCATCGGGTAAATACCACACGCTATTTTCAATATGAGTAGGACAAGTGTTGATCAAGCGCGGTAACTCATTTTGTAAAAACTCTAAATGAACTGCACATGTTTGTTGTTCAGAAAAATCTAAAGATATGGGTTTCAATTTAAAAAACACATATCTGTTGCCAAGTTTTTGTTGAATACCCTGTATACTGGATAATATTTTCGCTATATACACCTCCGCAAATTATGTAATTATAAGTTTTTTATATTTTTCATAACTAAAAAAACACCCTGTACATATTTAGTTACTCGTTGACTTAACGTAGAACATGCCTATATACATATGTCTCATTCGTTGGATATAATGGGTTAAAGACGTGTGACGTTAAGAAGTGATTACAAAATTTACTACAAACTGTTGACCACTAAATTGGCAGATTAACTAATTATGCTATTACTTAACGAAATAAAATTTAAAGCACATATTTGGAGTACTATTATTTTTTTACATGCTATGAAAAATACACTCCGCACAACAGTTATCGCAACACCTATTTATTTCCAGAAAATACCAATTTTGAACACAAAAATTATGGTACATGTTTGGTCTGGAAAAACAAAAAATTGTAAAAAAAATTATTTCAAATTCCAAATGTACAAACGCTAGTAGAAAATGGCACTAGTATCGCGTATTTCCACCTCTATCCTGAATTACAGCTTCTATTCTCCTCGGCATGCCGCGTATGTGATCTGCAATATATTTTTGGGAAAGATTTTCCCATTCTGCTAAAAGTGCAGCTTCGAGTTCTTCCAGGTTACGGAATGGTCGCTGGTGCCATTTTAAGGCTTGCCCTAGGTGGTCCCAGACATGTTCGATAGGGTTTATGCCTGGGCTTCGTGCAGGTCACTCTAGGACTGGCAGTTGAACTTCTTGTAAGTATTGCTGCACAATTTATGCGATGTGGGGTCTTGCGTTATCGTGTATAAAAATGCAATTTACTCCAACAAAGGGTGCGTATGGTACCACATGTTCTTCTAAAATGTCTGTAACATATCGAGCTCCGTGTAATGGTACTAATGCTGTACGGCCCTGTAAAGAGATGCCTCTCCATACCACCACAGATCCTCCACCGAAGAGGACACGTCGACGGAAGTTACCGGCAGAATAACGTTCGCCCAGTTGTCTGTATATCGGCACACGTCTATCAGAAGCCCATAAATTAAATCTCGACTCATCAAAAAAGATGACATTGCTCCATTAGTCTATATTCCAAGCGGCGTGTTCACGTACAAACTGTAGTCGGGTTACCCGGTGCTCTCCGGTGAGATGTGGACCTTCAGCAGGAACATGAACCGTCTTCTCGAAGACGGTTGCGGATAGTTGGTGCAGAAAGTTGTACATTTCTACCCATTAAAAGCTCATTATTAAAAAATTTTGTGGCGAATGTGCTGAAACGGTCATCTCGTCGGGTTGTAGCTCTTTTGTGACCTTTCCCAGGTCTTCTTCTACAGTCCCCAGTTTCCCTAAATCGCGCTACTCCTCTACTTACGGTTTATGGCTGTACTCCAAGGAGTCTACTTACATACCTCATGCTACGGCCATCTTCCAACAATGTGATACATCCCACGGTTTCTTCATACGTCAAATGTAAGGACGCGTGTTGTTGAACACTCATAATGACGATTTCGCCAAAAATTGAACTGATAAAATTTATAATAATCTAACTAATTTGATGTTGCACTACTATGTTCTGCAATTATCTGACAGCAGGTAGTGAAACGATAGTTTCCTTTCTTTTTGGCATTTTGTTTAGATATCAGCATGACCACGTCAAAAAAGTTCATTTTACCCATTTAATAAAAAACAGTAAATTTATATTGTCATAATCACTCATAAACTGATAATAATAATCGTAATAGATTTATTGCCCAGTAGATACAACAGATCCAATTAAAGGACAACGTAAATAGGTAAATAAATAAATTCAGTGCAAAAACTTAGCAATATCATATACAGGGTGTTCCAGTTTTTTTAGCAGGACTTTAATAGTGGATAGAGCTTTCAAAATTAAGACAAAAAGTTCATATAAACATAGGTTGCCAAACGCTTAGTTTTGGAGATACAGGGTTTCAAAGTTTTAATTTTTTTTCAGTTCTTTTAATTTATCTTCAAAACTATTTAAAATAATAAATCAAAATTTAGTACACATATTACACTCTTTATACTTAATATTAAGAGTAGTTTAACGTTTATCAACTACAGGGTAGTACATTTTCTGGGGTGATACATCATTTACCCCCCCGAACTTTTTCATGCGACGCCTCTAACTCTTAAAAACCAAATATTTAGATTGCCCATTTGATTTAGGAACTTTTTTGTCTTCTGCTTTTTTTTCGAAAAATGCATAGTTTTTGAGATAAATTAGCTGTAATCCATGAACAGCTCCAAATGGTAAGTAAAGAACGTCTGATGCTCCCGCAAAAATAGTCTGCCATGAAAACAACAATAAAAAAAAAGAATCAAATTATGTCAAATCTCACGTTTTATTTTAAATACGACTTGTGCATAAGAAAGAATGTAATTTGTTTACATATTTTATTGTGTTAATTTTTATTGCAAAAGTGATCTTTTAAAATGCCATTTTTGTTTTCTAATCAAGAAATAGCGGATATCCATTTTATTTATGGCTTTGTAAATGGAAGTTCAGCAGCAGCAGCCCGTGAATATAGGCGAAGATGTCCTTTTAGAAGAGCTCCGCATCCTTCAGTATTTGTAAGAGTTCACCAACAAATTATAAGTCAGGAGTTAAATAATGTGCATGGTCGTCAAAATAATAATCATAATTAGAATAATTCGACAGAGATCCCACAACTAGCATTAGAAGAGTATCCGTAGCTTTAGGTGGGAGTCTCAAATACTACTATTCACAGAACATTAAGACGGGATCACCGATATCCTTACCATCTACAACCTGTTCAAGAACTACAACCAGGGGATGTAGAACGTAGAGTTGCGTATTGTCGATGGATTCTTGCTGAAAATAATAACAATCTAGGTTTTTTAAATAATGTTTTATGGACCGCTTAATCCTGCTTCACTCGCCGTGATGTGGTAAATTTTCACAACCAGCACGTTTGGGCACATGAAAATCCACATGTAGTTCGCCCGAGACATTTCCAACAAGAATTTAGTGCGAACGTCTGGATAGGTATTAACAATAATCACCTTTTTGGGCCCTACTTTTTACCACCTCGGATTAATGCTGCGGCTTTCTTGGAATTCTTAGGGAATGAACATGGGAATATGTGGGAACATATTCCCTTAAATTTACGAAGAACGGCTTGGTTCCAGCTTGATGGTTATCCAGCTCATTATAGCGCAGAATCGTTAGAAACTGGCTGGACAACCATTATCCAGGAAGCTGGATCGGTCGTGCAGGCCCAGTTCCCTGCCCGCCAAGGTCTCCAGACATAAACCCCTTAGATTTTTTTGTGTGGGGGGTATTTAAAAGAAAGGGTGTATGCAACTCTTGTGACAACAAGTGATGAATTCATTAATAGGATTAGGGATGCGTGTAATGAAATAAGATAATTTTTAGTTAATATTCCACGTGTAATTATTCGTCGGTGTAAATTATGTATTCAACAAAATGGTTCACATTTTGAACAGTTTCTTTAAATTTATTTATTATTACGATAGCGTTTTTGTTTTGTTGTTATAGGTTAAGTTTATTTGTTTAATTTATTTATTTCGTTTGTTTCGTTCTTGTTAAAATCTTAAACAGAAATTCTTTCCAATTTTTTCCAATAAATACGTATTTTTTTAATATTTATTTTGTTGTTTTACTTTTATTTTCCTTTATTTAATTCAACTGAAAGGTTAGGAAAAAATCAGTGGAGTACTACTTTTTATTAAGAGACAAAAAAACGTGAGAATTGACATAATTTGATTCTTTTTTTTTTATTGTTCTTTTCACAGCACACTATTTTTGCGGGAGCATCAGACGTTCTTTACTTACCATTTGGAAGCTGTTAATGGATTACAGCTAATCTATCTCAAAAACTATGCATTTTTCGGAAAAAAAGCAGAAAACAAAAAAGTTCCTAAATCAAATGGGCAATCTAAATTTTTCGTTTTTAAGAGTTAGAGGCGTCGCAAGAAAAAGTTCGGGGGGATAAAGGGTGTACCACCCCACAAAATGTACTACCCTGTAGATATTGATAAACGTTAAATTACTCTTAATATTGAGTTTAAGGAGTGTAATATTTGTACTAAATTTAGGTTTATTATTTTAAATAGTTTTAAAGATAAATTAAAATAACTGAAAAAAAATTAAAACTTTGAAACCCTGTATCTCCAAAACTAAGCGTTTGGCAACCTATGTTTATATGAACTTTTTGTCTTAATTTTGAAAGCTCTATCTACTATTAAAGTCCTGCTACAAAAAACTGGAACACCCTGTATAATATGCAAAAGGAAACTAGTTGCTACTATTACAGAGTACTTAATAATTCAAAAGTATTTGGTGGAGTGTTATATATTTGTTGAATATGAAATAATGTATGTAATATGTTTGTGCGAGTTGTCTGATGTATGAACGTCACATTGTTTCGAGACGTGTAACTCGGTACTAAGAAATTAACTAGTTCCAGAAGTTGCGGACAATCAATTTTGTTATGGAGTAAGTTAAATAAAAAGGTAAGCGCAATCTCAGATCGACGATATTCTAGAGAACGGAAACAAAATCGTTTTAGTAAACAGTCATGATTGAGCCCTCTAGGTGGATATATAGATAGGAAACCAAATTAACGAGCACTATTCTATTTTGCTTCTGATTAAACAAAAAAATAAAGATTTTAGTGGAGCTATATTATTGAATGATTTGCAGTTGCGAATTATGAAACCGTGTAAATCTAGATGTTCAGAAAAAGTAAATTTGTTATCAAAGTAAACACCTAGGTCTTTAATAACAGTAGATATTGCAATGATGAGCAAGTTGATAGAATAGTCATAGCATACTGGCAATGTTCTTCTTAAATACGAAACAATTTTACATTTGGGTATATTAAGTGCAAGACAATTATTGATACACCAATTATGTAAAGAGGTGAGTTGCTTTTGAATCAAGTGACAATCAGCGATTGAAGATCCTGGAGAAAAAATTTTGAGATCATTGATAAAAGTAAGAATAGGAGTGGACCTAATGTAGATCCTTGATGTAACTGATATTGGTTTAGAAATGAAATTGTTATAAGTTATATCAGTGGTTCAGAGAATCCAAAATTACTTAATTTAAGAATAATAATATCGTGACAGATGCAATCGAAGGCAAAGTCGGTGTATACAACATCCACTTGACCACTACGATCAAGCTCAGATGCTATATATTGACTAAGACATTACATTGGGATAATATTTGGGTGTTACGATAATTGTTGTGCGGAGTGTATTAATTGAAGCTCGATACCTATAATTCCTAATCTCAATTAAGTTATATTTGTTTCTGTTTTTCAATCTAAATAGTTAATCAAATTTAATAGAAATGAACTAACTTCTTTGTGATTTGGTTATTACTCTTCCAAAAGTTTTTATGGGAAAACTACACTGAGCGGCAACAAAAAAAATTATGGGAGCTGAGGTTCATAACGAAAAGCAACGGAAATAAATACAGTTGATATACGCACGCTACTACTACAAATGAAAACATTATTTTGGTTAAAAGTTGGAAAATATTGATTATCATTAAAATATCAGATTAATAAAACCAAATAATGAGATTATAATGTTCCAAGTTAAGCTTGTTATCGTTGAATATGTCTTGTCGAGACAAACATTAGTTAAATAAGTAAATTGTTTTTATCATATTTATTCTTTCATATTGCGAACTATATTTAGAATATCAAAATAAATCTCTCCAAAAATATGATTACATTTATTCTCGATTAAATAGAGACGACTTGTAATTAAGTGGGTCTGTTTTTCTTCATGGTTTAGGCACTTCAAATACAAGAAATCAAGGTTTACGATCACAAATAATGTATACAACGAAAAAAAAATGCGTCAAGACTAAATATTTGCACAATTTTAATTGATAAATTTTTGCATTGTATTTATTGGTAATCCTATCAATCATGAAAACGGTTTAAAATTAGGTTGTTTAAACGATTTATAATACACAAGTGTAAACCACCACTTTACAGCGCGTAAACGTAAATCTAGTTTACAAATTGTAATTAAAAATAAACATGTAAGATAAATATAAATTTATAAATTAACTTACCGACAGTTTTAATTATTTGAAAATCATCAATATCTAAATTGTCTTCCTTATCATCTTCTGAGGAATATTCTTCCTGTATTGAATTAGAGTCCAAACTATCCGTACTTTCCTGCCGGCATATTAAATTGGTATCTTCCATTTCAATCATCGAAATTGCTTTCACAGATTAACCGTTAACACTTTCTTAAATAAAATTGACCCGTGTGTTACTTTTGCAGCTCAGAAATTACATCTGTAAATGATTTGAAAGGCGCGAGATCGCTTCAAATCCCACTTTTCTCAAGAGATGAGATTTTAAAGCGCATACTCGAATGATTCAAATTCATGCCAAAATTTATGATAAACCTGTTAAATAAGTTTTTAATATTTCAAACTAGCTAATTAATTTTAATTTCGCTTGACAGTAATTGCATAGACTTACAAGTTTTGGGAGAGGGATTTAATTAATTAAGAATTTTAATAATAAGTACAACGTACAATTTTAACATTGTGAAGAGGTGAGTAGAGATGAACAGAAGCACTTTAATGTTTTGAAACATCTGTCATACAGACATTTTGACTATTTTTTTTCATTGTTTTAATAAAATGTTTGCTTTGCTATATACATAGGGATTATTTACATCATACATTATTATTAGAGCGTGAAAAATATAAAAATCTACTCGACATTAAATAATTACCTGAAATGGTAGAACAAGTGTATGTTTATAAAAATTATATTAAGTACAGACTTACCTTGTGACTTACTCATAACTTAAAATAATACATTTAAAAAAATAATTTCAGCTACCAAATCACGGTCTGGAACTAGATTAATATTTTGTTAATCGTACAAATTTGTAGTTTCGATTATTTTAAAAAGTTCCTTGAGAAGTGTAAAATTATTCCACGTGCGTAAATTGCCTTGTTATCATTTCTACTATCTAGAAACTTGATATTAATCAGTAACTGGTAATTTCCCACTTATTTTGCATAATCCTGATATTAAAAAATCACAGTAGCGCATGCACTAATTAATTATACATATACAACATATTTTATGTTTATATCCTTTTGTGTTGGGTAATTATTATGAATTATACAATTACGTAAAGTGTTTAATTATACACATTACTACTATCAGAATCAGAAAAGACTGGATTTTGTTTATTTACTACGTATTTTTTGTAACATTATCTCCAAACAAGTTGTAAAAGTTGCACGATATGTACAACAAATTTCACATGTCACATAAGTAGGGAAGTAGGTATTCTTAATTTATTTAAAAAATAATCGAAAAATTTGGACAACGTGCCTTTTAGCAAAAACTTTAATATTATTAACCCTCCTATTGTGTTAACATTTCGGTTTCACTTATTGTGTTCGGATCATTGTGACCCGAAAGCCTATAGTTGTCGTTTTATTGTCGTTAAAGTGATATAACCATAATAACAATAATAATAAGAAATAAGATGCTGTATTTATTATTTATTACATTTTATTACGTTATTTTATTTTTATTACATATTATTATAAATTTTATGTAAAGAACATCTGAAAAACGCTTTACATAGGCATTTTGAGCAATTACAACATACCATATTAGTTTTATTATAATTTGAAGAGGGACAAAAATTACATCTTTTAGACTTGGTTGTGGTTGATTGTTCCCTTACTTCGGCATTACTGGTTGAAAGTAGAAGACGGGCACCATCCACTCCACTTTTTTACGTCACAACCCCCCCCCCTGGGGCATCTTCCCCACCACTTTTTGTACGCACCCACGTGGGGGGCGTATATTTGGAGGGTGGGGTCGGCTTCTTTTTCGGAGCCTTTTTCAACCCTTGGGCGGAGTTGAGCCCCTAATTAAAGTCCTTTTGGCAATATGAAGAGACTTTTTGGCTGTATGACCCCTTGGAGGTTAGGCAATTGCGCATACATGCAGTTTACGGATTGGAGGGATTAAAACTAGGCCACGCCCCATCTTTTAACCGGTTGGTCGTGCGTGCACCGCCTCTCTGGCTTCTGATTGGTCCTTAGCCCACCAATCAGCCGTTGTGCTCTTTTTTTATGATTGTGGACCTGAACAGGCTAAATTTGGCCTATCGTGCTAAAACACTCAGGAACACTTAGGAGGATGGATAGAGGGATAATGAATTGCCAATGAACAGCTACCTTAAATTTTCTCATACCATAAGTGAGAGGAAAGCAGGAACTAGGGATATCATTCCAAAGTTTAGAAACCGTGTAGAAAAATGAGGACTGCGCCCGTTTGGTACAGCAAGTAGAGATTTGTACTGCATACTGATGATGTGAATGAGCTAACCGAGTGTTTCTCGCAAAGATAGCCCGAGATGGTATCAAAGAATATAATTCAGCAGCACAATAGCCGCTGTAATAACGATAACACAAAGGAAGAACTGAAACCATCCTTCTATGCTCAAGGGACTGTATGTGAGAAGTTAAGGACGGGTCATTTATAAGCCTAATAGCTCTCTTTTGAATACGATCAACGATATCGAGAGCGTATTGGGGAGCACTAACCCAGAGGTGAGAATTATATTCCAGGTGAGGCCGAATTTGGGCCTTATACAGCAGAAGGAGTTATCGAGAGGTAAAGCACTGCTTAGATCTGATTGGAGGACTAAGTCTCTGCATTATGGCGGGGAAATTTGAATTTGTATTCTAATAAGGGGCCCTAATGCTAACTTGGAGGACATGTAAAGGTCTTCAAAACTTGTTCTCGGGTTTTCGCCCTTGTCGCGGCCCACTGGTTGGAAATGGCATGGGGCCCTAACCTTATAAGACAAGTGCAGAAACTAGCTCTTGGGACTTGGCCCCCCCCTAACGTGGCCCCCCCCCTTGGTGCAATTGTATGTGTGTTGTAACCTAATCTTATAAGACAGGTGTAGGCCTTCGCCCCCCGTCATAAAAATTTGAATTCTAATAAGGTGGCCCTAATGCTAACTTGTAAGACAGGTATAAGAACTTGTGTTTGGGTCTGCGCCCCTTTCAGTTAAAACTGATTTTTAACACCATCTAGCTGTGTATCTTTAAACTAATGAACATTTTCTGCAATAGAAGTTGATCATGCACACCACTCTTGTTACGGAACTCTTAATTAAAACAATGAAAGTACTAAAAACGTTTTTATTTATCAGGGTAGAATGGTTGAAAAACAAGTATTATACAGTAACTGGATTATCTCATCAATTATAACTAAACATGTAGTGAAAAACTTATCTACAAAATTAAGCATTGGTAAATTATTTATTCTAAAATACAAGGACATTATCGTATAAAGTCCATATACATCCGAATGGTAATCCTGCAACGCCGTTTTGTTATAGCGGAACCATCTAGAACTCTTCTCAAGGAAACGTAAATGGTAACCTAGCGGGGGTCGTTCAAAGGAATCAAAATATTCCCCATCACCATTCTCGTCAATGTAGATAGCAGTCCAATGCTGACCTGGTAGTTTGCTGAATCCATGTTTACAATAATTGCACAAGGTCTAGGTGCGTGTCGCGGCAGCTGATTAGAAGCACATACAAGTCGAAACACATTCTTGTGGCTGGGGAACGATTTTAAACATATCAATACTTGTACCGCATACATATTTGGAGTTGGTATGCGCCCAGTCTTGCAGTAGTAATGAGTTTTCCAAAGCACACGTAGGCTCCTCGATCTTATGGTTTAAACAACTATACGCCTTTGGTTCCTTTTTCAATTTTTTAAGCGGTGAGCAACCAATCTCGTCCAAGTTTAATATTGGTTTGTTAAGGAATCTTAAAAACTGTTGTTTTTCATTACCCTTAACGTGAATGTTGTTAAACGGCAGCAGAGTTCTTATCAGGTCCTCTTGGAAATCGTTGTATGGCACATACTCTGACCGCCATTTCAAGCCGTGATATTTATCCTATAAATAACCTATAAATATCTGTATGACATGGGCTTTGATATAAAATAATCTCGAGGTGACTTTATCAGCATCAGCAGTAACAAACCATGATCCGTAATCACGGCAATTTATTTCGGTATGAATTCGTTATCAACACCTATAAACCCTTGTACGTCCAAGTATGCGTCCATCTTCTTTCACTTGCTAATGGATACTGAAGTTTGTGATCTAGAGTTGTCCCTTTCAACAGGGGAAATCAACGACCACATTCCGATGTTTATCGATCTCAATCACCTTATCGAATTCGGCGTACACCAGATAATTAACGGTTTCTACGAGAGCTTCTTCAAAGCCAACTTCTAGGCGAAGAGAACCGCTTGTAACTAAATTCCAGTGTGTGCTAGCGTTTGCACACAAGTCGGCGGTCAGGTCGAAGGCCATTAAACTGTAGTCGTTGGGGTAATCGCTTCTCGATATATCGTTGCCCTCATTCAGAAAATGGATATCCGTACCGGAGAATAAGGTGTAATATGCCCTTACATATAAACCATCAGCTGTAAAGTCTGGTTGTAAGGATTTGGAAGGAATTTGTTGGCCACCAATATATAACGACATGTAAATAATATTGCTCTGATGAAAATTGAATGGATTTGAGGCATAATCGCCATTGAAGGCTTTATTTTCAACGAAACCTACGATACATCGATTAGGTAACTGCCCCAGGAAGATATTATCCAATGATTTTCGCTGTATGCCTGTAGGTATAGTTAACACTTTTACGTCGGTTCTGGTAACAGGATATTTTACCGCAGTTGTTTCTAAAGCTTTAGCGCGTGCAATTAGAATGGAGGGGTTGATTCGCATACGTCTCACCAGTAAACTAGCGTCCATAATTCGCGTCTTGTAATTTGAACCTTGCGCCGCCATTATACTAAAGATATCTCTTGATCGTACAAATTTAGCCTTTAATTCAACTCCGATTATGAGAAACTTTTCCTGATTGAATAAATCCGAGTGCACGTGACCAATCATCTCGATTTGTTTGCTGGTCGCTGCAAGTACTTGACGTTTCGAGAAACGTTATTTGCATGCCCCAGTGTATTCATCTGCCCAGCTGTGTCATTGTGCCATAAGATACAACCTTGATGTGAACTCTTGGCCTCCTTTCCATAATTTAAGAGTGTTTCGATATATGAGCGGTAGGCGTAGGTGTTTGGTTGTGACACCATCTTCTGATTTAAGTAAACCTCGACTTGTAAGAAAAGCGAGTGCATCCAATTGTTTACCGGTGCTACAACATTAGCGTCAGTAACTGCTGTATCATCTTGCTTCAGAACTTTAGCTGTGATGTACAACATGGTCTGACTGAAATCTATATAATCGTTTCCATTTCCGGGCACTACAAATTCTATTGGGGCGTCATCACTAAGAGCTGATAAGGGCTTGTAAAATATCCATTCACCACTCTCGACGGTAAAGCGAACAGATCCAATTCGGACTTGACACATTCACATGATTGGGCATGTAGAAAAGCCAATATCTTGAAAAGATATCATCGTAAGTAAGTTTCTTCTTGTTAGCGGCAACAGCTTTCGGTAGAGACTGGTTACTATCGGTCAGACGTACTCTTTTATAGGCCGAACCCTCCATCATTTTATGGATTTTCTCGTCGGATTTACGCTTAAAGTTTCTACCGGCTTCGTGAAATCTCTCTTGAAACGACTCCTTAATAGGTCGATCCTCTATGACATCACCGATGATATTGGTACCCGCCCTTAGAGATTCTCTTCCAATAGCCCTTGCACCAAACTTACTTAACGGTATTATACGTCTAAATATACCACCTAGCCAGCTTCCTATCCCTTGCCCACGTTGATATGAGGCGCCTCTGTAGATGGAGCCGATACCGTTAACGGCCTGGTTCATATAATACTGTTGATTAGGAGAAACCATTATTACACCTTCTTAAAGTGTAGCTTCAGACACGACGTCCCAAATTCGAATGGCATTGCTGCACCCGTATCTGTTTTTATATTAATCTCGATGTTTTCAAATTCCCGTGTCATCACGGGCATGTAGTGTGCAGGCGAAAAAACCACATCTTTATGACCTCCATAAGCGTAGTTTTCAGAAGTAATATTTATTATACGCATAAGCGGGGATAAAACATCGCCCACAATTTGCGGTTCAACGATGTCGCAATAAACAAACATCTGCGTTGGTAATCCTATCCATATACTAGCGGGGTGCGGGGGTATTGGTTTCATAGGTATGTTTTGATACGGCCTATAACCCAGCTGTAAGTCTAAACGTTGTGAGAATCCGAATAGCGAAAGGGAGGTTTTTAATTTTGTAGTGACGCGCTTAGTTAGATTAACGTATTCGATTGTTGACAATTTACTTATTAGCTCGTGATTATTTACTTCGTTGGCGATTTGTTCAATGTTGGCATAATTCCCCGAGGCTAAACGTAACACATACCACTCGTCCTCAATATAAATGGCTTTCTCGTTGTCGTGTTGGAAATGTGATGCAGCCTTTTTTAATATCGTATCTAACACATCCTCTTCTCCTGAGGGTGGATCAGTTCTATAAAAAATGAAATTGTCTGCCGCACTTACAGCGGCAAAAAAACAAGGGTACTGAATTTCCGAAATGCCTACAACCCATGAGCCTGTTAATCTTATTCGTTTTGGCAGTTGTGTAATAAAACTTGACGTCATATTGTCGGGAAAATACGTCATGGGACCATTACTTAATAAGGCAAGATAAAACTCCATTTTATACATCTGTCAGCTGTAGGAATTTTTGTAGGTGAAATAACGCCACATCTTTCTATTCAAAGTTTTATTAAATCTTTCAACTACAGATGCTTTTACATCAGGGTTATTTATTACATGGAAATTGATATTTCGTTTCTTGAAAAAGTTTTTTACACTGACCGCCACGAACTCCTTGCCTTTATCCGTCTGTAGATTCGCGGGTGTATTACCACTTTCCTTAAAAATATCGGTGAATGCTTCAATTACAGATGCTGCTGTCTTCGTTTTAAGAACTCTCGCCCATGCCCTCTTGCTAAACACATCAATAACCGTTAGTATATAGTTGTATTCACTATTGTGTTTACTTAAAGTTCGCGTATCGCAAAGATCCTCTTGCCACAGCTCCTAAATGTTGCTCACAATATATTTATTTCGCAGAAACTTTTTTCTGACAGGTTTATGAATCGTGTAAGCCTCCTGAGCCATTTTTTCACTCCACCATATCTACCCTTTACAGCATTAACTAAAGGTGTTATACCCGCAAACCCTGCATGATGCTCTAGAATATTGTATACAGCATCCATGTTATGTTCTCCACGTATCCCAATCTAGTGAAAGTCTTCTTCTTCGAAAGGATCTTCGCGGGGTTTCTCTCGATTTACCATCGGCATCGTAATTCTCGCCTATAGTTTTGAGGCTTGGTTCAATGTTAGGTGATACAGTAGCATCACGTCTTCGAGTATTTCCGATAAACTCTCGTGGTATATTTATTTCTTTAATATACGTCGCAAACTGTCGCCAGCCGTGTGGGTTTGTAGTT